>CM047816.1:75728654-76243654 GCA_026214975.1 Gentiana macrophylla | reverse complement strand
AAAATAAACAAGTAATAATCCGGTTAACCTCAAGTATAAGGATCGTAGCAATAGCGGTTAATGCCGGGTCGATCTTACGGGGAACCTAACGATTGTGATTTCTAGTTTTTATCTAACTAACCTATGTCACTATTACTAAACTAAACAGCGGATGAAACTGAAAATAAAACTTAACTAAAACGTAAACTGGACAGAAGAGATGATCTAAAGCCAGGAAGGATACGGGTTGCGAACCAATTTAAACTAACCTATTCTAAGTATGCAACAGAAAATTAACTAAGCTAAGCAATTCAGATTCAAAGGATTTAAAATCAATAATTTACGAAACGAACAAGCGAGTGATCCACCTATCCTATCAACGTTCAATTTCAATTCAGATTATCTCGTGATTACTAGTCAAGTTGTGATTCACCTATTCAAAAGTATGAACCCTAATTTCTTAGGCCAGTTCGTCTATTAATCTATATCTTTCGATCTAAAGATTAACGCTCTCAATTCAAGGTGTGAAATCTCTCAATTCCTAACCTAGAAATCTAACCTAACAACTCTCGTTAATTAGATCAAATATCTATCCTTTATCATGGTGATCTAACGTCTAACGTGATTCTCATCAATTAAACGATCAATAGAGCAAGCATCTTTCGACATAAATTGCAATAAACAACGTAAAGCATGATAAAGGAACAACTCGTAGTAAGTACTCACAAAATAATCACGAAAAAAGAAAGCGAATAGTTGAATCGGACGGCTTCACAACGCTTGTTCAATGGAGGCCTAGCCTCTTAGCATCCTCTTGAATATCGAATTGTTTATAGTAAAAGTGTATTGAAATAATTGAGTAAAAGCGAATGAAAACTAAAGGAAAGCGCAGCTTGGCCGCCTAGGGTTTAGGGTTTGAATATATGATGATATTGGGGAGAAAACACGCGCCTTATATAGAAAACTAGGTCGGTTTCACCAAGTCGTAATTTGGGCGCCCGTCCGGAATAAGCGACGCTTCGTCGATCTGCAGTGTAATTTTCTTGAGTCGGGCCGAGTGGATCAGGCGCCCGTCCTTCTTTAAATTGGGCGCTTTCGTCCGGAAAAATATGATCATCACGAATGTAAAGGCTTCTCCTGGGCGCACAAATGGAATGTCAAACGCCCGTCCACTCACGGGCGCTAGTTCAGGTGATGGGCGCTTGATCCGAGATCAACTTTATCTAGATTCCTTCATCTCTACCTCTATTATCATATCCAATTCCTTCATTATCTTTTCCATCATTAATTTACTCGAACTTTAATCAACTTGTGAGCATCCTTTGAGCTTCAAACATGTATCTACACACATAGAAACATCGCAAAATGTAATCACGCTCAAATAATCATGAAATAACAATTAAATCACATAAATCAATCTATTTTCCGATTAACTCTTTCAACGTATCATTCGCGCAATAAATCCATTAAACACTTGTTTCTTATACAAATTCATACTAATACGAGATAAATTAGCATAACATATAGCGTTATAGATCGTGTAAATTCACCTTTAACAACTCCCCCACACTTAAGCTTTTGCTCGTCCCGAGCAAAACAAAACAAAAATAAGGCTCGGAAAAAAACAGACATCTCCACATATATAACACAGATCCAGTAAATCAGAAGTTCACCACGGTGTGCGTGCAAAGCCATAGAAAACTTCCACTAAGTCCAAGCTTGAGAACTCAAAGCAAAACTAGCTAATACCCCCTCGTAGACTAGCGATAAATGACACTCATAAGATGCACCCTACAAGCGTGACATATCCCGAAAGAATGATTGAACATATCTAGGGCCTTTACGAAATACTCGAGAGGGTAATTCTACTAAGACATATCGGCGGTTTATCACTGGGGATAAGATAGAGCGATAACTTAGTCTCATATCAATTTCATAATGATTACTTTCATAAGTTGATTTAATTATTTCACTTAAACACACATTAGAATGAGCTATTGCCCGGTCATAGCAGAATAGGACATTTCGAGATAATACCCTACCTTACTCCAATCATAAGGCAGCTTTTTCTAACTGTCGTGAGCTTTTAGTCATCATAGTGGCATAGGACATCGTGGTATACCCTACCTCACTCAAATCATCGACTAGCTTCCGACACACCCATCTTATTCATTTAATTCAACTTTTTCAAATGACATTAGCTACGTATTACTTATCACATTCAAACTTTCGGATATTCACAGTATAACATACTCGGAACTAAATACAAACCATCATAAGTCTCGAGATATACATGTAGCACTAAGTACATGACTTATAAGATAATCAAAAATCACTCGTCGAAAAAGGGTATAACTTTATAAATTAGCTCATCATCCACTTATGGCTCGTGAAAAATAGATCGGGTGAAACAACGGACCTACCAAACATGTGATATACGACTTAAATAAGTATAAAATAACGAACATTAAATTGAATCGCCTACTCGGGACAAAGCGAAAACAAAAGTGTCGAAAAATTCGAAAATTTTAGCTCATTTTGCATAGAAACATAGTGATATAAGCAAATGTGTAGATCGTATCAAACATTCCCTCCCCACACTTAAGCGACAACATGTCCTCGTGTTGTGCGAGCGAAAGAGAAAGAAACTTAGGTGATTTAGCGTAGAAAATCGAGCCGTTAGTCGGGGCGGAGCATGAAAAGAAACAACGCCCAAAGCGCACTCAACCGAAAGCTCGACAAAAACTAGATCGCACCACTCGAGAAACCGAGAAATACCTCGGGGGAACAAGGGGGTATAAATCGTAATAATGAAAAAAGTAATAAATTGAAATCGAATAGATAAAAGAAACATCGGTAAGCAGATAAAACAGTGACCAGAAGGTTAATACAAATCAAAACAGAATGTCGGGACGCCATATGGCTTACATGATCCGTAAATGTAGAAAATGAAAAGTACAAGTAGCATGAATGTGCGACATGAAATCACAAAAACTAAAAAAAACATATAAAGCTCAAGAAAGGCCCGGGCGAGGCTCGGCCGAAGGGAACGATAGAATCGGCGGCGATAGTAGTGGTCGGTGGAAGGTGCAGCGGCCGTGAGCGTCGTCGATGAAGGTGCCGGTGTGTAACGGGCGAATCGGTCCAGGAGGTCTCTTCTCCACTACCTCCTCATCATCAGGCTCCTCTCCGCTTCAAGCACATCGGCAATGACCTGCTCGATCGCATCGGAAAAGACGAACTCCGTACCACTCTCCCTGAAAATATTCATATCCCTCGGTTTCTTGCCCTCCACAATGCACTTCAGCACATACATCATGTTCTTTTGCGTCTCCTGGATATCAGTCATCCAATCCCGAAGACTACTAGCCATGCTATACCGAACCCCTCTCGCGAGGAGATAAACTAGACAAGGAAGGAACCGAAGGCGGTGCAGGGGAAGAACCAGACTCACGTGGTAACTCAGTCTCAGTTTGATCGGTAGGCTTTGCCTTCTCCCGTTGCAAGAACCTTGGATTCTTGGGTTTATGATCGGTCTTATACTCGGGAACTTTAGCATCTTGACATAGGCCGTGTATCAAATGCGGACAAATCAAACACCTAGTATACACTTTACGATTCATGGCAACCTCGTCGAAAATAGCTTGTCCCACGTCGACATTAAGTTTGAAGTTCAAGGCATAAAGCATCCCGAGGTCTCAATATGGAAATGAGTCGGAGTTGTTTTAGGTAACAACCGGTTCTGGATAAACCGACCTTTGAACCTTCCAATCTTCCGTCGATTCGTGGTCACTAGTTCCTTTCAGCTTGACCCGGTCTAAGCGTCCACGGCACCTCCGGGCATACCAACAACCGTAATTCCTCGGTGGATCCTCACGGCGTCTTGTTTAGCCTTAATGGCCTCCTTATAGTCAAGCCCTCAAAAGATCCAATCCGTACTTCCCATTGATAACGGCCCGGTGTAAGCGGCACTGAACTCCCGAACCGTCACAACTCCGGTGCCAAGTCCGTCTACGAGCAATTAGCATAAAATTCACGGACTACCGTAGCATTAACCGGGGTTCTAGGAGTTTTCATCAAAGCCCCCCCACTTCTGTCCGTTAACAATTTCACAAACGGGGTCCACGCCCGTGTTTAGAGCGGCTCGCTCGACCAACATCGTCCGAGTCAAATAATGCTTATTATAGACCTCATCGCCGTAGCATTGATGAACCTACGAGCAAAGGGCATAGGGATAGCAGGCCTCACTCTCCGTCTAACCGGCTCGTCTCCTCGGGTTCATTGTCTACTGCTCACCCGAGCCGCCGCCGCCTAGTTTGCATCCTCACTAACGGCTCATCATCGAGTCTCGAGACCATTCGGGCTCGTCGTGGGCGGGAACTCTAGTTTGACCTCTAGGAAGGCTCGGCGCTCACCAATCGAATTCCTTGATTAGGATTGACTAAAGTGGGGTCCACACCCTTCTTTTCTTAGAAGGTTCCTTAGCAACCCCTTTTCCATGCCTCTTAGCTACCTCTTATGCACCATTCTCAAACCTAGACTAAGCCGAAACAACCCCAATTCACAACAAGACACCCGTTTATCATCCAAAGCGGGATTTCAAAGCAACCCAACCACAACCACAACCATCATCATCAAACAACCCATTCACCACCCATCACAACATCACATCACCAAAGCAGAGAAGAAAGAAACACAAAAGCAGTAGAAAAGCGGATTAAGATGATAGTCAAGTGAGCGAGCCGACCCAAAAATCGAACTCGCAAAAGCGTGAAAAAAACTAGAAAAGTTGCTACTAACTTACCACGTAGAATGAGGAGATGTCGATCGAGGTGAGGCGTAGTCAAACAACACCAACACAAGCCCCAAAATCGAATTTTTTTTCCTTAAAAGTCGGGCTACAATGGGTGCGGATTCTCCAAAAATATTGTGTGTTGGGGATTTGGTTATGAGAATCAAAGAGAGGGGTTAAGAGCGGCCGGAGCACTTGAATCGCTCAAAATGGTTTAGAATCGCGGATTTTAGGTCGAGAAAGGGAGAGAAGCGGTTTTGCTTTTGAAAATTACGAAAAGTGAGTTCTCATTCGAAGAAAAGGGTATATAAAGGCATAGGTTGGGCGCTCGTCCAACTCGTGAGACAGACGTCCTTTGGGAAATCGAGGCAAGCTGGGCGGCCGTCGAGATAAGTGGGCCTTTCGTCCAACAATTCAAATCACATATGAGTTGGAGGAGGAATTGAGGCGGGCGTCGAGGTTTAGTGGGCCTTCGTCAAAGGTTTATCAAAGCGGACGGGCGTCCATAATTTTGGACGGGCGTCCAAGCGAAAAGCGTCAAAAAAAATAAAAAAAAAAAATCCATACAACTCAAATCCAAAAGCATAATTTCTTATTAAACTTAATTAAAATTGAAGAAATACCAATTCAAATTAAACAAAGTACATAAAATCACGAAAAGGTAAATAAAGACAAATAGAAAACAGTGGGTTGCCTCCCACCAAGCGCTTTTGTTTTACGTCGGGGCTCGACGAAACAAACCTAACTAACGCTAGTCGGCATAAATCTCGTCCCAATCCACCAAGCGGATGAGGCAGCGAAGCATATCAATAGCGGGAGGAAATCATAGTCGTCTTGCACACCCAGGTCATCTCCGGCTACCTCTAAACCTCTAAAATGTGAAGCTTGTAGTACCGGCGCTAGATCACATCGGCATAGGATCATTAAGGATCGTGTAAGGACGTCGTATGGCCTCCTGCAACTCCTCAGTCGTGAACTCGCTGCCTCCCGAACATGGTGGAACAATGATAACGTACGTGATGGTCTTAACCTGGGTGCTAATGTCAAAATCTACATGAAGAACTATAGTGCCTCCCGGTCCATCATCTCTTTGTGATCGGCGGGATCCGACTAATGAGGGAACTCCTCAGGAAGAACTCCGTAATCCATACCTAAAAGCACACTAACTGACAGATAACAATAGAACAACTTAGTTAGCTAAAACTTAATCAAACTAAAACTCAAAATAAAACACTAATAGCGTGAACAGAACCTAGCCATTATAATAAGGGATATCTAGGATGCCTCCTAGTAGCGCTTTTAGTTAATGTCGTTAGCTCGAAACCTTCATTAAAAACTCGGCTGGATCAGGCCATTTGACTTTTACGCACTGCCACTACCTCGTCTAAACTTTGATCGATGGTTAATTTGCGAAACAACACTCTAACACATGGGGTTAGATCTTTGATAGCTTTCCAAATACGTTTAAACTTCCCCATGGTTGACTTCTTCGTCTTACGAAGCTTTTGATGACATCTGCGTTGGCGCTCCTTCCAATACTCTTCCATATCCCAACTACCGGCTAGAACCTCCTCAGATTTATCACAACCGTCATCCTCGAGAAAACAAGTCGGGCGGCTTCGTCAAACTCGTCGACTTTAGGGTCTGCTACACCGAGGATATCGAGAAATCGAGACGATCAAAGGCTTCACCTTGGGTTCACCAATGTAATGCTTGCACCTCGACCGTTTACTCAAAGCGGCTGGTCTCCATAACCTCGTAGTTCTAAAAGCGCCTCCAGGAATAATTTGGAGAATCTCGAAGGGCGGACCAGCGTGTCCTCAACTTTCCAGAAACAAATGTAACCTAGAATTGTATAAAAGAACTTGTTCACCGACTTGAAATTCTCTCTTCTTAATCTTAGCATCGTGGAGTAGCTTCATCTTGTCCTTACTAATCTGGCGCTTTCGTAAGCTGGAGTGCGAATTCGTCTAACTCATATAGCTGCTTTGTTGTCGATGTTTTCCACAAGATTGGGAATCAAAGTTGAGAAACTTTGTAGCCCAATAAGCTCTATGCTCTAACTCGACAGGCGAGATGACATGGTTTCCGTAGACCATTTGATATGGAGATGTACCCATAGGGGTTTTATAAGCGATTCTGTAAGCCCAAAGTACATCATCCAACTTCAAACTCGATCTTTTCTATTTCATTTACCGTCTTCTCCAGGATCTTCTTCAAGCTCTGGTTGCTTCGCTCAACGACCACTAGTCATCGGATGATATGGTGTGCCGTTTTGTAGCGAACACCATACTTCGAGGACTTTTTCCAAAGGTCGATTCACAATCGTCCCTTCATCAGCGATCAAGGCGCGTGGGCATCCAAACCTCACGAAGATATTTTTCTTTAGGAATTTCATGACCGTTTGTGATCATTGTGAGGAGTGGCTCACGCCTCCACCCATTTCGACACATAATCTCGCATGAGACTAAGATGTATTTGTTTCCACGGGGAAGAGAGAGCGGACCCATAAAGTCAATTCCCCAAACATCGAAGACTTCGCATTCAAGGATGGGTTTCAATGGCATGTCAAACCGCCTTGTCAAAGCTCCGTTCTTTGGCACCGATCACAAGCTTTCTGAAGGCTTACGTATCCTTAAAGATCGTAGGCCAATAGAATCCGTTTGGAAGATCTTAGCAACCGTCTTCCACGGACCAAAGTGACCACTGTGGGTCCACTATGGCATTGCTCGATTATATCGCGTTGCTCGGACTCGAGGAACACACCTCCTCGTGAGACCATCTTTGCGGATCTTGAAGAGGTAAGGTTCATCCCAAGCGAAATATTTCATATCGAGAGAAGAACTTCTTCCTCTCTTGATAAGACATTTCGAGGTCAATGTATTTGGCATGAAGGTAGTTAACAATGGAGGAGTACCAAGGAACATCACGGAGAGCGGCCATCGATCAACATGATGTTTTCTAGAAAGTAAAGATCTATATCATCGGGATCACCATTGTCCTCACTTAACATCCTAGAAACATGATCCGCCACTACGTTCTCATTTGCCGCCTTCTTATCTTTGATTTGAGCGTCAAACTCTTGGAGGGTCGGTATCCAGCGCGATAGCGCGGTTTAGCTTCCTTTTGGTCATAAGATAGCGCAAAGCGGCGTGGTGGAGTCCACACAATCACTTGAGCACCCGAGCAAGTAACTACGGAACTTGTCCATAGCAAAGACTACGGCTAATAATTCCTTTTCGGTTGTCGTGTAGTTAACTTGAGAAGGATTCGATTGTGTGGTGGCGTAATAGATAGGTTGGAACTTCCCGTTTAGCTTTTGCCCTAAGCGCACCAAGCTGCGTAGTTAGATGCATCACACATGAGCTCAAAGGGAGGTTCGATCCGGCGATATAAGTATTGGGCGAGAGATCGAGTCTACTCTTAAGCTCCTCAAGCAGCGCTTGCAATTCTCATCAAAATCAAAAGTAACGTCTTCTTTGAGTAAAGTAGGCAGGGGCTTGGCAATCTTTGAAAAGTCTGGATGAACCTCCTATAGAAGCCGACATGCCGAGGAAACCTCGGACCTCCCGAACATTCTTGGGATAGCTCATCTTCTCAATAGCTTCAACCTTGGCTCTGTCTACTTCTATACCTTTGGTGACACTTTGTGGCGAGGACTATGCCTTCATCTACCATGAAATGGCATTTTTCCCAATTAAGCACTAAGTCCTTTTCCACACATCTAGACAACACTGATCAAGATTTTTGAGGCAATCCTCGAAGGATTGACCAAAGACGAGAAAATCATCCATAAAAATCTCCATGCACTTCTCAACTAGCCCGTCAAAGATTGCCATCATACACCTTTGAAAGGTGGGTGGGGCATTCTGAGAGACAAGCGGCATCCGCTGTGGCGAATGTCCCGTAAGGGCAAGTGAAAGTGGTCTTCTCTTAGTCAGCAGGATCGATGGGTATCACGGAAATATCACGAATATCCATCGAGGAAGCAGATAGAATCGTGCCACGCCAGGCGCTCAAGCATCCGGTCAATAAATGGAAGGAAATGATCTTTCGGTGTGACCTCATTGAGCTTTCGATAGTCGATACATACTGTATCCGATGCGAGCCTCAATGCTATCTCTTCTCCTTCTCATTCTTCTCAATAGTAATTCCACCTTTTTGGGAACTACTTGAGTTGGGGATACCCACTCCTTTATGCTGCAATGGCGTAAATGATACCCATGTCTAGAAGCTTTATAATTTCCTTCTTGACTACCTCTTGCATGTGAGGTTGAGCCTTCTGCGAGGCTGTCTTACTTGTTTTGCACCCTCCTCAGTCTTGATCTTGTGCATCTGAGATGTCGGGAGATATCCTCGGATATCCCCACTGCCATCAAAGGCTTTCTCATTTTGCGCGGGGCGTTTAACAGTTTAAACTCTTCTATTCGAGATAGCTTGGCGAGAGATGATCAAAGGAAGCCGGTCACCTTCTCTCGAGAATATATACTTAAGATGTTTAGCAGCGGCTTCAAAACCAAGTCTCTGAGGGGTTCCTCTAGACTTGATTTAAGATCTCCACTCCTCAACTCAACATCATTGAGCTTACTCGGTGGCCCTCTTGCCAAAGCTTCTTCTCTGTGCTCATCCTCGAAATTGTTTGCTAAGCGATCTAGATTTACCACACCATGGACATTGATTATCGATCAATCGCTCATATTAAACCTACAGCCAAGACTTGCTTATCCGTGAGGTCATTGAAGTCATCAGACGTCTCCTCAATGGAACGGCCGGTTGGAGATCCGGAAGGTATATTGATAGATTTTGAAACACTATAGCTCACCTCACGATCACCAACTTTCGAATGGTGGCGTGCCCACCATCACAATCGATGAGGGCCCTAGCTGTAGATAGAAAAGGTCTTCCGAGAATCGAGAGGACATTTTTTTCTCAATATCTAAGGCGTGCCAGATCAAGCTGGAAAGGTAAACCTATCTATTTGAACTAATACGTCCCTAAGGATCCTGAAGCTTTCTTAGAGGACCTATCGTGATTTGCAAGTTCATAGTAGTGGGTTCTAGAAGACTCTGTAAACCAAGCTGATTGCAAACGGACAATGGCATCAAGCTAATGGATGCACCCGAGATCACATAAAGAATTCGGGAAGACTAGGCCTCCCATTTGCAATGTGAGCACAAATTTACTGGTCACCTCTCTTGGTTGGTAAGTCTTGATGATTTATCAAGGAACAATCCTCACCAATTCTCCTTTCCATGCCTTCCAATTTCTTTTGAAGACACAACATCCTTGATGAATTTTGTATACTTAGGCATCTCGACCAAGACCTCGGATAATGGCAGATTTACGAGTATTTTTCAAAGGTTAAGCACCTTTTCATATTTCTTATCTTCACTCGAGAGGATGTTGCTCTTCCTCGGTGGGAGCGGAAGTTTTTAAGGTCACTCTCGGAAAATACTTTCTTTGAGGATGCACTTACGGCCTTGTTTTCCAGATCTTTCCACCTCACACAACTTTTGAGGCGTCGTTTTGGTCGGGGATCGACCACGACTCTCGGCGAATCTTCTTTTCTCAGGGGCTTAGCCACCTGAGGTGTTTCAACTCTTTCATCCCTCGGGGGATCAGCCACCCGAGTACGCTCTTGCAGGACAGGGGATAGTGGTTGCTCAACTTCCCCTCCTGCCTTATCGGTGGCAGGAGGGGCTAGTGGTTTCCCTGGAAGCCAGGGGGACCACTCAGCTGAGTGCCACTTCTTAAATTCATCGCACTGGCCTCCTCTTTACCGTATTGCATTGTTGGCACGAGGTCAGTGCATTGATTGTTGCTTATGTCGGCCTGAGCAACCTGACCGCCTTTTGGATTCTTTTCCGTAAAAAGTGGCGCGTTGCCACTGACTGTGCGGAAGCTAGCGCTCGGCCCGGTTGTCCTATTTGCCTCTCAGGACTCTTGTTCGTATTCATTAGGAGTTGAATACTTTTGCTTTGCTCCTCCAACTTAGCTTCAAGATTGGTAATTTGGGAGGGGCCTTGAGGGTTTGAGAATTTGAAGAATAAGGTGGTGGCCCGACCTTGAAATTGAGAATTTGGATTGGAAGGCCAATTCGATTGAATTTTACGTAGGATTGGAAAAATTCGAGGTTTGATTCTGATTAAATCCAGGGTTTCTATTGAAATTCGGATTCGAATTAAAATTCGAATTAGGATTGGCGTTCGACGATGTATTGAACCCTTGGTTTTGGAAGCTGATACGACCAGAAGCGATTGAATCTCTGGTTGTTACGGCCATAGAATGCATTCACTTCGCGATTACTCGTCCATTCATAGGGGCGAGAATTTAGAAGTGTGCCCCACCTCGTTACAATTCGACATGTAACTTGATTATGCATCCATAATCATGGACGGCATTCATGATAAGGTGTAGAGGACTAAATTGACTTTGGCCATTCATATGGCCAATCGCGACAATTTTCACGATTATAGAACACGAGGGTTACGTGGAAAAGAAGGAGTTTGATTCATCGGATTTGGAGCTTGGGAAGTTGCCATTTGCCTCTGTAGCATGGCGATCAAACTTTGCATGTTAACCTCCTCAACCTTAGGAGGCGGCGCTTGAATTGCACGATAAGAGGCGTAATTGTGCCGCAATGTCCTCAAGCGGTGCCCATCCCTCTTGGCGTTTTCTTGAAATGCTCCACCAGATGAACTATTGACCATGCCTTTTGTAAGCTCGGTCAACCCTTGAAGAAAGTATTGACTTGCCTTTGCGGCGGCAAGCCATGGTGGGGACATTTCTAAGAAGAGACTTGAATCTCTTCCAACATTCAAAGAACGACTCATTTTCTTTACGATAAAAAGTGAATATCTCGTTTAAACACGAAATTTGTCTTTGAAGGTGGGAAATCTTGACTCAAAAACTCTCTCGAGTTCAGCCCATGTATTGATGGATTGAGAGGGGAGAGAAGTGTACCACTCTTTAGCTTCTCCCTTCAAGGAAAATGGAAAGAGTTTTAGTTTGATGGCATCATCATTTACCCCTTGGATGCGTGTGGTACGCATATCTCCAGAATGTGTGTAAATGAGTATCGCGGATTCTACGATTGATAGCCATGAAAAATTGATGCATCTTTGCATCATCCGGATAAGTCCCGGCTTGAGTTCGAAAGTTTGTGCGAATGGTTTGGTAAGGCGATATAAATTTGGGTTGGCGATCCTTGCACCAGGCATGGCATAGTCGATAGCGTCCGTCTATCCTCGTGGCCATTATTACGAGAGCTTCAATTTCCTTTATTAGATCTTGTTCGATTTCTTGCTCGGTCAAACTTCCTTCGCGGAAGGATCGGCAAAAAGAAGCCTTCGCCTATTGGGCGGACTATGGTCCGCTCGAGGTCAGTGAAAAGAAGCAGTGGTCCTTTTCGACTTGAGTTTGCATAAACCGACCACGAGTACTCAAGATGTTGAACCTAAAAACTAATAACTAAAGAAAAATTAAAAACTTAGACTAGAGATTAAAAGAAAAACAAAAACTAAAGAAGAGAAAGGAAAGGAAACAAAATTATTAAAGGAAAGCAGGCCAGACGGACGTCAATAATTTGGGACGGGCGTCAGGTGAAGTTTGGAATGGACGGGCGTCTAATGGTCCAAGCGCTCAAATCGAAAGGTAAAATACTTGGGCGGGCGTCCAAATATTATGGGACGCTTCGTCTAAGTGAATAAAAGCGAAACGAGTTGATAATTTTCCAGCGGACGGGCGTCCAATATCCCAAACGCCCGTTTGGTAGCGGGAAAAGTAGAACAGAAGCAGGGAAAAAAATTGCAGAGAATAACAGGAAAGTAATAATCCGAATAGAACAGCAAGAGAGGAAGAGATAGAGGGGAGAACTAATCACCAGAGAACCTTAATGCTTAAACTAAAATCCTAATTAACTAATTACCTAAACGTTTATCAATTAAAACAGGAAATTTAAAATGAATTAAAAACAGGACAACAAAATAACACAGAAAAACGAAGAAAAAGAAAAAAAAACTAGACAACCGTCCGGTTCCCCGGCAACGGCGCCAAAAACTTGTCACGGATTGTATCAACACAAAATAAACAAGTAATAATCCGGTTAACCTCAAGTATAAGGATCGTAGCAATAGCGGTTAATGCCGGTCGATCTTACGGGGAACCTAACGATTGTGATTTCTAGTTTTATCTAACTAACCTATGTCACTATTACTAAACTAAGCAATGGATGAAACCGAAAATAAAACTTAACTAAAGCGTAAAGCCGGATGAAGAGATGATCTAAAGCCAGGAAGGATACGGGTTACGAACCAATTTAAACTAACCTATTCTAAGTATGCTTGAGAAAATTAACTAAGCTAAGCAATTGATTCAAAGGATTTAAAATCAATAATTTACGAAGCGAACAAGCGAGTGATCCACCTATCCTATCAGCGTTCAATTTCAATTCAGATTATCTCGTGATTACTAGTCAAGTTGTGATTCACCTATTCAAAAGTATGAACCCCTAATTTCTTAGGCCGGTTCGTCTATTAATCTATATCTTTCGATCTAAAGATTAACGCTCTCAATTCAAGGTGTGAAATCTCTCAATTCCTAACCTAGAAATCTAACCTAACAACTCTCGTTAATTAGATCAAATATCTATCCTTTATCATGGTGATCTAACGTCTAACGTGATTCTCATCAATTAAGCGATCAATAGAGCAAGCATCTTTCGACATAAATTGCAATAAACAACGTGAAGCATGATAAAGGAACAACTCGTAGTAAGTACTCACAAAATAATCACGAAAAGAAAGCGAATAGTTGAATCGGACGGCTTCACAACGCTTGTTCAATGGAGGCTAGCCTCTTAGCATCCTCTTGAATATCGAATTGTTTATAGTAAAAGTGTATTGAAATAATTGAGTAAAAAGCGAATGAAAACTAAAGGAAAGCGCAGCTTGGCGCCCACAGGGTTTAGGGTTTGAATATATGATCATATTGGGGAGAAAACACGTTGCCTTATATAGAAAACTAGGTCGGTTTCACCAAGTCGGCGGTGGGCGCCCGTCCGGAATAAAGTAACGCCGCTTCGTCGATCTGGTGTAATTTTCTTGAGTCGGGCGAGTGGATCGAGGCGCCCGTCCTTCTTTAAATTGGGCGCTTCGTCCGGAAAAATATGATCATCACGAATGTAAAGGCTTCTCACGGGCGCTTCGTCTGGAATGTCAAACGCCCGTCCACTCACGGGCGCTAGTTGGTGATGGGCGCCTTGATCCGAGATCAACTTTATCTAGATTCCTTCATCTCTACCTCTATTATCATATCCAATTCCTTCATTATCTTTTCCATCATTAATTTACTCGAACTTTAATCAACTTGTGAGCATCCTTTGAGCTTCAAACATGTATCTACACACATAGAAACATCGCAAAATGTAATCACGCTCAAATAATCATGAAATAACAATTAAATCACATAAATCAATCTATTTTCCGATTAACTCTTTCAACGTATCATTCGCGCAATAAATCCATTAAACACTTGTTTCTTATACAAATTCATACTAATACGAGATAAATTAGCATAACATATAGCGTTATAGATCGTATAAATTCACCTTTAACAGGCTTCTCTTGCCGGATCCGACAGACAGTCACATATGTTCCAACGAATAAAATGGCGTAGGCTTGCCTACATAACCGACCCTGTTCGGAGTACTTTGATTTATTGTTTCTTATTGTCAAGACCGAAACCGTAATTAGTAAACCCACCACTTTTTCAAATTATTAAGTGGGAGCGGGGAAGGCGACAGCCAACCCCACGGCCTCTACTAGGTTTTTATGCAACAGCCTCAAGGCTTTCAACATCCTGATTATCCAAATCATGTCTGTCGCCTCAAACGTAGCCTTTATGGTCTTCGTCAAGCTCCTCGGGCTTGGTACTCTCGGTTCACCACCGCCTACGACTACAAATGGATTTATTGCGTCCAAAGCGGACACCTCTCTCTATATCTACCGTCATGGGACTATCTCTGTCTATGTACTTATTTGTGTTTTTCTCTGGTAACGTGTTGTCCTTGCAGAAAAAATGTTTTTTTGCCTGATAACGAGTTGACATCGCCGGAAATTTGTGTTTTCCCATTATAGCGAGTAGAAATTTGTGTTTTTTCTTTGGCAACGAGTTCGAATTCATGTTTTTTTCTTAGTAACAAGTTCAAATTTGTGTTTATCTCTGGTAACGAGTTGTCTTTGCAGAAAAAATGTTTTTTTTGCCTGATAACGAGTTGACATCACCGCGTCATCACGGACCGAGCCCCAATGCCCCTACCGATCGCTACGGCAACCTCGTCTGGTCCGTCCAATCTTAAGTTATTGAGCTGGGAACCTTCGCGATAGCATTAGCCATGATTATGGCTTCCTCCTCTGTTCGTGGTTTATGGAAACCAAGAAGCAACCATGGTGGTCGGTTATCAGCTGGCTGAGTAGAAGGACCAGCTGCGTGACGCTCCATAACCGAACGGATATTCGATTATATGTTTATCATGTGCAAGGATTCTCTGGCCACAACAGCGGCCTTATGACCCTACCCACCATCGGTCCTCAACTTCTTTGGGTCCGCCGCTCTCTCCGGATTCTCAACATCAACCGGCTCAGTCTCAGACGTCTCTTTAACCAACCCGGTGCCGGTCTGGGATCTCGTTCATTTCGGAGAAGCAGTTTTGAGAGGTCTCGTTAATGACCAAGGCACCAGACTTGCCTCTATTCTAGGGAGCAGCAGCAGCAGCAGCCTTAGCCGGCAAAGTTACTGTGGGCAGCTGATGCTCGCCGGTACCGGACAAAATCTGTGCCCTCTTTTCTTCACCAGCTTGTGCATGCTCAAGCATCTGTTGACGAATACGGCTCGCATTCACCATATCTGCACAAGCGGACTCAATTAGTACAGATCACATAAAGAAAGAAGAGCAAATGCGGGAAAAATAATAAAATAAGGTCAAATATGAAAAGTACATATGGTGCCGAAAGGAAACCCCTCTCACACTCAGGGGTTGCCCCCGCACTCTTTGCATTCAGAGGGCATTCATATCCTATGATGGCATTCTGAATATCATTTAGGATCGCACAATAGCGGGTCCACTGGAGCAAGCACCTCTTCGTCCCCCGGACCGGTAATTCCTGTCATTTCACTGTATGGCTCGGTAACATCAAGCAGGGCGCGTAGATTGAAAGTCCTCTCCTGCGTGGACTTCTTCCCCCCGACAAACCCTAGAATCTCTTTGATCCTAGCGATGAAGTTCTGGTCGTCAATTTCCTCCTCATAAGCTTTGATGCTCTCATATCTGGATTGATATTTGTTGTTGTCTTAAAAGGCCATCCTACCCGCAACTCAACTTTCATACAACGGGTATGCCAAGCGTCGACTTTATCTGGAAGGTCGAAAAACAGCTGGCAGGCTTTCCTCCGAGGCGTAAGCTGGTCGAACTCGCCGAATTTAGTGATCCAGAAGAAATGATTGAATTCAGGGATTGAGGGCTCCTTACCCAGCAGCCAGCTCATGACAATAAAGCCAATAACGACCCTTATCGGCCCGAGATTAAGGTATTTGGGATGTGTATCGGTCACCTCAAGAAACTTGACAAGAAGCGAACAAAAGTGGGCCGAGCTCCGCCACTAGGTGATCGTAATGCAACCAGATGTGGTCGAATTTGGAACATCCACAAACCCGCTTTCTATCTTTGTCCTTGGTAAAGTTGATGAAACGATAGTCCTGCGGAATGTCATAAGCGGCCAAGGAGCGGGTGTAGTCAGCATTGAGCCAAAACTTCTTCCATTGTTTGGCCACCTCCCTATCAAAATCTTTCTGGGTCTCAACCTCAAAGACACACCTCTTGATATCTTTGCCAGGGGTGGCCGATTTCTCTCTTTGGCCTGCTTCCGTTTCCTGGATCGAGCCGCGCTATCTCTTATGGAGGTCTCAGTTTGTTCTTACAGGCCTTGCCACGAGATGCCCGGAGCCTTCTCATCGGCCAACTCGGTCTCAAGCTGCTCTGCAAACTCAACTAAAACATGTTCGCCCGGGTTTATCGCATCAGACCCATATTTCATCGCCTCACGGTTTTCATCATCACTGGGGGTGCATTCGGAGGACATCCTGAAAAACACAAGGCAAGGCGGATTGTTAGTCACCTAGACTTAGGAGTCGGGCCAAGACGAGCTTGTCCGCTCATCCTGACACCTCGCCCCTCCGTTTTTCCCGCCGAGACACTAACGGCTGAATCTCAGCAACAATCAAGGAAATCTTAAAAGGCTAGAAAAAAACCAAGTCCTAGGGGAAGGAAAGGAAACAACTTGGACAAAGTCCAGTACAGGGTCAAGCAATTTTGAGAAGCACAACAAGTCGAAACACGACATTGATGACGGTTGTCATTTCACAGCAGGAACGAAAGAAAACTCACTCAAAATTGCCCAACACTCAAAGAAATTGAACGATTTCAGCATTTGATACATGATTCAAGCAATAAATTACCTACAGAAGCAAATGACTAGCAAAAATTCGAAACTTTTACCTGAAAGTTTGATGATTTTCTAGAAATTCGATGAAGATCGGTCGGAAAACTCAAAAGGCGCCGGAAACTGCTTAAACTCCACCAGAAACCGTTGTTAGAACGCCGGTCTCTTCAAAGGCCACCAGAGTTTTTGCTATAGGAAATGAAAAGTGCAGAAAGTGTTTTCGGTTTGGGGGTTTGTTTCTTTAAATAAGCAAGCCGGGAACCGAAACGTCCCGTCGATTAATTCAAAATTCGAATTCAAACATAACTGTCACACAGTTATCGAAATTCTTTCACCAATCAGAGGTCCTGGCTAGTCATGTCAACCGTCGCAGCAGTTGCGGAATCTAGGTTACGCTTCATTTAATAGCGAATTATCATAATCGCTTACGGCGTCACATCTGTCTGCTTCACAGCGCACCGTCCAAGCCTGTCCGCTTCACAGCGCAGCGCTCAATCCTGCCGGCTTAATAGCACAACATTTCTTGTTTGTCCGCTTTATAGCGCAACATCTTGTAACGAGTCGCTTTACGCCATAAAAGTTGCCAAAACCCGCCACTCGTAGCGCTGTCCAAAGCCTGCCCGCTTAATAGTACAACATTTTTTGTTTGTCCGCTTCATAGCGCAGCATTGTGCAATGAGTCGTTTTACGCCATAAAATTGCCAAAACCCGCCACTCGTAGCGCGGTCCAAAGTCTGTCCGCCTCAAGTGCACAGCACCTCCAGTAAAGTGATCACGTCACAATGGCCGATCCAAGCCCGATACTATTATAATCGGCACCACATTTCACGGAGCTTACAGGGCCGCGATATACGAATGCGTTCACATCTTTATTCCATGTCTAAACTTCGGCAAGTAGTTTAGCCACGGAGTAGGGGGCATTGATATACCAAACCCGAACACGGTCTGCCGGAGCATCATTGGACCCAATCTAACGGTCGCATCTCAGCCTCTGACCTCCATCACCACCAGCCCGCCTGGCAATAAGCCGATCAGGTCATCGAGTCCGCACGATCAACACATCGTCCAGGATGGGGGCCGAGCGCTGCCCTCCAGCCTGCCGAGCCGATCAGTCGGACCGTGCCCCAACACGCAGGCGAACACGCTCTACACTTGACGTTAGCAAAGACGAGACTCCGCAAACAAGATGATATCAAACCGACCAGCGAGCACATTGACCGGCTCCATACCAATGCTTAGACTCTTAATTGTACTTAATTATGTCTTGTCACAATTAGCCTAACCGTCATTAGAGACTAGCCTATAAATAAGGGAACCATGTAACCCATAAAGGGATGAAAGAAATTAACATAAGCGTATACACTCTGCCAATTTGTCGACCTCGCACTCATACTACATCGAGCTGCCGGCTGAGCTCCGCCCCTGTTCATAATAACCACAACTCTTTCCACTAAAGGATCATTCCTTTCAGCTAGATATTCACCATGCAAACACCGTGATATTTCAGGCAATATCACTTAGGTTGGGGGAGATTTGACATGTGTGAGATCGGTCACCATACACATGGCACGCATCAAGCCAAGCTACGAGTATCAATCCACCTCAACGTATGTGCCAAGCTAGTACTCAACCCTCATACTGCTTCTTCTTATGATTAAGTGTTCGGAGATCGCATTAGTAGCTAGGCCGACTTCGTCTCAGCTCGCTACTCGAGACCAATCTACAAAACACTAGGCATTTCTCTCAAGAAGAGATTATCATAATCATGATCATTACAATGTAGGTTGCCCTTTCTTACCCTAACATACCACTCTCACCATGCTCTAACCTTGTGTCCCCATCCTACCCTTCCATATGTCCTTACTTACCCCACCGTACAATTGTAACCGATCTTATCATACGCCCTCGGCATACTCTATCCCACAAAGGCCGACTCAGCCGCATTGGAATCCAATTCTGTTTTTTTTGTATTGTCTCAAAGAAAACTATAAATGCCATTAACGTTTCCTAAGAACCTTTAATTTTGTTCATGATGTCCTATTCTTAGATCCGTCATTGCACCCACCTTACTCTACCTAATTAACCCCACCCCCATCCTTGTCAACCCCATCTTACCGCATCACGTTTACCTCGCTCCTACCCTTTAGGTCACCCCACATTTTTTTATCACCCATAACCTTTTGGTGTGTCTTTTATCATGAAATTTGGTTCATTTTATTATTTCACTTGCCAAATGCACGAAATGACTATATTTTATTTCATTACGTTGCTCAATTTTTTTCATTCCATCGGAACAAAGTGACAGATTGAAATTTTTTTTCTCTCATTTTCTCACTACAGAAAATTTCAAAGTGTTTTCTTATAAATATCTTTAACATCTTAAGCCTTAAAGTTGTTTTGCAACTTTTAACGGATCAACTAACAATTCCCAAACTTGCCAAAAGTAGTATTATTTGCATGTAAATCCATTTGTGAGGTAAATTTATATACACAAATAACTCATAGACTCATCACTTAGTCCCAAAAGCACAAACAGACATTGACATGATTCCACACCGGACACACAACCGCACACATTCGAGAGATTTTATTATACGAGGAGGTTGTATTAAGTGACATATATTAGAGTATTTTATTTTTATTTTTCTTTATATAATATAATTTAATCGTGTATGTGAGATGTTAGAAATGAAAAGGTTATAATCATATTATTTGATACAACATTCATACAACGATTGTATTATAAAAAAATTCTCACACGTTTAGGCCCTCCAACATACAGCCCCGCATAAACTAACTATATATTAAATGATAGTCTCATTAAATTAAGTACTTAACCCCCTCAAAAAAAAAAGTACTTAACAAATAATTCCAAATGTAGTAGTGAAATACTTATAACAAAAATCATGAACTAGAAACAATAATTTCATCACAAAACCTGTAGCATAGCAGCTGTAATTAAGCTTAATCCAATCAAGTGAATCAACCATCATCAAATTTTTTTCCATGGCAATTATAATCTTTTTAATTAGTCTTTAGGAATGTATTTTTATTTAAGCAAGAAATTAGTAAATTTTAAAGGATTTTCAGCAGGATCGAGCTAAAATCTGCAAAGGTAAACAAGCAAAATTAATTCAATAATTCTATATAGCTCAACTAAGCCAAGCACTACATATATGGAAAACACCATACTAATAATTAAATTCCAACGATACAGAAATAAAACTGCAGTTACTGCATGCAGAAAACTCAATTAACCGGAACAAATTTAGGAAATCAACCTGCAGCAAAGATGAACAAAACGATAATTTTGCATGGGATTAACAAAATAAATAAAATTCAGGAGATTCTCAATCTTTTTTACTAGCAAAATAAAAATAATGAACAATTAATTAATAATAATTCCCTAACATGAAATTATTATTATTAAAAAAAAAATTTGAGACTTCAAAATTGATCTTCAGGATGAGCCGGCCCGTTTGACAACAGAAAAGTTCAATCTTTTAGCAAATTGATCCCAAGAAAGCTCAATTTCATCACCTTTCTTCAAATTCCTCTCATTCACAAAATACTTTTTCCAACCACCATTGAACACAAAGCTGTTAGTTTTCCATCTTTTCAAAACCAAAGTCCTCTCTATCTTCATATCCATGTCATAAACCTTTATCTCCTCTCCATGCTTAGAATTATTCCCAAATGTTTCAACAGATAGATTCAATTCTGGTAGAATTTGATTGATCAAACACACTTTATTTCCCAATAGAAATCTTGAAGATTCGTTCACATCGCTTTCTGTTAAAATCTTTCTCATCTCGGCCAAGAACTTGGAAGAATCTTCACCCTCCATGATCTTTCTCTTCTTCTTGACATCAGATTCAGGTGGATAATCCAAAGAAACACCAAACAGCTTAAAAGAACGTCGTCTTGAATTTGAATCAGAAGCAGCAGTACATTCTTGATCAGTTTTCTTGGTAATTAAAACTTGTGTAGTGTCTTCTTCTTCTTGGGTAACAACACTATGTGTAGTAGTGGATTCTGAAATCAAAGAATTAATAGTCTTGGAATTGGGTTTTTCTGGTGGTGAAGAATTAGGCAGGAATAATGGGTTTAAAGAACCAAGAGAAAGAGTGGTGGTTAGTGCTGGGGTTGTTTCGTTTTCCTCAAAGAGCTGGGGGAGTAGAGGAAGCAGCGGCGGTGGTGGTGGTGGTGGGGATGGATTTTTAGCAGGAGGAGCGGCGGCGCTACTGTGTTCTGCCGCAGCCGCTGTGAGATGGATGAAATTAAAGGAAAGCTCCATGGAATTGGAAACTATGAGAAATCTATTCTTTGAGATGAGAGGAAATACGATCGGATGGTATATATAGAAAATCTGGGAGGGGGGTAAAGATCCAATTCCGAATATGATTTGTTTATTTAATATTCCGTACTTTATTTATTTGTTTTCCTTTTCTTAGTAGTTAATTATTAAGAAAATATTTGACTTCCCATTTACTTGGCTTAAACAACTTAATTTCCCTATATATTATCACAAACTAATTAACGAGAATGGCAAATATGTAAAATAACTAATATCACGAACATACAAACACAATAAGTCACACAATATCATCTATGTTGTATTTATCATGATATAGTTTCCATAGGTATTGTTTAGTGGTTAAAGAATTTTTAAGAATAACCTCAGTTTAACTGGAGTATGACGTTACGTATGGATGGACTGGACTCTTTATTCTTTTTTATTTATCATGATGTAAAACCTATCATGATCAATCGCGTGTAATCTGCAACATTTTATATGATTCATTTATAATGATACATACTATGTTTTGAATGTGGTTAATTGATATTCGATACAATATTTTATACTTTTACCATTTAAATGGTTGTTGGAGCATTTAATGTTACAAATTATTTGTCGTAAATAATGTAAATTGCAATGACATGTAAAAAATTATTTAAAAAAAATATGTTAATCTATGCATAAAGTGAAGAAAAAAAGGGTATTTATTTCCAGCACACTCAATCTACACGTGAATCACTTTATCTATGTACCACAGTTGAACCGATTTTGTGAAAGATGATTCTGGAGCTAAACACCGTCTTCTCGTACGTTCTGGAGCAACCGACTTTCACTGCGTCGCTTTATTGTATGCGCGATATGATGATGATACACAAATAAAATGAGTGTAGAGTAAATAATGGCCCAACCAAATGGACAGCATAAACGGAAGGATGGCCACGAGTGTAAACGATTTGAGTTGCTCAAGAAAAACTCAACGTTCGGCTTGTGACATGCTCATTCATACATGATATAACCGAATTCGAGACGAGCCCAGATAGTTCATCAAGGTTAATCGAAATAAACTTAACCACTTTAAAACTTGATACAAAATGTCGACAAGTTTTATCGAGTGTTTTTTTAGAGAGAGTATTATTATTTAATGTATTAAAATACATTATTATTTTGCATTTTTAATGAGTCGAACTCGATTATTTCTTTGTTTAAAACTTTTTTCCGAGTTGCTTAAGCTCGAATTTGAACTTAAAAGTGCTTGAAATTTTGTAATTATAATCGAGTTGAACTGAAACATAATTGGAACTTCAGTGATTGATCTCAAGCAATTTTTTCCTCTTCAAACGAACTTGAACTGAGTTGATATATGACTACTTTAAAGGATTACTCGATTCGATATACAATTTTTTATTTCAAATCTGATCGTTTATGAATTTTGGATAACTGAATTGCAAATAATCGTTCATCATTTGGCTCCTCATGACTGACTGTCATCCACAATTTCTCCTCGCAAACCGTTAAGTTGCAGAAACTGATATAGCTCGTCGGAGGAGGAGATGAGAACGCAATAGTTTTCATAATTCCATGGCGAAAACACTGATTTCATCTCCGTCCTTCATCAGACCTCTGATGCGCCTGCGTTCCCTTTCATCATCGCAATGCAGAATTATCAGTACTAGAATCAGAGTCGTCAGCTTACACGAGCTACCTCCTCCGGTTCACATTTCCGTCCATCTATTTGATTTCGGTTCAATTGCTACTCGTGCTAAGACCTGAGAGCTTTCTCTATACATTAGATGATGCTGCCGTGGCTGGTGGTGCGTCCTCTGACTCAGCTAATGGTGTTGTTCAGAAGAATGGGGTGGTTTGGATTCGTCTCTGACGGCATAGAAGTTGTGTTGAAGGTTAAGTCTGTTGGAATTTCAATGGTTTTTAGCTCAAACCGGGTCTAAATGTAAGTGCCGAATATTCCACTTTAGGCTCGAATTTGAATGACTTACAGAATGAATTTCCGGGAGCTAAAACCAGTTTTGGAAACTACTAAGATAGTAGTTGATATTGGGCTTTTGAATCACTCGATTCCGATATCGGGTGAATGAAAAATTAATGCGTAAATGTAGAGTAATTTATGTGGTGTTGTAATAGAAATGTGTTCCATTTGTCCCGCATAGATAATGAGGCTTTAGTGGAATCATCATTACTTAAGTAGTGTAACACTTAAACATGCTTCAAGGACAAGAGAATTTTGTGAAGGAGGGAAGACGTAGATGCTTGTTAGTTTAGAACTCTACATGCGCGTGCTCGGCTCGGTTTTGGGCTTGGCCCGGCCCAATATTAATCTTTTTGGGCCAACTTTAACAAGAATAATTCTGAATCAAATTTGCAACTGTTCGGATCATATCAGTTCGAATGCAACAAAGATTAATGCATCAATCTAAGCACCAGTTTGAAAACTGAGGCATCAGTTCGGAAATTGAGTCTGTTCATAAACTAAAAACTGAACAATTGCTCCCAACCGAATTTCTGAACAGAAGTGTCTCTCTGCTGCGAAATTTCTTAACATAAACATCTGTTCATTGCCTCCAATACTCTGCCTATATGTAGAACAACCCTGAATGAAAATAAACACAACATTTTCTGCATATAGAAACTCTGCAAAAATAAACACTCAAACACTTGCATTCAGTCAGAGATAAACAAAGGCTTTTATCAGTTCGTTGCTTTTCTCATTCATATGCAGAATCTGGAATGTAGATTGTTGTATCTTGGGAGACGTTTTGCCATATCCATGTGCAAGTAGTCGGGGCAATTATGTCTTAAGGACAGAGTTCTAAACTCACCTCAGTCACTATAAGTATTCGCATTTACATTTTGCTTTATGCATTTTCGTTTGGTTTGAATATGTTGCAGTATATGAATATATGAATAAAATTTATTCTTGTTATGAGTTCATCTTGTTTGCACAATACGTTTCTGTAAATTCATGTCATTCATTTTTAGAAAGTTAGCAAACCAGTACAAAACTATAATTTTTCTAACCATCTTAAGTCACAACTATGCATCCTGTTAATCTGTGTATTTGGTTTGTAAAGTAGATGTAGTTTGCATCTACTACTTGCACCAGAATCTGCAACTTTTTGATGAAACAAAACCTGCAATTTTTTAATAAAATTATTGGAACAAAATCTGCAACTTTTGGTGATTAGAAAAAGTATTTTCACATTTTTTCGAAAAAGTGTCACGACAGTCTACATCGTTTTGTACTGAAAAATACTTTGTAAATACTACACCGTTTTAGAAAACTTAAAGAATCAAAGTTGTTTTTATGGTCTTGTAGTTTGTGAAATCAATCACAGAATATTTTACTATACCTGAGGGCGGGATCGAGAAGGATCGAGAATCGAACTCTCGTTCTCACCACCAAGTGCAAATATAGAGGGCGGGATCGAGAATGGAATTCTCGTTCTCACCAAATGGCGTGTAAAACTAGGTCAAATTCGAGTCTTAAATGCCAAGTGTGTGTGTACATATATAGTGACAGAATAAGTTGCTCATGATGCTTCAAGGCCCATCAATTCTAAAACGGTATTACAACTGGCTATTTAAGAATAGAATAAATGAACATTATGGCAAGATTGAGCAAAGACATCACACAAAAAAAACTTTACAAGAGTACAAAGAGTTTCTAACATGTATCAAAACGCTAATAACCATTATACAGTAATGTTAGGACATGCCCTTCCTGCCACATCAAACAGTGGCTTTTGGTGTTCAAAACCAACTCCAAAAAACATGTATTTGATGTGGCTGACATGATGCGTCGTCTGTGTCCGTGGCATTTTCTAGCTACTATATTAGTTAAGCCACCTAACTCAAAACCTGAGAAGATGCGAATGCTAATGGTGAAAGGAGCTTTAAAATGAAAGAAACCAAAACAAAGGTGGCTTCAAAATGTCTGAATTCTTCTTTTACTACAAACTAACCTGGAAATTCAGACAAGTCAGCCCAGTTAGTTTGAAAAATCGGATCAGTTGGTCGCGCATTCTTCAGCACCCGAATAGTTGATTCAACGAGTGACTCATCAGGCACAACAGCTGCATTTCCAACATCAGCTTCCAATGTAACATGATAGTCGTCATCTTTTGCTGTATATATGCTTTCCACTGAAGGCTTCTTCTCGTGTTCTGTGTTCTTATATTGCTTAGGCTGCTTATCATTAGCGACATTGCTTTCTCGGTTTTCCATTTCATCAAAAAGGGCAAATGGATTTCCAACATCTGCTTCCATAGTCACCAGAGCAGGTTTATCATCATTTGGTGCTGATACACTTTGCGTCGTCGTCAGACGCTTCCGGTATTTTCTTCTCTTGTATTGCCTAAGCTGTTCATCATTAGCCATTTCTCGTTTATATATATCTCTTTCCTTTTGACTTGCTTCAACATATGGCTGTGAAATATTTATGTATTAGGTGGAGCGATGAAAACCCAGAATTCAGAGACGATTTAAGGAAATCAAAAGTGTTTACATGTGCTGGAAGCTGCTAGGAGAACACAAAACTAATAAAGTGGCATATATAAAAACCTTCGTACCTGTCGATCCGTTTCTGACAGATTCTTCCATTTTTCAACAGCCATGTCTCTGAAGTTGAATGTACCTGTTGGGCTTTCTCCATGAATCTTTTTCAAACGATCACACTCCCCTCTGAGAAAAAGTTGATATCCAGTCCTTGGTTTTGTTGGAAAACCAGAGTTATCAATGGCTTTTTTCTCATCACAAGTCATTTGAACGTCGGCCTTTTGGACTGGTGAAACAAACCCTGCATATTCAGAAAAAAATGTTCAAGCTTGTTGCTGATAGTGGCAGAGCCACATATGAGTGACTGCTAGACTCTACTTTGGCTTTAAGCCACCTAATTAAGCCTAAGTCTATATTCGATCCCAATAAAATTAGAAAGATCATTCTATCACTTAACCACTTAAGTCATTCTAATTTGATGTATAAGAAGCAAGTACTTCCTTTCTTATTCAAAAACAAGAGTATCATTTCTTTGTTGTTTAGTAAAATACAGTCGAAATACTTTCTCTCTACGACTCTACATACTAGGCTTACCATTCAACCACATTCATGGTAACATATGGAGTCCAAGCCAAATTCCTAATCAGTGGCATACTTTGTTTTCTATTACTAGTTAAGGATAACACTCATCTCTCCTGGAATTTTTTATGAAAGATAATCTCACACAAATTACTTTTTTCTAACAATTTCATTAAATGGTTCAGACGCAATTAGTAGACAATGCTATAGATTTACTGAATTCAGTTCTAACTACTTATCTTCAACCTCTTACATTGCATTCTCATCGATACACGATTTTTGTAAAAGCATTGAATTCCTAGCAAAAAAATTGACCACCCTGTCCAACAAACACACATTTGACAGCTTTAGGATCCAGCTTACTTCTGTGTTGGGAATGAAAATTGACAACAGGGCACCCCACCCTAAAGCTGTCAAATTTTTTGCTTTTGGTGTTTTAAAACTCAAGACTCTAGAAGGCATTCTATCGATTAAATACGTAGCAGTAAGGACAGACTCTCCCCATAGGTATTTAGGCACATTCATGGTAAACATAAGGGTCCTAGCTACTTCAAGGAGATGCATGTTCTTTCTTTCAGCTATGCCATTCTATTGAGGGGTTTCAGCACAACTGCTCAGATGAATTATTCCTTGTTCTAGAAGAAAACTACCATGGTTTTTCCCAAAGAATTCTTTAGCATTTTGATTTTAGTATTAAATTGGGTGAGTATCATAGTGTACAAATTTCTATATACTCCCAACCTCATATTTCTCTTTCATTAAGAATAACCAAGTAATTCTACTACGGTCATCAATAAAAGTAATAAACCATTTGTGACCAGTGATGTTCTTGACCCTAGAGGGTCCCCAAACATCACTATGTATTAAGGAAAACGATTGAGAACTGGTGTAAGATTGTCTGGGATATACATATTCCGTGTCATTTGTGCTTTCTGACAAACTTCACACTGAAAAGACTTGGGATTTTCATTTTAAAACAATTTAGGGAACAAAGTTTTAAGGTACGCAAAATATTGGTGGCCTAGTCTACAGTGCCAAACTATAATGTTGTCCCTAGTGCCATCATTAGACACTGAATAAACACTTTGGCAAACAGTAGCTTGGTCTTGTTCAGATTGTTGTTGCTCTCCATTGAACATGTAGAGTCCGGATTTGGAACTAGCACTGCCAATCATTTTCTTCAAACTCAAATCCTGAAATTTGCACATGTGAGGTGAGAAAAACACAATTGAGATCTTTAACTAGGCGTTGTATAGAAATTCGATTACAGTCAAGGAATGGAACATACAAAACATATGTCAAACAGATTTCTTTTGACAGTGTTACATTTCCCATTCCTTCTGCCTTTGATGCAGATCCATCTGCAACTTTGACAATATAAGATTCTTTGCAGGGCCTGTAATCCATAAGCGGGCTTTTGTCGCCTGTCATATGGTTAGATCCCCCTGAATCAACTATCCAAGAGTGAATGTTATAAGAGCAGCAATTTTTTTACCACAATGTGCTAGAGTAGCACTTTCAACTGTTGGCTTAACAGAAATACTGTTAGAGGATTGATTCTGACTCAAGAGCCTCTTCAAGGCTTCATGTTGCTCATGGTTGAACATGGAAAGATCCCCAGCTTCCTTGTTCTCAGATTGAGCCAGCTTCCCATAACTTATCATTTCCTCCTTGACTGGAAGGTTTCCAATTGTCTGGCTTGCCATGTAGCTTCCAGCAGGCATCCCTTACAAGACCAGTCTTCTTACAGAAGGGCTTTTCTTTCTTACACCAGGTTTTTCTTTCTTGCTCTTATTGTTCTGGTTCTGATTCCATGAATCTTTAACAGCAAGGGCAGAGGCTTCTTCTACATTGTCCTGATGTGAAGCAGTTTTACCATAATCTTCCTACGGCTCTCCTCATGTTTAACTTGAGAGAAGGCTGTTCCAAGGGATGGTAGGGGTTTGGTAGCAATGATCCTTCCTCTAACATCATCCAGATCTTGGTTGAGACCCATTAAGAACTTGAACTCTCTCTTTTTCAGTTAGATCCTTATACCTTTTTTGAATCATCAGGGCAGATCCAGGTGTTTTCACAAACATATCCAACTGTTGCCAAGATCTGGACAACTGGTTATAACATTGTGTGACCTCTAAGGTTCCTTGTCAAAGACCCTGGAGCTGAGCTTTAATAGCACAGATTCCTGAGGTGTTATCAACCTTAGAGTAGAGCTCCTTGGCAGCACCCCAAATCTTATGAGCAGTATTGTATAAGATGAAATTGTCACTTGTTTCAGGTGTCATTGACCTGATAAGCCAGGACATTAGCAGATTATTTTCAGTGTCCCAAATTTTGAATTTTGGGTCGGTCTGAGCAGGTGGTTCAGAAGCACCCGTAAAATACTCTATCTTGCCTTGACCAGTGATATACATTCACTGATTTGGACCATTGGAGGAAGTTACTGCCATTTAGTTTATGGCCAGTAATGATTGTAGAGCTGAGATCAGAAGCTCCAGTGGGAATATCTGAACTAGATTCCCTGTAGCTGTCCCAGATGAACCAGATTTTAAAGTAGACATTTTGGAAGAAAAATATGTTTGAGCTTCCTTTAGATACCGAGTTCTGATACCATGAAGAAAGTGACAACAGAAAAATGAGAGAAAGACTGTTATGATATTAACAGAATCCCTAAGATGGGATATAAATAGTACACCAAAAGAATCTAAGGAGGCAGCAGAAAGCTGCCATAAATGCAGGCGGCCAGACCATCCCAACAAAACTAATAAATGCTAATTACAAACAGTAATAATAAAATATCCTCTATTCTTTATTCTTCTACAAACTCAGTCACGTGGCAGAAAAAAAACAACATGTTGTTATTAGAGTTAGTTCAGAGGCTGAGTTAAGGGTGTTCACCCTAGGTATTTGTGAAGGGATATGGTTGAAGAGATTGCTAAATGATCTCAAGATTGGAATAAGTAATCATATCCAAGTTATGAGTGATAATCTTTCATCCATCCGTATGGAAGAGTACCTTGTTCAACATGATAGATCAAAACATGTCGAAATTGACAGAAATTTCATTAGTGAAAAGATTGAAGGCAAAATTATTGCCATCACAAAGGCAGATTGCTGATATTCTGACTTATTTCGTCCAAACTACATGGAGCTAATGTCCAAACTACATGGAGCTAATATATACCTACAAGTGTGTGGAGATCAAATGGACCATGAATCACGAATATATTTGATAGGAATAAAATCCGTGTATTTATAGATAGTAATTGGGAGCATTTATTGAGTTATAAACGATATTCTGGAAATATTCTTGGTACTCCCTCCTGTCTCAAAATACAAGGCCGTATAGACTTTTTACACAGTTTAAAAAAGTGGATGAGTGTTATAATTTTTAAAGATAAAAGTCTAAAGTACCCTTTGACTACTATTAATGCAGTAGCTGTTAAGTAATGAAAAGTTGGTGAATTGATAATAAATTAAGGTTAAAATGAAGAATAATGCAATAAACGTTCCATTGGTATTCTAATTTCTAAATGTAGTTATATTAAGGGATAAAGCCAAAAAACCAAACAGACTTATATTTTGGGACGGAGGGAGTAATTAATAGCATATATCCTAGAGTTATTAGCTTTTGATGCATAAGAGAAAATTAGGGAAATATATTTGATAGGTCCTTTGAAATTAACAGCATATATTCTAGAGTTATTAGCATTTGATGCATAGGAGAAAATTAGGGAAATCTTTTTGATATTCCTCAGTTATACCTCGTTTAAAAAACATCCTTCATTTTTTGTACCAATTAACTACAAGATTCCAAAGTAAATAATAGTAATTGACTACAGATTCCAAAGTACAAAATAGTCATTGAACATACTAAACTGAGAAACATACTTATCATATAATACAATATGCAGCTCGAAATGTCTACTGAAGTGGAGGGCATTAAGATTAATTTGCAACATTCAACAAGATATCTTTAATAAGATATTGAAAGAGGTTTTGGGAAATATGATGGCCAGTTTTGTTCTTGATTTGATAGTAATCTTCAATTCATTAGGTTTCAGAAAATTATCACCTGATAGAGGCTCAGACCCTAGCTCTTGTGGAGTAACATGTTGCACACTTGTTGATTCTCGATAAGAAACAGTGGTAGTGGACTGTATTTTTTCAGCACAATCCTTGGATCTATTTTCGCAATACTTTCTCTTTAGTGCTAAGCAATCCCAACCTTGCTCATACTCCAGAGGATATCCTGCATGTTCAGACATACCTGTTCAGGATACAATGTTAATTGCAACTTTCTCCTTCCATTAGAGAATGAGATGAGTTTAATGATACAGTAAAGATTAAGCTGCTAAATAGTGCAATGAGGAGAATTTTCTCTATTCATAGTAGACAGCAGAGCCTCCCTTTCTTCGAATACATATACAACGATCTCCTTCAACCCGCTTTTCTGCCTATGGCCGAATCATAAACTATATTGATCACGGTCCAATTCTCAAAAACACTTTTCTAAGAACTGAGACCTGGAGCTTTCCAGCATTAAAGGTACACTTTGTGTATTATAATTTGCACCATGAGTAGTTAGCAACCAATTGTATTATATTAACATTAGCTGGAATATTAATGGTAAAAGGAAGATATGCGTTTCAACTTTTTTCCATCTTTTCTCACCTTCCCATAGAATGTAAGAGCCCCAAACCAATACAGAAGAAAGTATCTTGCCAAGGTTAAGTTGCAACCTAGGATCCAGCAATGAAAGAACGGCTTTGCAAGTTAACAGTGATTAAACGTCTCTTTTACATGACATACCATTCTGTTCATAAAGCCTAAGAAAAGCGGTACCTTCTTTTATTTTAGAAAGATTTCATTGCATAAAATAATTACTGAAACTATGATACCAAACAAGGTGCTAGTCACATTTAATCATCTTAGAAATAATTTCGAAACTTTATGGTTAATGCTTACCATCAAAGAGGGAAGTCCGGTTCGGTGTGAATCAGTATATTAAACAATTCAAAGCAGAATGACTAACACATTGAGCTATTAGAGTAGTGACCTTAACCTTCTTTCTTAGAGGCTTTCTCAGGCATTCTGTAGAAGTACGTTTGCTCATATCGGTAAAGGAGATTTTCGTAGACCTTCTGGAATTGGCATGGCAACATTGAATGCTGATTTTTCAAGTTAAATAAAGATGCAACTTCCTTCCACTTCCCATGTTTGGAGACCTGAAACTTGAAATAGGGTTAATACACGAGAGGGAGGGGACAGAGAGGTACGAAAAGATGGATTTACAATGTATCTGTGATGAATACTGAGTTTATCAATGATCATAAAACTCCACACGAAGTACATGTAATCAATTTTCCTAAAGCTTTTATTAAAAGGACCATTATGGCAGATGAAGCCATGTCGGAAACTTGACAATTTATTCCACTAAAAAGATATCATTAGAGATATTATTCTTATCAAACTTTCCCGAAGGTAATCACTAACGCGTAAAGCAGTTATTAGAGTTCTACCTCATGGAATCCATCTCTTTCGGTAACTGCTTCGTAAAGCAAGTACAAATCAAGTTTCGCTTCCCGTAAATTGAATCTGCACATTAGACAAAATATTATTTTCAGTGCTATGGACCATAACTTCTCACCAGACAAAATAGAAAATACAATTGAACAAATTACTTGAACAAAACAGAGTCTTCAATGTGAAATTTTACTCATAATTGAACATAGTATTTATGAAGTGCCTGTCGATCTATATTGTTTTTTCTTAATCAACTGAAATTCCACTTTTGAAGCTATATATGCTGTATTCTAGAAATGATAGAAATGGTTTGGTACTATTTGTTTTGTAGCTGTCCTGTAAAGGAAAAGCTAACACAATAACTATTAGAAGAAGACAACTATCTTCAACCAATCCAAAGTGAAAAAAACATCTATCTTAAAAGGATTTCAACATCTTTTAGTCAATAAACTACTGCCATTCAAATCAAATGGAGCAAGGTCATTAGAGATATTATAATTAAGTATATCATGCAATCAATATATCGATTTTGCTTGCCATACAACGGCAAATGATAATGTCCTGTGCTGTGATAGAACACTCGCTTAGTAGAATTTGTCAATAAGCTATTAGCTGTGACCTCAAACAGTGGACACTGCCATTTTTTTTCCCTTTTTTTGAGTAATTACAGCTTCCATTGCTGAACTTAATCATGAATTGTTAATTAGGCCATTAAGTTTACGAACCTGTGACGGGTTTTGAACTAACCGCACTTAAAGACGAAGGATTTACAATATCAGTCAAGAATAATCAATGCATGTCGATGCAGATATCATAAACTGCAAGTCGGTGCAACTATCATGATGAAGATATTGGTTTTTTACTCGACTTTTAGGAACTTTATTATTTCACATGTACACACAAAGTCAAGGGAGAAGAAAAATTACGCACATAAAACTGAGGCCAGATGACTCGTGCAGCTTGTCAAGTTTCTCATAGAAGCAATCCCTCGAACACTTGTCAGCCACCAATATCGGACCACAAGAAGCAACCCCAACAGAATTCTTATTCTTTCCGTCTACAGGATTGATCTGCCCACTAAAAAAGAGTAATTCCATATCCGTGCCAGATGGTTCCTCCTCTACGTCTAGAAATCCTACGGTTTTCTCGTTCTTTGGTGAATTCTTCCCAGAATTCTTTATCATACTTTCCCGAGCTGTAAAATAAAGTTTCAAGTACGTAGTGGAAGAATAGGGGGAAAAGGGTGAAAATTTTGAGTGTGTGAAAGTGGGGTGGCAGCAAATTCCGTAACCTTTCCTAGAGTGACGCGTCATTAATTAGAGTGGAGGCTTTGGTGGTCTGATCTTGCGGAGTTCAAGAATGATGGATTGGCTCATCTGGCATGCATGCAGCAAAAACATTTCTCATTTTGAAATTCTTCTACCGACTAGCTAGTAGTAGGGAATAGTAGCACCTCCTCCGACACTGTCAGAACTTTTCACCCATATCAAGATAGTTGTAAATCTCTTGTTAAAGATAATGGGGAGTGACAGAGGTAAACCGCCTAAGTCATTCTTACATCGTTATCATTTCACTAAACGTTCTTTATTTGAAAAAATCACAACCTTAAGATTATGTTGGGTGTAAAAATTATGTATATTTAAGGAAAAAACACAACCACGCAAAATTATGTTATGTGTAAAATGGTGTACCCAAAGATTATAAACCCTTTGGGAATATAGGTTGAAATTGGAATTATACAAAGAAGATTAGTATGACCTCATGAAATTTCTGGACCCGAGGCCTCAACAATGATCACTGTATCATTGTCCACTTTGTACCGTCACATCACTTAAAGACACCACATAAATCTATATCTACATCTATATCTATCTATCTATCTATACTTCATAATATGAGGTGTTTCCCTAAAAAAATGTTTTCTATCCTCAGTGTTTCTCCCAAAATATGTTTCTTACCATTGGTGTTCCCTCATAAATTTTTTCTCCCTTTTTTAAGGTGGGTTCTATTGGCACACACCGAATTACTTTTGCCACCCATTATTTGAATATTTTTCATCAACAAAACGTCATCTCACGTTGGTGTTCTCTCCTCGAACACCAACGTCGGTGACATCGACGCGTTGGTGTTCGAGGAGAACACCAGTGAATCGACGTCCCCAGCCATGCTTACACTTTATATAGCGTGAACGCTATCCCCACAAATGAGATAAATTTAGTCTATGCTACATAGCCCTGCGCTAATCTTAAATCTCAGATCGTTTCACAAAGAAATAAAGAACGCCTAAATGAAATAGTAAAGCCCCTAGAGGAGCTTACGATTTCCTATCTGTAGTAGGGATTTATATGATCCACGGATCTTCATCCTTAATCTTCCAAGAGGTCTGGACCATCAATAGAGGGTGAACTGATTGCTGAGCATACCAGGCGAGATACTCTAACCAGGTATGTACACACCTTCGCAAAATTTACCATTCCACGGCCCCAATCTTCTTTTTTCTTATGGCATTATGGAGACATCCTGGAAGGTAGTACCATCACTTTAACCAAAGAAAGTAAGATGTCTACGTCACACCAGTGGGGATGACGTTCGTCTTTTTTAAAACAGTATGGTGCCGAAGTAATTTTTTATGATGCCGAAACTAAATAGGTATCAGAAGTAATTTGGCGTGTGCCAATAGAACCCACATATTTTAATTTTATAGTTTAGTTACGTTGATCATCTTTATCCCTATCATAATATATACACACACGTGCATTTGCTTTAGCAAGCGTATCCATACACCTTTTTTTTTTAAATTTTTATATCTATCTTTATTTTCACATTACACTTTTTTTATTTAATTTCAAAATTTACAATTATCATAACAACAAAATAAAACACTACGGCTTATTATTATTATTATACATACAACCAATTTATCCACATAACACCTTTTTATTTATTTTTAAAATTTACAATTATCATAAAAACAAAATAAAACACTATGACCAACAAAATAATAATAATAATAATAATAATAATAATAATAATAATAATATACATACGGCAAACAAAATAAAGTATTGCATCAAGCCAACAAAATAATAATAATAAAATATTATACATGCAACCAACAAAATAATATATTACTACATCCATCCCAAAATATAAGTCATCTTAGAAATTTCACACAGATCAAGAAAGTGGTTAAATGTCATAAATTTGAAAGTTAATGCCTGAAATGCCCATTAACTGTCATTAAACAATAGTTGTTAAGTAATTAAAACTGATTGGATTGATAATAAATTAGGGGTAAGATAGAGAAAAGAGTAATAAATGTTGAATTTGTAATATAAGCGAAACTTATATCATGACAATTTCTAAGTATAAGATGATTTATATTTTGGGATTTGAAATAAGACATTACAACCAACAAAATAACAATAAAATATTATATTATAGTATATTTATACTAAATTGATTTTATGAGTTGTTTCCCCATTTTTTTTAATTTAATAAATTTAGTTGATCCGACTTCTGAATGACATTAGTATGGCCGACTTCATACACGCAAGACTTAAAGATTTTGTTTGGACCTTCTAAGTAAAACGTGCCTAATGGTCTCAGAGCTTGAACCCTTTAGTTTTGGGAGAGATAATAATTCAACAATGTAATCTTATCTAATATAATTGATAGCTAGAAATTGAACAATGTCATAGTCATCTAATATAACCGATAATGATAAATGTATAATTGTCTAATTCCTGATGTAACATATGACTGATATTGTTAGTTGGTTTCTACCATAACATGTTTCTCATTATTTATGAACGTATTTATTTTCTATCAAATACTGATCGTTTTTATTTGTTAATTTATCAATTCTTGTCAAGCTTAAGATAAATATTATGACTCGCTCCTTTAAAATGATCGATCGTTATACAAGAAACTTTGTATTACTCATGTACAATTACTACAAACGTAAATCAAGCAAAAAACATGAATGCATATAAAGAAATAGTAGTACTTTATAAAATAATTACATCAAGCATGAATTCATTTTATTTAAATTTTCATAATTAATATACAATTACTTTATTAATCAAACATTTACTTAACAATGGATGTAATATTATACTACATTTCAAATTTTCTCAAGTATAAAAATATTTGTTTAATTTAGATGTAATATCAATGATCTGTAATTGTCTCAACATAGTAGACTTTATGAAACGTATGTCGCCCGTTGTCTCATATGATCAGTTCGAAGTAAGATAATCTCCTATATCAGACCAAATATTCTAAGGGATCATACACTTTTGGTCCATTTGTTTCATGATTTTTTCACATGTACTTATATCCTCGATCTTTCATATAGGCACTTTTACGTTTAATGTATGCATCTTTTTTTACCTTTTCAGTCTACTTTTGTAACGTGTCAAGTTCTTCTTTTTTCCACATGTGTATGGAGATTGGAGATGTAAATCTGGGTACCTAGTAGCATAGAACACAGGCTGCCCATTGACAGGAGACAAAGAGCGATTCGCCCCTTGTGGGGTTCGAACCTTAGACCTCCCGCTCCTGTTCGTGTCAAGTTCTTCTTAGTTGTAATGCAGGATGTTAGACATGTGACACTTTGAAAAGAACATGTAAAAAAAGATGTATGGTGTGGTGGAATAAGAGTGCCAAGATGAAATATTAAGAACACAAGTACAATAACCATGAAACAATAAGGAACAAAAGTGTCGTTGTCCCAATATTCATAATGTGTCTATGTTATTTTGTTAAATATGCTAGTAGGAAATTGATTAGTGTCTCTGAATTGGATTGGTCTTTGAATTTTGGTTGATATATTAGCAAGGAATGGTGTTGCTTAGTACTTCCTATTCACGATAAGAGGGATAAATATCATAATAGGTTTGGTTAGGTGGAATGCCAAATGAAGAGTTATCCCGTTGATTAACCAAAACTCAGAAGAATAGCCTTTGGATTTGATGCACCAATGAAAATATTAGAATGTGACACCAATATTATCAATGGGGCACACTTTAAAAAATATTATAAGTAAGCACTTTGAAAAATTATGTCCATTTAGATATATACATATTTTATTATCATTGTTCACCATTATCGAACTTCAAAGATAAATTATCATCTTGGTTTAACGTGGTTATATAACAATGAATACAAAACTAAAATCATATTTTACTCATGTAGCATGAATAATGATTATATCATTATTAAATTAAAATATTTATTCACACACTATCATATTATTTTGTCCCACATAAACATGGGTGGCTCTACCTTATAAAGAATTGGGTCACCAGTCCATTAAAAAAATATTACAAATGGTAAATTATTTTTAGTACATATATATGTGAAGGTGACTCGCTTATTTTTATATATTGATCCATATGAACTATAATATATAAGAATGAGTTTAATAATTACAAAATATAACAAATTTCCGAATTCGTTCATCAAATTCCTGTAGCGCTCTCGCATACATGACTATAATGATAATTACAAAAATAAAAACACATTTCAACTACATTATAGAGAAGAAATACTACAACAATCATACTTTCATAAATATAACTATTATTTTAAGTACGTAATAAGTTATCACATACATGGTAATTATATTATAAATGTCATGAAAATAAATTTTCACCAAGATACAACATGCTGATAATTTTGTTTTGAATGGGAAAATACTTTTCATAATTAAATTTTCAAAACTTGACTTATAGGACATATGATGAATACATGATATAGTAACCCTCATTTTGAAACCGATGTGGCTTGTCTACTAACAAAAAATTAAAATTAAATTGAATTGCAATTTACTTAGTCCAATAATGTAAAAAAATTGCCCCAAAAATATAAACAATTATCTGTATTATTTCCTAAATTATACACTATTATAAAAAAATGTTATTAGTTTCCTAAAAAAAGTGTTATTAGAAATAGTAATATTACTACAGTAGAGAAATACAAAACATACAATTCTCTTGAAGCCAAAACACAAAAGCCAAAATAGGCTAAGACAAATGAAAATTTATCTTAATTGGTACATCTTTAAAATAGGTTTAAGCCTATTATATACTAAGCCATTGTTGGCTCTTAAAGCTAATTCGATGATGTGGGACTTTACTCCCACTACTTAACAAATCCTTACATTGGGACAAAGTCCCGCATCCAGAAATAGTAATATTACTATTTCTCCAAAACCTCCAAAGTCTTCGAACGGTGTCAAACAAGTCCAAGCACTGTTTGAACTTAACAAACGGATGAGACTTCTTAATATTTAACTTTAAACATGATAATGTAGAGATTGCAGAAGTGTCAATGACTGTGACGCCTGTAAAATATACAAACTACCAGACCTGCGAGCTTTCATGACAACCGGGGCCTTTAATTACTTTCAAATTACTCCATCTTCAGCGGTGTACGTATATCCAATAGTCTAAAATGCGCCCAAAGCGATGAGATTTTTCTTCAAATCTAGAACATGTTTGACTTGCGTAAATGTCCTGACAACACCATCATGGGCCTTGATTCTAACTGTACCAATACCTGCGTAACCGTGCAACCCATCAAAACAACTTCACCTTGATCTGAATCAACAAAGAAATATCTCTCAATCACTTTCATCTTCTACGATACTGGCATGAGCTGACTTTTTTTATGCTTTTTCTTTTGTTCACGTTTTTCGTTGTTCTTAAGTCGAAAACAATCAGATTTTGATTTGCACAATCTTCTTACGATAGTTGCACATCAAATTTTTATGTTTGAAAGTCAAATCAAAAGTTTCACTATATGCATCATGTCTACATGTCTACATGTCTGCCCTGAACTACCAACATGTCTACATGTCCGCTACTGAACTACCAACATGTCTACATGTTACTTCCTCATTTATGTATTTATCAACTTGATTTTTCGATTTCAAAATCGACTCAAATATCTTGTAGGAAATAGTATCATTGCCATAAATCATCGTTTCTCTAAAAAGCTTAAATGACTAGGAAGTGAACACAATAACAACAGTCCGAGCCTCATTGTCAATCTTAACATCTATATTACCCCATTCCATAAGTAGTGAATCAAATTTATCCAAATGCGATAATATAGAAGACGTGCCCTTCAGAGATACAAAACATGTATACAAACTCTACATTAAATAAAGACTATTCTCCATAGTTTTTTCATATACAAAGTGATAACGTCGAAATTATCTCGGGTTGTCAGCGGTGGTGTTGTGATGGATATCTGGCTATAAAAGTGTATAAAAGTGGTGTACGCCGGTGGTGCCCGGTGGCGGCAATGGCTGCCGGCGGTGGTGCTATCATAAGATAAGAGAGAGTGGGGGAATTTGGCTTTGCCATACTTTTTATTGATTAAATCGTCGTCCCTTGAATGGGTTACAGGTGGCCCTATTTATAGGGAAATTACCGACTAAATTTCGGTTTATTTACAAGTAAGGACATAGTACAAACAGATATTTATCTATACTAATGAGCTCGTAGAGGAGCTAAATATTGCATGTGAGGTCGCTGGCGGACCCGATAACCGAAGGATTCGCGTGCCGGCTCCCTAGTCTTTCTTGGCGCCTCATGGGGCTAAGGGCTTGGAGTAGATACAAAGGCTCGCGACCCTATCTGGCCTGTGAGTTCGCGGACAATAACAACCGGTGGCCTCCTTCACTATATTGGTGGTCAGACGGACCCGAATAAGGATCCGCGGACCGGATTACGATTTAGCCCTATCAATGTGCCCCCTACTCCGTGTCTTGAGCATTTTCTAAAAATGTTAGGCGGGAGTAAAAGATCGCTATGGATCTGCTTTCCTTGAGGTACCGTGGACGGCTTGCTATTGTGGTGGATCGCCTGTTAGCTTTGCCTAAATGCCGTACTCAGAGTAGGTCTTTTCGTTGCTTGTGTGTCGTTGATCGACTTCGCCTCTTGTGGCTTGAGAGCCTTGAATCGAGAGCGCGCCAAGTCTTATAGAAGGCTCGCTCGAAGGCGAGTTCCAAATATGATGCCGAACTGAAGGTCGATCTTATAAAACATTCGCTCGAGGGCGAATTCCAAATATGTTGCCGACCCGAAGGTCGGTCTTATAAAATATGATGCCGAAGTGAGGTCGGTCTTATAAAACATTCGCCGAGGGTAATTCCAAATATGATGCCGACCAAGGTCGGTCTTATAAAATATGATGCCGGTGAGGTCGGTCTTATAAAACATTCGCCGAGGCTTAATTCCAAATATGATGCCGACCGAAGGTCGGTCTTATAAAACATTTCGCCGAGGGCTTAATTCCAAATATGATGCCGACCCAAAGGTCGGTCTTATAAAATATGATGCCAGTGAGGTCGGTCTTATAAAACATGATGCCGATGAGTGGTCGGTCTTATAAAACATTCGCTCGAGTTTCGCTCGAGGGCGAATTCCAAATATGATGCCGAACTGAAGGTCGGTCTTATAAAACATGATGCCGAACTGAGGGTCGGTCTTATAAAATATGATGCCGAACTGAGGGTCGGTCTTATAAAATGCTCGCTCGAGGGCGAGTTCCTAAATATGCTGCCGAGCTAGAGGTCGGTCTTATAGGAGGCTCTAGGTGGCAATTAACCTGAGCCTTTTAGTGGCTTTAATGGGCGTATAGCCTTAGCTCCATAAGGTTTGGCTTCTTGGGCCTTAGGCCTCGAGCCGATTAGAAGCTGTAAAAGGGCGGATAGCCTTGACTTCATTGGATTTGGCATCTTGGGCTTTTAGCCTAGCCGATGGCGAAGATGTAATTGGGCGAGTAGCCTGAGCTTCATATGATTTGGCATCTTGGGCTTTTTGCCTAGCCTGATTCGAAGTCGTACTTGGGCGGATAGCCTTGACTTCATTGGATTTGGCATCTTGGGCTTTTAGCCTAGCCGATGGCGGTCAGTAATTGGGCGAGTAGCCTGAGCTTCATATGATTTGGCATCTTGGGCTTTTTGCCTAGCCTGATTCGAAGTCGTACTTGGGCAGATAGCCTTGACTTCATTGGATTTGGCATCTTGGGCTTTTAGCCTAGACGATGGCGAAGTTGTAATTGGGCGAGTAGCCTGAGCTTCATATGATTTGGCATCTTGGGCTTTTGCCTAGCCTCGATTCAAGTCGTGACTTGGGCGGATAGCCTTGACTTCATTGGATTTGGCATCTTGGGCTTTTAGCTCAGCCGATGGATGGTCGTAATTGGGCGAGTAGCCTGAGCTTCATATGATTTGGCATCTTGGGCTTTTAGCCTAGCCGATTGATGCCGCGCTATTAAGCGGATGGACTTGTTGTTGGTGAAGAGAAATCCCATTTCGGTGACGAGTTGACCTATGTAAGAAGGCTCGTCCCGCCATTAATAAGATAGCTCGTCCCGCCACTTTAGGACAGGAGAGTTCCAAAAAATAAGATAGCTCGTCCCGCCACTTTAGGACGGGAGAGTTCCAAAAAATAAGATGTGTGATCACTTGAGCTGTAGAAATAAAAACCCGATGAGAGTTTGTATCTTTTAGAACTCATAACTTGGAGAGCTTGAGAGCTTTTAATTCGGGGAGCTTGAGAGCTCGTTTTGGTGTGCTCATTTCAGCGGCCCCATTTTATACCAGGTGAATCTGTGGTGAACATGGCGGTCATGACAGAGACCTATATTCTTCTGATCTTAACTTTAACTCGTGGCCGCTCTTCGGCCTCTAAATCTATATTTTCTTTTCATTTCTTTTCTTTCTTTCTTTCTTTTTTTTTTTTTTTTTTTTTTGCAGTGACTTTTCCAAGTACTTTTGAGTTTGCATCTTTATTCTTGCTCGAAAAATTCCGTCTTTTCCGAGTCCTCTATTTGGGTCCGATATACGTATATATATATATAGTCCCCTTGTTTTTTGCGAGGTCAAGGAAATTAAAGCATCGAACTTGCTAGAAATAATTGAGCTAAAAGCCTTACTTGTTTTGGTTGAGGTCGATGATTTAATCGAATAATCCGATGTGTGGCCCCCTTGTTTTAAGCAAGCTCGTTGCGGGCTTGGTTGAAATAAATGTTGAATTCGGATCATTCCCGTCTGTTTGAAAATTTCCACCTCCGGCCCCCTTGTTTTAAGCAAGATTGAGGGCGAACTTGGTTGAAAATAAGTTCTGTTGAGCTTGATGGCTGAATCGAAAAATTCCAATATACGGCCCCCTTGTTTTAAGTAAGATCGGAGCTATGACGTAACGAGTTTGCTGGGAACAAATTCTGAACCAAAGTGTAAGCTCGAAAATTTTCCCGCGGCCCCTTTGTTTTTGATAAGATTGAGATCTCGAGTAATTTGTCTGAAATAAATGTTGAGGTCGGACTTAGAGCTTGCCGACCGAGGTCGGGCTTAGAGCTGGCCGATGAGTCGGACTTAGAGCTTGCCGACCGAGGTCGGGCTTAGAGCTGGCCGATGATTCGGACTTAGAGCTGGCCGACTGGTGTCGGGCTTAGAGCTTGCCGACCGAGATCGGGCTTAGAGCTGGCCGATTATTCGGACTTAGAGCTGGCCGACTGGTGTCGGGCTTAAAGCTTGCCGATGAGTCGGACTTAGAGCTTGCCGACCGAGGTCGGGCTTAGAGCTGGCCGATGATTCGGACTTAGAGCTGGCCGACTGGTGTCGGGCTTAGAGCTTGCCGACCGAGGTCGGGCTTAGAGCTGGCCGATTATTCGGACTTAGAGCTGGCCGACTGGTGTCGGGCTTAGAGCTTGCCGATGATTCGGACTTAGAGTTGGCCGACTGGTGTCGGGCTCAGAGCTTGCCGATTTGTCGGACTTAGAGCTTGCCGACCGAGGTCGGGCTTAGAGTCGCCGATTATTCGGACTTTAGAGTGGCCGGCCGGTGTCGGGCTTAGAGCTTGCCGATGAGTCGGACTTAGAGCTTACCCGACCGAGGTCGGGCTTAGAGCCGGCGATGAGGTCGGACTTAGAGCTTGCCGATCGAGGTCGGACTCAGAGCCGGCCGGCGATTCGGACTTAGAGCTTACGCCGACCGAGGTCGGGCCAGAGTCGGACGATGATTCGGACTTAGAGTCGGCCGGCCCGGGTGTCGGGTTTAGAGCTTGCCGACCGAGGTCGGGCTTAGAGCTGGCCGATTATTCGGACTTAGAGCTGGCCGACTGGTGTCGGGCTTAGAGCTTGCCGATGAGTCGGACTTAGAGCTTGCCGACCGAGGTCGGGCTTAGAGCTGGCCGATGATTCGGACTTAGAGCTGGCCGACTGGTGTCGGGCTTAGAGCTTGCCGACCAAGGTCGGGCTTAGAGCTGGCCGATTATTCGGACTTAGAGCTGGCCGACTGGTGTCGGGCTTAGAGCTTGCCGATGATTCGGACTTAGAGCTGGCCGACTGGTGTCGGGCTTAGAGCTTGCCGATTTGTCGGACTTAGAGCTTGCCGACCGAGGTCGGGCATAAAGCTGGCCGATTATTCGGACTTAGAGCTGGCCGACTGGTGTCGGGCTTAGAGCTTGCCGATGAGTCGGACTTAGAGCTTGCCGACCGAGGTCGGGCTTAGAGCTGGCCGATGAGATCGGACTTAGAGCTTGCCGACCGAGGTCGGGCTTAGAGCTGGCCGATGATTCGGACTTAGAGCTGGCCGACTGGTGTCGGGCTTAGAGTTTGCCGATGAGGTCGGACTTAGAGCTTGCCGATCGAGGTCGGACTTAGAGCTGGCCGAACTATAAATATCCGATGCAATTAATTCTGGAGAGCTCGTTGAGGGCTCGTACAAATCATCACGGTGTTCGGTAACCATATTAATTGCAACGTCTTTTTTTTTTTTTTTTTTTTTGTTGTAAATAAATTCGGAGAGGTAGCATTATTGGAGTTGCATACTCTCTTTAAATAATTTGAAATAAATAACCTCAAAGGCTACGCTTTTTTTTTTTTTTTTTTTTAATAATGAAAAGATCAAGATGCTAGCTGCTTACTTTGAACAGGTCCGCATCAAGCAAATAGGGGGCCGCATCCTCAGTTCATTATCTTGCAGCTCCGGCGAGGCCGACCGGTATCGGAGGCTTCTTAAGATCCGATTGGAGTGACAGAATTGCAGGTAGCATCTCTTTTGGATGCTTTAATCCATTGAATACGTCGGCTTTATGCTCCCCTGTTTCAAAGCTCGAATCCATAGCAGCCGAGCAAGATGTTTTTCCAGCTCCGGTCATCTTCTCCGATAAGACGAAAGTTGATTGTAGGCCTCTTCAGCTGGATGCTTTAGGAAGAGAATACCTCCATTGTTGTCCTCTTTTAATCACAGAGGAACAAACTGGCTATACTCCACATCTCGATTTCACTTTCAGCTTGAACCTTTGTTCATCAAGCTTCCTGGATTCGTTTTCTTTTTCAGCTTGGACATTAGCCATGGCCAGCTTGGATATTAGCTATGGCCTTCTTTAAATCAAATGCTGGGTAGCTGCAAATGTGTCTGATTTCATCTTCAAGAAGCGATTTTTGGAAAGGCCCAGATGAAGAAATGGGGTTTCTTGAAATCTACTTTATCCTTCTCTTCCCTTTTCGATTTTTTCATCACAGAATCGGACCCAAAATGCTACATTAATTTGGAAAACCTTCTCAGATAATTGTGGCGGATGTGGATCTTGATGTAGATCCAACCGGAAAATCGAAAAAGGATAGATTTTGGGTCGTCGGAAAATTTTAGATCTGGCCGGAAAAGTGACGAAAATGTCGATTTCCAGGTAACGGAGCCAACTGATAACGTCGAAATTATCTCGGGTTGTCAGCGGTGGTGTTGTGATGGATATCTGGTTATAAAAGTGTATAAAAGTGGTGTACGCCGGTGGTGCCCGGTGGCGGCAATGGCTGCCGGCGGTGGTGCTATCATAAGATAAGAGAGAGTGGGGGAATTTAGATTTGCCATACTTTTTATTGATTAAATCGTCGTCCTTGAATGGGTTCTGGTGGTACTATTTATAGAAATTACCGACTAAATTTCGGTTTATTTACAAGTAAGGACATAAGACAAACAGATATTTATCTATACTAATGAAAGTTGCAGAGGAGCTAAATATTGCATGTGAGGTCGCTCATGGACCCGATAACCGAAGAAGGAATGCGTCTTGGCTCCTAGTCTTTCTTTGCGCCGCACGTAGGGCTAGAGGGCTGGAAGCGATACAAAGGCTCGCGACCTTATCTGGCCTGTGAGTTTGCGGACAATAAACCGGTGGCCTCCTTCACTATATTGGTGGTCGACGGATAGAATAAGCGATCCATGACCGGACACGATTTAGTCCTATCACAAAGGATTTAATTTTTCCCACAAATCCTTGGCAAGAACCTCGGTGCTGACTACCTCTTAAAACCTCATCGAAAGAGCATAAGATGATACACGACGCTTACTTGTCGAGACCATCAAACTCCTCATATGGCATATTCTTAGGCTTCTTCTTTCTTCCCAAGTAACGCAATATCCAAGCCCTCCTAAATCAGCATGACCTCCATCTTCAACTACCACATCCTGAAGTTGACATTTCTATCGAACTTTTTAAAATAATACTTTAGTTACAGTCATAATGGTTAATTTTCAAAATCTCGAAAAACCTCAGCTCGATGCGAGTTTGTTAGGAAAACGAACACAAGCGAAAGCCTTTAACGACATCAACCCTAAACAATTGATCGAATGAAAAAGACAAAACATCAAATTTCGTGGTTTGATCAATACGACCTACATCAATGGGGCTTAAAACTATAGTGGAGAAATACAAAATCAAAGATAAACTCTCCTAAAGCCAAAAGACGTAAAACCAAAATAAAGTTAAGACAATTCAAGATTATCTTAATTGGTACATTTTAAAACAATAGGTTCAAGCTCTATTATATACTAAGCGAATCATTATGGATTCTTAAAACTAAATTTACGACATGGGACTATGGTCCCACTACTTAACAATTTTCATAGAACAAATGCAAACAAAAAAGGATTATTATTAGTATTATATTCATATCCTTATATAACTTAAATTACAAAGATTATTATCATCATATAACATAAGTACTATAGCATAAATATGTATTGTATCACAATAGAATACTTATTCATTCATACAATTAAGTTGATGCAAAATTTGGTGTATTTTCGTGTGTTCATTTGAATTATTATTCAGTGTGCGTGAAAAAGAGATACGAAATAACTAAATCACACATGAATTCATTTTATTTAATTTTGATATTTGATTAGCGACAAATTGTCAATCATTATTATGACATTTTACCCTAATATTGATAACACTTTGAGCATTATTGTACCAATTCAAGTCATAATTACTAAGTTTTATCCAAATGTGTAAGTAGTAATTATTATATAAATTATGATATTTTTATAAGTTTTTTATAAGTTTTGTACCGTTTTAAGCTTAGGAGAATTGTAAGTGTCGGATTTACGTTTGGTGTTTTGGTGGTTCATTTGCAGGATTATACATTGACCAAGATTCCACGTAACGACATGTTTTGAGCACTAAAAGAAGGATTTTGAGGGAAAGAAGAAGATGTCACAAGAACTACGAGTTTAAAGGGTACGATTTTCCTACGTCTTATACCAGTAAAATATCTTCGACAGATATTTGACCCAACTTAGAGGCATTTTCTGGGGAAGAGTTCTTCATGAAAGTTGTAGATATTCAAATGAGCTTTCCAACGCATTTTGAATCATGTCAATTGGAGGTCTACAACTCAAGTTATGGCTATTTTATCAAAAGCGCCGCAATAGAAACGCGGGAAAAGTGAAGATATTTTCTCCACTTGATTTTAACCATCAAATGGTGCATGTGAGGACTCATCATTACACTCCATTATCTTCTAACAAACTTGCTAGCAAGTTTCCATCGTATATACTCTTTTATATATATATATATATATATATATATATATATATATATATATATATATATATATATATATCCCTATAAATACCTCCCCAAACCCATCACAAACCTTGCCCCTCTCTTCTCATCTCCTCCCCATTTCTTCCATTTCCCTCTTCTTCCATCTCCTTTCTTCTCTTTTCTTGTTTTCATCATTTTGTGCCCATATATATATATATATATATATATATATATATATATATATATATATATATATATATATATGTTTTTATATATATAAATAAAGTAGTTATAGTATCGTTGTAATGATGGAATAATTATCGAAGATTGTTGATTTCAAACTTTGTTATGTTATATCGGAGGAAACGATTTCGATTCAATGATTGTAATCGGTAATATATTCTAATATTATTATGTTTATTATTTCTATTTCTATTTATATATTACGTATCTATATCTAGCCAAAATATGTAATTGAACTATTTTAATCTTTTTGGTAAAATGGATGATTGACTATGGTAAAAATGATTAAAACCGATTATGATGAATTTTTTTCTCACGTGCTTAAATGAAATGTTCGTATTGACGTAATTAACCAAAGATGAGCGCAATTATAATCTAATGACGAACTAAACGGTGAAGTTAGGATATACGATCAATGGTAGAAAAACCGGAGGGTAAAATGGCCGAGTGAAAGCGTGTCAACGGAATCCTATTTCCTATTCGGGGCGATTTGTTTTGAGAGAAACAAATCTTATTAAAATTGTGCTCAAGATCTTATTACGTTAATTTACCATGCTCGATCGAGATCCTTGACATTGACCGCATGACAAAACGGAGTACCCAATCTTTTGGATGACATTGGATGATTGATGAGACATATGACGATTCAGATGCCTTTCGTGTGAAGAAAGGCTGTTGTGAGAGTGCACCGCTTCACATAAATTACACCTTGAAAAAGGAAGATCATCTCATCTATTAACTAAAAAGGATCATGGTTCAATAACATTATCTTGGCTAGTTTCTATATATTATATTAGTATTTATATTATATATATCGATATATCTATATATATATTTATGTCTATGTATCTATATATGTATTTATATATTTATATATATATATCTGTATATTATATAAGTATTTATTTACTGTTTTACTAACATCTAACTCTAACAATCTAACCCTATAAAAGGTAAAAGCTGCGACTTAGATCGAGTTAATAATAAGCTTTGGTGTTTAACCACACTTTGAATTAGATTTTCATTTCCACGAGGATACGACCGACTCACCAGACTAGCACTACAATTTGACCCGGTACACTGCCGGTAAGGATTGTATAGCCTAGAAAACGTCCGTCAGCTTTTTGGCGCCGTTGCCAGGGAAACGACGCTAATTCATTGTGTCTATGGTTACTACTTGTATTAGCTCAAAATTCTCGAGGATAAGTCAACACTCTTCTTATCCCATTTCTTTTTTATTTTTCGTTGGTACTTACCTTATAGGTAAGTTACCAATTTTTATTTTTGTCAAATTCGAGCATTTTCTAATTACGATAGTTGATGACCCGAAGCGGTAAGGCCCCACTCACTCCTTATAAGCCTAACATAAATACGCATCTGGCGCGTTAAGAGTAGAGAAGTAAACGAGGTCATATCGGTCAGGAAATCGACCAAGGATCATCTTCAAATCGAAATACGGAAATGGTCAAGTCGATGATGAAACACCGGAACAAGTGGCTAGATCATGCCCAAGGGAATCTTAATAATCAGAATCAGAATAATAGAAATAATCAGAATCGGAACCAGAATAATCGTAATAATCCTAACCCACCAAACCCAAGATTTTTTTGTGATCAGACCGTGAGAAGGAACCAGATTAATAATCCAATTCTTTTACCCAATAAAGGAGAAAATAATTTTGAAATAAAATCTCATCTTTTTGGTTTAATTGACACACGAGCCCAATTCTGTGAGAAGATGATGAGGATCCACATCATCACCTCTATCTTTTCAAGAATCGTGCAATACTGACCAAAAGTCAAGGTGCTCATCGTGAATTAACGAGGATGTTTATGTTTCCTTTTTCTTTAAAAGGAAGAGCACGAGATTGGTTTATGTCACTCCCACATCATTCATTGACAAGTTGGGAAGACATTCAAACCGAGTTCTTAAAACAATATTTTACTCCGGGAATGAATTTGGAATTAATAGTCGAAATGGCTAACTTTAGACAAGGATCTGAAGAAACGTTTGGAAATGCTTGGGAAAGATTTAAAAAGCTATTGCGAGCTTGTCCCGATCATGGTTATTCCTTAGATATGCAAATCCAACTTTTCTGTCGTAAACTAAGGAAAGACTCACGTGCAGATGTTGATCATGCATGTGGTGGTTCGTTAATGATGAGTGAAGCTCAGATAGTTTACGATGCTATTGAAAAGATTTCCAAAAATAACAGAATGTGGGAAACCGGTTCTAGCACAAGAAAAGTAGCATTTGCAGGAGAATATACATCGAATACGGAAGTTCTAGCACACTTGGAGAATTTGAGTAGGAAATTTGACGGCTTATTAGCCAGTAAAAATGTAAACTCGGAAAATATCTTACCAAATGAATACTCAAGTCATGATAATGTGTCATTAGGGATGGAAGAACCAGAAGGATATTCAAGGGAAAAGGTGAGTTTTTTACAACAGCATAGGAGTTTGAACAACGCGTATTCAAACTCGTTTAATGCTATTAGAAGAGATCACCCTACTTTTCGTTGGTCTGAAAACCCTAGTAAGCAAGGACAACCACCGTATCCAGTTCAGTATAAGAATTCATACAATAATCCAGTTTATCAAGGAGATACCTCGAATCAGAATCTACAATTATTACCTAGATCGTATCCACAACATACCACTCAAAGTATACCAGTCACCCAAAGTTCAACTCAACCTGAAGGAGTTGATAAATGGGAGAAATTAATGGAAAATATGATGGGTGTAGTATCTACTCAAGCTCAAAATATGGAAACTATGATAACTTCTATAGAGTGCAGATACCACTAAGGATATGAGCACGTTGAAAACATCTATGAATGGACATGATACGAGAATGAGATATATAGAAGCATCGAAGAAGGAATATGGAATATTATTTGAGTAGAGAAGGAGAACGTAAAAGCAAGAGACCTTCTGGAGGATTACCAAGTAATACTGAAAGAAACCCGAGAGAGGTAAAAGCTGTTATTACCAAGAGTGGAAGAATCTGTGGAAGTAATGGATTAGAAAACTTCGGAAATAATGAAGTAGAGGATGATTTAGATGGTAAATTTGAAAAGAATGTGGAACCTGAATTCACCAAAGAGGAAGAGGACATTATTGAAGATTTCCTAAGACAAAACAGATATATTGAACCTGAAAGTGAGGATGAGGAATGGGTCAAGGTTCCTAGAATATTGAAAAATCCAAGACTGAATGATTTAAGGACCTTGTCCAATGAGCAGGTTAAAAAGGAATCAAGTTTGAAAGGGCCAATTCAAACCGAACCTTATCCGGCTCAACCCAAATTCACCTCGGTTCAACCTGACAGGGCAGCACCATATCCAGTGCAGATTCTGAAGAAAAAGGTGCAGAATGATGACACACAGTGTCCTCCAAATGCACAAACATCCAAGGAAGCTTCACCATCTTCGTCTAACGACAAGGGTAAGGGAAGTATACATTCTAACCCTAATTTAATTGATCTTGAATCACTTCCCTATCCCCCGAAAGAGGAAATGAAAAAGATGAAGTTGGATAAGAAGTACGCACGATTTCTTGACACTTTTCGGCACTTAACTATTAATATCCCTTTCATTGAAGCTCTAATCAATATGCCGGAATATGGTAAGTTTCTTAAAGACATACTATCCAGAAAGAAACGGTTGGAAGAATATGCGACGGTGTGTCTAAGTGAGGAGTGTTCCGCCGTGCTTCAACACAAGCTTCCTCCTAAACTTAAAGACCCTGGTAGCTTTACTATCCCATGTGAAATTGGGGGACTTTTGTTTGAGAAGGCGCTTTGTGATCTCGGTGCAAGCATAAACCTCATGTCCTATAATGATTTCATGAAACTTGGCATATGTAAGCTTAAGTGTACGGAGATGACTCTCCAACTTGCAGATAGATCTATTAAACATCCTAATGGAGTCATTGAAGACGTGTTGGTTAAGGTTGATAAATTTTACTTCTCCGTCGATTTTGTTGTTCTGGATATGGAGGTAGGGAGTGCACCCCTTATCCTCGGTAGACCATTTTTAGCAACGGTGGGAGCTGTGATCGATGTTCGTAAGGGAGAGCTTAGTTTGGGAGTGAATAATGAGCGCGTTGTCTTCAACATTTACATTCCATTGAAATATCCATACACTACACTAGAATCTCATTCTTGTGTAGACACTTTGTGTCCCCTTGTTGTGGATCGTACTAACACGCAAGTAGTTGAAGAATATGACTCTATCAATAATATGAAGGCTCACAAACCGAAAGCTCGAAAATCAAAGGAAAATGTCAAGAACCGTTGGATTCGGCGACATTCGTCTAACATATGTTGGAGACCAGTATTGATAAAAAATAAGGATGCGGTACGTGAGGATGACCCACCACCAGTGCATTAAAAACCGAAGCAAGATAAAGTCTAGCTATAGACTATAAATTTAGTAAATCACGGGTACTATCCTTCCTATTTACTCATTAAGCATTTATTTCTAGTTGGTTCATGTACTTAATTGCTACATGCTTTGGTGAGTAATTGTTAGAGGTATCACATTTTGTTTAGTATATTATATTAGTTAATCATCATCATTTTGGTTGTTAAGTCTGTCGAGCAAACGACGTTAAACAAAAGCGCTACCGGGAGACAGCCCGTAAAAATGTTAAATATAATAATTACTCATACTTGGGATGATACTTTGCTAACACTTCGGATTGATTTTCATTTTGTTTCACCAAGTCTCGTGGATGAATGTTTGAATGTCATTAAACGGGAACGATTAGGTGGTTATCCGAAATCCCGAGAGAAAGCAAAGAGAAAATTCAAATGCATCATTTCTTGGACTAAGGTTGATAGAACGATTTGAAATAACCTTGAGGATCTGGGTATAAAAGACTCAGAGTTAATACTTTGTCACATATTTCATATCATGATATAGTCTGTTTAAAAATTCAAATAATGTGTGACATGTATTAGTTCAACTACTATGGAATATTGTGTGTTTTAAACCAATAAAAGTTTATGTGGTGTGTTTATTTACCTTCTGTCACTACTAATTTGTCACACTCACACACTTTTATTTTATTTGCACACACAACGGTCATAACTTTGACCCACCCACCCACCCTTTTTTATCATCCCAAGATTTGTTTTGACTTGTTTAAGTGCATCATTGCTTTCCCAACAACTTATTTACACTCACTTTACATTGGGGACAATGTAAGTTCGTAAGTGGGGAGTGGAGTCGTGGTTGGTCTAGCAATGGCATTAGTGCTTATTTTGTATCAATAAATCCCTTAGTTTTTGATTTTTTTCGAGCATTATTTAGTTGATTAAAATAAACTGTACAAGGCATATATTTCATGGATTTGAAAATGTAATGATCAATTTGGATGTGTATAACCAACGTGAACCGTAAGTGCATTTTAACCCCAAATTTATTTGTGTAACATGAATTCTTTCACGTAAGCCTTTGATATTGAAGCGAAAATTTTAAACTATATCCATTCAGTATCCTAGTGGTTTATCCTAGAGAGACTTGTGCTTAATAATAGCGAAGAACTTAATACCTAACTTCGAGCGTGTAATTGTGAATATCCGAAGGTTTGAATGTGATAGGAAGGATATAAGTTAAGTTTATTGGGAAAATGGAATGAAAGGAAGAATACCAAACTAAGATGAACTATTTATATGTCGGATGTAGCTACCAATGATTTGAGTGCGGTAGTAGGCGTTAGTACTAAACGCGTCTATACCACTATGAGGCTTAAAAGCTCCGATCGCTGATGATAGTAGTCCGGCTAGGGTGTTATCACGAAGCGTCCTATTCTTTGGGAATGAAGGCATATGCTACACATGTGAAATTATGTGAAATTAAGTAAAAATTGGCAAATGACAATGTGGAAATTTGGTTAAGCATGGTTGAAAACTTAGTTATCTTCTGACTATCCCCAGTATAAACTGAATGATATGCATTAGGGATTATCCTAATAAGTACACGGGAGAACTTTGTGTGGAATTGTTACTGCCTATACCTAGGAAAGTCATTAGGACTGTCTGAATGGTTACTTGTGCATTTGCTTGAATTATTCAAGAGAGGATAGTGTAAATTGAAAAGGCTTGTCACACACACACTCTGTTATACATTTATATTAACGTTAACGCCCTGGTTGTAATTGAATGGTTGCAACATCCGGTTGTCCTTACATCTTATATCTTCATGAATTTGTCCTCATTCAATTTTTATCACTGCTTTGCTCGAGGACGACCAAAAGCTAAGTGGGGAGTTGTGATTAGCGACAAATTGTCAATCATTATTATGACATTTTACCCTAATATTGATAACACTTTGAGCATTATTGTACCAATTCAAGTCATAATTACTAAGTTTTATCCAAATGTGTAAGTAGTAATTATTATATAAATTATCGTATTTTTATAAGTTTTTATAAGTTTTGTACCGGTTTAAGAATCGGAGTGTCGTCGGTCGGAGTTACGTTTGGTGTTTTGGTGGTTCATTGCAGGATTATACATTGACCAAGATTCCACGTAACGACATGTTTTGAGCACTAAAAGATGGATTTTGAGGGAAAGAAGAAGATGCTACAAGCTTACGAGTTTAAAGGGTCGATTTTCCTACGATTTATTATACAGTAAAATATCTTCGACAGATATTTGACCCAACTTAGAGGCATTTTCTGGGGAAGAGTTCTCCATAAAAGTTGTAGATATTCAAATGAGCTTTCCAACGCATTTTGAATCATGTCAATTGGAGGTCTACAACTCAAGTTATGGCTATTTTATCAAAAAGCTTATGCAATAGAAACGCCGGGAAAAGTGAAGATATTTTCTCAACTTGATTTTAACCATCAAATGGTGCATGTGAGGACTCATCATTACACACCCACTATCTTCTAACAAAAACTTATTTAGCAAGTTTCCATCGCATATATACTCTTTATATATATATATATATATATATATATATATATATATATATATATATATATATATATATATATATCTCCCTATAAATACCTCCCCAAACGCATCACAAACCTTGCCCCTCTCTTCTCATCTCCTCCCCATTTCTTCCATTTCCCTCTTCTTCCATCTCCTTTCTTCTCTTTTCTTGTTTTCATCATTTTGGGCCATATATATATATATATATATATATATATATATATATATATATATATATATATATATATATATATATATATATATATATATATATATGTTTTTATATATATAAATAAAGTAGTTATAGTATTGTTGTAATGATGGAATAATTATCGAAGATTGTTGATTTGAAACTTTGTTATGTTATATCCGAGAGAAACGAATTTCGATTCAACAATAGAATAATCGGTAATATATTCTAATATTATTATGTTTATTATTTCTATTTCTATTTATATATTACTTATCTATATCTAGCCAAAATATGTAATTGAACTATTTTAATCTTTTTTGTAAAATGGATGATTGACTATGGTAAAAATGATTAAAACCGATTATGATGAATCTTTTTCTACCTGTGCTTAAATGAAATGTTCGTATTGACGCGTAATTAACCCGGTATGAACGTAATTATAATCTAATGACGAACTAAACGGTGAATTTAGGATATACGATCAATGGTAGAAAAACCGGAGGGTAAAATGGGCGAGTGAAAACGTGACAGCGGAATCATATTTCCTACCGAGCGGATTTGTTTTGAGAGAAACAAATCTTATTAAAATTGTGCTCAAGATCTTATTACGTTAATTTACCTGCTCGATCGAGATCCTGACATTGACCGCATGACAAAACGGAGTACCCAATCTTTTGGATGACATTGGATGATTGATGAGACATATGACGATTTAAACGCCGCTCGTGTGAAGGAGGCTTGGTGAGTGAGTGCACCGTTTCACATAAATTACACTTGAAAAAGGAAGATTCATCTCATCTATTAACTAAAAGGGATCATGGTTCAATAACATTATCTTGGCTAGTTTCTATATATTATATTAGTATTTATATTATATATATCGATATATCTATATATATATTTATGTCTATGTATCTATATATGTATTTATATATTTATATATATATATATATATGTATATTATATAAGTATTTATTTCTTGTTTTACTAACATCTAACTCTAACAATCTAACCCTATAAAAGGTAAAAGCTGCGACTTAGATCGAGTTAATAATAAACTTCGGTGTTTAACCACACTTTGAATTAGATTTTCATTTCCTCGAGGATACGACTGACTCATGGACTAAGACTACAATTTGACCCGAGACAATCGCCGGTAAGGATTGTATAACCTAGAAAACGTCCGTCAATATTCAATATACAATTACTTTATGAATCAAACGTATAGTTAACAATAAAGGTAATATTAAACTATATTCTAAATTTCTATAATATAAAAATATTTGTTTAATCTAAACACGTGCATTTTGCTAGTATTATAACATTCATACAATTACACTTTAGTCGTTAAAACCTTAGGTTTACTTAAAATCTACCTTAAAAATTATAAATATTACCCAAATATTATAGCCTCACTTTAATCCCTCCTCCCTTTCACTTATTCTCTTTCCCTTCTCATTTATGGCCTGTTTGGATTGAAAGAAAAGGGAAAAGAAGAAAAGAAAGGGCTTGGGCTGATTTTAATTGGGGTGTTTGGTATGTCAATAGGAGAAGGAAAGGAAAGGCAAAGGAGGGAGACCAAAGAAAATGATCTAATAGAAATTAGATTGTCTGCTTTCCGTCTATTTTCAGCAAGATTTGGAAGGAAATGATATTTTTCTTTAATATTTTTTATAATTACCTCTTCAAAAAAAATATTTTATATAATTACTTAAATAACCTTAAAATTAATACTAATAACTCACTAACCTAATGTCTAAAATTGGAAAATCATTTATAATCTTGTTCTTTTTCTTTTCTTTTCCATTGACATTCCAAACACACTTTTAAACCTTAGTTTCCTTTACGTCTAGTTCTATCCAAACACAAAAAAAAACTTCACAATCTCTCATTTCCCTCTCATTTCTTCTCCGTCACTATCTTTCCTTTTCCTTTCTATTTATTTCCTTCAATCCAAACGGCCGTTATTCAAAAAGAATTTGCAGCCAAAGTTCTTCAGCCTGCCGGAAAGATTGAGAGATGTCGCCGGAGAACGAAGAAGCACCGATTAAAAGACAACTTGTTGTATCTTCAAGATAAATATTGTAAGTGAGAGATTTGTTTACGATTGGTTTAATTTGTTTTGGTTAGATTCCGTTTTATTTCTGTTTACCATCGCGTTCTTTATTTAAGTTAAAAATATGATGCTCGGAAAAGTTACATTGGGGCTAGAAGACCCACTCCCCTCAGTCATTAGCAACGAGTGGCTTATTGGTGAAGCCTTCATACACAATTACTGGGTTAAGCGCATCTGCATCGATACTTGAAGTGCAGTAAATATACTCTATGAAAAACCTCATGCCGGTGTCAACTCGATCCTCTGTTCGGGTTCGCAGGACCCCCATTTCAGCCTCCAAGCATAATCACTTGAACCAACCTTTGGAAAAAGAAAGGGCAAGAGAAAGACTCTGCTGGCCAACTATGTTATAGTAAGGGGATTTTATGCCTACAACATGATCATAGGCATGTCGGTATTAGTCGAGCTAATAGTAGTTATCTCCCCAGCTCATGTCAGTATGAAGTTCCCCACCCTAGGTGGTACGACCGACTGGACCGAGGTTAGAAGCTGCTATGCTACAATTATCAAGCAAAAAGCTTGGGAATGAATTTCTGTTTAACTCCATTATTATTGTCGTAAAATATTCTATTTAACTCCAATATTTTTTACGACGCTATTATCGTCGTGTTATCTTAAAAACGCATTTTGCCAAAAATGCAACTTTATTTCCATGTGGGGAGGGGGACCAAGCCTGAATCTCCAATTTCCCCTCAAATCCCTTCTCTTGACATGTCCCCATTGTCTCTCTTGCATCTTAGCACCATACAATAAATAAGATGTGCCCTTTTGCATCCATTGAAAGATAGCGTAAAAAAAAGAAGAAGAAAAAGATGATCTCGAAACACATTCTACATGGTGAGCTTAGCTTGAGTTTTGTAGCTTTCCCTCTTCCATAATAGATGCTTCCATTTGAGCCATCTGCACGGTATTCGAAGACCCTTCTCCAGCTTGTACATCAGATTCATTTGCAGCTTTTCGGAGGCCGGCGTTTTTCTTTGCCTTTTGTGCCCAATCAACAAGACCCTGTTGTATGGGTGGGTCAAACGCCCCTAGTTTGATTTTACTTCCCATCTATGCAATGCATCACACACAAACACAAACAAACAAAATTATATACTAATTCAGAAAGCATGTACCATATCCATATATATGCTGCAACAACAATAAAAACTACTTTTTTTTAAAAAAATCGATTATGATCGATGACGCCTTTTTTAAAAGTCGATTGTGCATATCCAACTTACTTTTTTAGAAGTCGATTTTTTCAATGTTTGGTTATGATGTCTTTAAAGACCCCTTTGTTAAGCTTTGAACAAGTAATAACTATATATATATATAAATATATGTATGTGGATACTCTACATACTTGTGTTACAAGTGCATAGAGAGGCAAAGTACTGTAGCTGCAAGTGAACTGGACCAGTGCCCTGAAACAAAATAGCAAAGTTTCAAATGTTGACATATATACACAAAATGATGCTGCATATCCTCAAAGTCGATGTCTATGATGAGCACAACAACAATGTGACACAACACGCTTTTATATACACTGATCATGCATGGGTGGGACCCATGATAATCAGCAAGTGTTACACCATGATCGTTGTTGGTGTTAAAGCGTGTTAGAGTCACTTTGTTGTGACATCGAACACATACCCTATCACAAGCCTTGGAATCACGTATACCAATTTGCCCATGATGCAGGAGTCAAGACCATATTGAACCTGCAGATATCATTCAGTTGTTGGCATTTGTTTTTATAACATATATGCTTCTATTGAATTTCTTAGACACGCAATACTACAAAAACGGATTTTGAATTCATTCTTACCCAAGTCCAGAAAAAAACCGCTATCTCAAATGCATTCTGGAACAAGATCACATGAATCAACAGAAGAACAAGCTTAGGACGGTGAAACCAGAAATGATCATCAGAAGGTTTTACTACTAAGTCCCCTTCAACTGCTACATGTTTCTCTGCAACATCATTAGCCAGTTGCATGATTACATGCTCTAGTTTGGCACCCACGGTGACCAATAGCTGACAAGTGAAAAAAACACAGCCCGTTAGTGATTTAATTACATGCATAAATGTAAAGAAAGCTCAGAATATTTTGTGTTAAGCTTTTTTTTTTAGTTCATTAGAAGAGTTTACAAGAGTATATAAAGCTTTTAATCCTAACGCTGCCCAGCCTCTTTACGGCTAGAAACTCTTAGGATTCCTGGGAAGAACCACTTACACATATGCAAGGAAACTTACAAGTACAGGAATGAAGGAAATCCAAAAATAAGCATGCCATCCTGAAGAAAACAGTTTAAATGTTCTTCAGTGTCAAATGATCATAATTTCACACTTCAGCAAATGACCAAATGAAGAGCAAATTAAGACAAATTTCTTACCAGAGACATTTAGCAAAAGAAAGAGAACAACAAACATCCATAAATACCAACTGCAGTTGAAAAAATTGATAATGATCAGGGACCATGAAGCAGATGGGGAAAAAGATCATCTTTCAAAAAGTTAAAAACAATACTGTCATGATAAAATGGTAAGCATTTGATACTTTATGAATTGAACATGAAGAAAGATGACGACTAAATCGTATTTAGTCTAGCTAAAAACAAGAACTAACAAATGAAACAATATAAAGAACGATGACGACTAAATAGTGTATTTTCATCAAACTGTCATGGTACATTTGGTGATACTCTGGTGCATGACTCCTTTCTAATTTAATAGAGTCACACACTCGATCGTATGAAAAATCACCAATTCGCATATCACTTCACGAAATAACGTACAGTGCACTGTCGAGTACCTTATTCCAACAACTTTCTTGAAATCAGCCTCATAAGCACGGGTCATGTACTTGTGGAAATTAAACTTTGGATTCCTTGGACAGTGAGTCTGACAAGGAAAAAGTCCAGGCTTCATTTTAGGCATGTGTGTATATATATATAAGAAACAAAACTAATGAATTATTTAGCAAAGAACATGATATAACTTACCATGATGAAGCCAAGCCTGAGACAAGTATAATCTGATTTTGTCACAGATTCGTAAAATTGCTTCAAGAACGATTTCTGTAATTTCAGATATAAGTCAGAATGTTTTAGATAGTTCGTCAATCAGAAACGGTAGTTGAAAAGAATATTTCTAGTCATTGACCAACTTAAAAACGTATACATAATTCCTCTGATACGCTCTGAGATCACTAATCAGCTTTGTCTAATGAGGAAAGGCTCGAAGCTTAAATGGAAAAGTCTTGATTTCTAAGAGCACTTGCATTAGTGTCTCTAAAACAACGCGTATCTGTAAAATCTAGTATTTTTTAGATGCTTTAAGAGGCTTGTGAAGTTGAAAGAAAAAGGGTGTATTATCCCTGGAGACTTGTATTCAATCACAATATAATTCAGAGAGATTTGAAGAAGAGCATATAAAATGGCTTGTTCAACTTACCCACCAACCACGAAAAGTTGAGCATTTTCCACTTCCTGAAAACCGTTTCTTTAAAAAGTCATGGTCACGAACATGGGTAACCCTTGTATTCTGAGCTGCAGTTAAAAAGTTGTATCTCAGAAAACTAGCACATATCGAACTGACAAAATGCTTCATATCAAGACCATATAAATGCTCTTCTCTGAAGAAAAAAAAGGCTAAGTTAATCTTGGATGTATGTATCACCGAAATTCTAGTGTAGTTACCCCATAATGCAGTGGTATCACCGAAATTCTAGTGTAGTTACCCCATAATTAAAAAGAAAAGATCATGAGTGAACTTCAAAGATTAGTATTTGGACAAATGAAAATACATTCTATCTCTAGACGATCTTCCTCTTTTTGAACATCATCTTCCCAAACTTTCCATTGGTGAATCTGCAAGACAAATGAAAAACTTGAAGAATCAAAATCTTGGATTTTGAAGTGTTGCAACTACCATCACTCCCAAAAACTTATGCTATTGGATAGTTAGGCGAGTAATTTAGACATTTATTGACTTCAACAAGAACACTCACGTGTGGACCTAATATAAACAGTCTAGTAAACAAATTGTTGATTTATATAGTTAATTATCAGTTTATTTAATGCTAATTAGATGGTAATTAAGTTGTCTTAAGCCCTTTTTGTTAGGCTTCTTTTGCTATTGACAGTAAAACTGTTTTTACTGTTCATAGCCGTTGGTAGTGGGCTAGTTTAAGTTTTCTAGCCGTTGGAGGCATCCTATAAAGTGTAAACTCTCTCTTATCCTACCCGATAAGAGTTCCAAGCAATAAACAAGAGTTTCCTCCTAATTCTCTCTTCATAATCTCTAGTTTCTACACAAATGACGCATAAACATATAAAGAACTGCGTTAACATTGGGAGCCGAAAGAAATCTAAATCTAAACAATACAAATAATGAGGCAATGTTAGCAGAGAAGTGTGAACTAGTGACTTTAACTAGTATCATGTTGAATCAGCACATGAAGAAAAAGGGATTTTTTTTATTTATGTTTTTGTATGATGAAGAAACAGAAGAGTAAAAAGATGATTGGGGAAGGAGCGGTTACCTTAGCACCACCAAAGAGAATGGTGAGAGCACAGAAAACAACATGTGCAACAGCAAGAACGAATATGAGTATATGAAGGTGATGCACAGCTTTGATAGACATCAAAGGTGCTTTATCCTGATGAGTGAAAAATAATTTAAAAGCAAATGAGAATCAACAAATTACAAATATCGTTGGGATCTGTATCAATAACAGCAAAACTTGTAGTACTACACGCTAACCTTTTCCTCGCAGTAATCATCATCAGGTCTTCTGGAGATAAGTTGACGAGGTCGTGAGAAGGGAAGTAAAGAAGTAAAGAAGTTTTCAGTGGGTGTGGATGGGGGTGGTTGGTTGCAGGGAAGCCATGTGTTGGCTAAGTCCTTAGGAATGCATATTTTGTTGATACCATGTTGAGAAAGGGTGAGAAGGAAAGAGATAAATCCCAGTAGCATCAATTCTGCAATACAATTACCAAGTAAGTATATCTGCATTGCCCATTGTTCACAATTATTACTATAGGATAAAATAAAAGTAAAACTTCATAAAAAGGCTTTACCTTCTTTGATTTTGAGTAAAGCTTCATACAAAGGCTTCTGATCCTTCTTAAGGAAATACTGCCATTGTCATACCACTATTACAGAATAAGACGATGATCGACAAGGCAGGCAATCAATACGGGAAAGCAGCATGTATCCTCTGTCCTACAATTGCCTACGGCGTCCCTTACCATGTCTTAAATTAATGAAGTGTTGTGCATTACATATATAACTCATTTGTCTCTAGTTGGTAAAATGATTAGAAATGCACAAAAACGGGTATACATAGAGATTTATTATAACACAGTTGCAGGTAACTTATGTGAAATGACTGTCACACGCCATGGGAGACCTGGTTGCAATCAATAAGTATGAAACAGATGAAGAAAAAATGAATATATATATATATATAAGAACCTTGCCGGTACGGTGAAGTAATCTTTCAACGAGAAATGAGGCGGCGACAATAGCTGTGCAGACCAGTGCCACCGACCATGTGGGAGTGTACTGCAAGCTTACTCCTTCTTCTCCCATTACCAAATTTGTTGAAGCCTGCAACTTTTTTTCTTTTGTTTTTTCCTTTCTAAGAGCAACCACAACAAACAAGCCACTATAACACACCTCGTTTTCTGTTCTATTTACACTTTTTCAACACTCCCTGATTAGAAATCTCTATACAGCCTTCATCTCAACTAACAAGCTTAACTACAATCATATGTTCCCTCTTTTTGGTATTTTTCCACCACAATCGAAATGAAATATTTTATCTTAAAAAGTGAAGATTTGAATATACCGCATGCGTCTCAAAAAAAAATGTCGACTGATGTTTCTGAAAGGAAAAAAAATGTTGTATGTTGCATTTATTTCAGTTCTTTGTACTTAAGAAGATTACAAAAAGATATAACTAGTACAGATTCAAAGACAATTACTACATCCCCCAAATCAAAACTCCACACCGATCTTTAATATGAACCATCCTCCATAAGTTATCTGCAAAATAGATCATTCGAGATCATTAAAGAAGGCTTCAAAGGTCATCCAATTAAAAAATGTAGCAGCACCTTGCAACAAGCCTAAAAAACCCAAGTATGCACCCTACTTCAGCATATCTAATGAATCAGCTTGAATTACTTCATTTCAAGAAGCAAGAAGACCTCCAAAACAGGTACAGCAAAATAATGGGCATATGAACATACGCGGTGAACCAGGTAACTTACATGAGCAAAGTGTAGCAAAGAGACCTCTAGTGAACCAGGACATCAGAATGCCGATTAACTATCTTCAAAACCAAATCACAGCAAAATAGACCACATCCAAATAATCAAAACTTAGGAACATCTCCTTGAAAGACATATTTGGCTTCAACTCACAAATTTAAGAGACGCAACTCCTTATTAAGACTTGCAAACGCGAAGATCTTGAATTCCAAATAAAAAAAAATATCAGCAGTAGTTTGTTGGAAACACATAATTTCGACTTCACCAAGGATGTCTCATTATATGTGCTTCCACCTTATAGATGTTATCATTAGGAGAAAATGTGGTTACCATTAGCTACCTTATGAAATTCCTTATACCACTAACAAACATCAGAGCAAAATTTTATATATCCAACTAAACGGCAAATGTACACATGAAACGAAAATTATCTACTATCCCTCACTCAGTTTTAATCTTTTTCAAGCAAAATGACAGCTGATTAATGTAAATAAAAGCACACCTTATTGATCATCTGATTGTACATTAGGGAAATACTATGGTGAAGAAAAGTATTTCAGACAAAATAAAAAATAAAAAAAATAAGAGAAGTAAGAATACGAGTTAGACATAAAATCTAGACCCGCATAAAAGAAAAGGCCAGAAAACGTGAAATTTAAGAAAGATCACTGACAAAGGCAACTACCTGGAACCATTTTCTTCTAATGCACCGGTGCTAATCTCACAGGTTTTATATATAAACGCCGTGATGCCGCATACAAAGAACTTATGCCAAGACAAGAAATCATCACATATACTACATACAAAAAAGGCCAATTTTCTAATTTGTATAGACAGTTTTTTTTCTTGCGGCAGAATTAAAGTCATGTATACAAAATATCACACAATGTTCTTCAAATAGCAGAAAACATGAAAGATGCACAATGAATGTGCTACACCCTAACAAAGGAAGATGTAAAAAGAGGGTATCTCTTACAAGGGGCTATTGGCCTCATTATTAATATCAGGGATTAGGGATTAAGAGAAAAGCATTACAAGAAAACCATGTATTTCAAGCATCGACTCAAACGAACAACTAAAATAACATGATCAAACCTCTAAGCTATCCGAAAAAAATAAAATGCAACAGATAACAGTAGCCACGATTTTTGCATATGTCTCAAACAAACAGTAATTGAAACTTAAAACCGAGGACCACCTGTCCGTGCAAAGTAATCTACCCCCAAGCGACCAGCAGGAAAGATAAACACTAAAAGGCGAAAAAAAAGACTACCATCCGAAAAATCAAGAATCAGCAGAGCATCAACAATCCAGCAGAAGGAACCATTTAAAGACCATGGACAACTCCACAATCCAATGGGATCAGGTTTCAATTAGCAAGAATAAAGGGGCGGAGATAAAGCAAAGCAGAACTGCAGTCCTTAATATGTCACCAGAACTAAACATCACACTGAATACCAAAAGCATTCTACCCAAAGAACCAAGCAAGCTAACAATCGAAACCAAAAAGGCAGCAACATAAACAAGTAGGCATCAAGCAATGCAGGTCATAATTTAACGAGCAGCAAGTCCGCAACAAAACCAGCACCAAGCATTGAACGATTAAGAATAACTGTTGGCAATCAAATAGAACAAAACCAAATGGCAACTATAAGGTCCATCCTAGCAATCACAGGAACTAAATATGATAACACAGAAGCTAATTAGCCCCAAATTGTTGAAAATAAATTACATATAAAATGATTATGGTTAGCAAACGGTAGTAATTGAGCATAACATGCAAATTCTACCCAAATTCTATCAAGCTTCTGTTCGTTGCAGAAGATACCAACAGAAATGAAAAAATCAAATCCATTGTTTAAGGGTTAAAATCAGAATTGAATGAAGAGGAACCTACCAATTAAAACCGGAACTTACATCAGCTGTGAATAACAATTCAACCCCATAATTTCCATTCATGGCTATAAAAAAATATTAAAAACAACCATCAATTTCAATAATTTGCTTTCGATGAATGGTGAAGCAGATAGACAGAACACATCAAAGATATTTTAGTGAATAAGATATTGATGATGAGAGAAAAAAATCAGGTATATGGTGTTCACGTCAACAAGAAGGTAGGGGATTTTGGGAGCTCCGCTGTGCATGGCCTGCATTGTTCTTTCTCCTGACGTATGCATAAGGATAGAAGGGTGATTCTTCCGCCAAACCATTATTTTTTTTATTATTTATTTAAATTGTACAGTTCATTTATTATTTATCTTCCCATCAACTTAACATTTTGCATAAATGTTACTTGAGGCCAAACCCCCGGAAGTAGAAAGTGTTAGGGCCACACTTGATGGGAAAAGTTCCAAGTGTTAGGCCACATTTGATTGTGCGTGTTAAAATATATAAAATGTTAATTAGTTATCATATTTGAGGAGGACGTGTCAAAGTATATAAAATGTTAATTATATGCTACATTTGGAAAAGCATTGGCTGACAACTTGGTCATGTTCATAATCCCGACAAGCATGGTCGGGAGGTTTAGCAATGCAATACTAAGGTGTCTGGCAGACATATAATCTGGAATTTGCATACTGACTAACTGGCCGTTTATTTCGGCATTGGAGTGTGAGGTACCTTGATCTGACGTGAAGGGGTTATAAGGTTGATATCTGGTTATATGTGTTGGCTAGTATGGTCATTAAGACATCAACTCTTATGTGGAAATAAATGCGTATAATTACTATATACTCCCTCCGTCCCATTTTATTTGTCCTGTTTGACTTTTCACACAGATTAAGAAAAGTGTAGTTAATGCTTTGAATCATATTAAATGATCTAATATTTTTACACTTATGCCCTTTAAGTTGTTGTTGGAGCATTTAATGCTACACATTTTTTATTGTAAATATTGTAAAGAGAAAAGGGTAATTGAAGAAATTTAGCAATTAATACACAAAGTGGACACTTATTTTGGGACAAACCAAAAAGGAAACATGGACAAATAAAATGGGACGGAGGGAGTATAAAACGTGCTTAACTTCTCTATGTACTTTCAAAATATGATTATTTGTGAAAGCTACACATTATACTCATAGTGAACCTCAGCGAGGTTTAAAATTATACACACCTCTTGCGAAAACCTTTTCAATCTTACAGGTACAACCGGCTACGTCGATTAGCCTCCAGGTGATTGACTAGAAAATAGAAATGATGATTGGAGTGATGTCACTGTTGGGGATTAGATCGTGTTGCGCCAACAAGTAAGGTAGAAAGGTTATAGTTTGTTCTTTGGAATTCTATGATGGAATTAGTTACTGAATGATTGTAAATCATCTATATATATATATATAATATTACTGGTTTTGCCTGTGTTGGCTGACACATGGTCCCACCACTATCAGAAAAAGCAATTATTACACAACTTTCCCTATAGCCATTTGAAATGCTGTCCCTCGCTTCCTCAGCCACGCTTCTCTTTGTAACTTTATTTAAAGTAACAGCTGTATTTTGTGTCGGTTTTTCCCATATTGCAATTATTAATCCCTTTATATAGTTGTTAATCCCCTTATTCATGCATTTTCTGAGAAAAGCATTTTTACAACATGGATTAATAATGGAGGTAGGAATGAGTGAAACGGTGTCGGGTGATTACGAGACAAATTGCACCGATATCAAATCGGGATTAATGTCTGAAGTCGCAGCGACAGCTTCACAGGTTGCTCCCATAACGACCCTCTGTGAACCCTGAGGGTAAGGAGTCAAGAAATGACAATTGGTATCAGAGCATGGTTCGAGATGTTATAAGGTGGTACTAGATATAAAGGTTTGAAGCCCTAGGTTTGATCTTTCTATGAACAAGAGTTGACAAAGAAATGAATTCTTTGAATTGAGATACATGTTTATGTTGGTGATACCAGTGCCCTAGGTTATGATGCTCTACGTTGTGATTCTCTGGGTCGTGAATGCCTTGGTTGTGATTCCTTAAGTTGTAATGTGATGCTCAAGGTTGTGATTTTATATGGCTTAAGACCAAAGGTTTGAACTTTCTAGGAATAAGATTTGTCCAAGAAATGATCAGTAAGTGCTTGGAATCCTAGGGTATAAGTATTGACTAGTGGGATCATATAAATCTGATAAGTTATGCCTTCTTGATATTGTAAGCCTATGATAAGTATGGAGATGTATATACAAATAAAGGTGTATGTTAGAAGAATTGTTTATATTGAGTGCCAACTTATAAAGAGTAATAAACTTAGAACGTAATAACTACAATAAGTTAGGAGGAAATGCTACGGTCCAGTAAATAGAGAAAAACTGGACGGTCCAATTACCGTTGGATCGATATTAAAATAATACAGATCGTTAGATTGATTTGATGGATTAGTAGTTAATATGTACTATAAACAAGACTTTAACCTGAAAAGCAGTTAACACCAACACTTAAATAAATAAATAAAAATCCAAAAGAAAGAACTAGATCAATCCTTCGATTGCATTTTTTAGGAACCGATTGCATTTCTTATCCTCCACTTCTTCCTATTTCGCTTCTTCATCTTATTCTTCCTCTTATGTCATTCTTATATTCTTACCTCTCCGGTCATCAGCTCGATTGCATAAAATAGAATTGATTCATTTCAAAGAAATTGTAAATTATTGTGAAGAATTGATTTTGCGTTATATCATTTTTTTTTGCTTGAACAATGCGTTATATTATTTTCAGGAAGAGGTTTTTTCAGATTTTTTTTTAAAAAAGTAAAGGAAAAATATCAATAAAGATCTGCTACAACTAAAGGAGTAAAAACAAAATAGTGCAAATTAGTTATAAGGCCGTCGTTAGAAAATTAATGATCATTTAGGACACTCCGAAATCTATTTAGTTATAAGGACATTCTAATTTTAAGAAGGAAACTTATTTAGTTATAAAGACATTCTAATTTCAAGTGGATAAAGAAGAAAAAAGAAGGAAGAAAAAAAAAAAAAGATGAAGCGCTAGAAAAAAAAAACGCTGAAGAAAAGAAAAAAAAAACGCCGGGAAGAAAAAAAAAACGCTGGAAGAAAAAAAGAAAAAAAAAACGCTGGGAAGAAAAAAAAAACGCTGGAAGAAAAAAAAAAAAAAAGATGAAGCGCTGGATCCGATGTTTGTTTGTTTGTTTGTTTTTTTTTTTTTTTTAAGATCTTGATGACATTGATGTCAAGCGATGGCATTGATGTCTCAAGCGATGACATTGATGATTTTAAGCGATGGCATTGATGTCTCAAGCGGTGGCATTGATGACTTATGCAGTGACATTGATGTCTGATACAAGGACATTGATGACTTATGCGGTGACATTGATGTTTGATGCATGGACATTGATGTTTGTGCATGGACATTGATGTCTGATGTAGGGACATTGATGTCCGATCGCGATGACATTGATGAATGATGCGGGGACATTAAGCTAAACAAGATCGTCAAATGATTCAAGATCGTGTTAAAGAATTGAGGATTCCACAATGAATCCAATTATCGTGAGGGCACAAACAACGTGTGGCCATTACAAGAAGTCATAGTGAAGAGTCTTTGTAGTTTCACCAAACTTGTAATTTTATCCATATTAAAAGCTCCACATTTGGAGAAATGCAAAACAAGAGCGGAGTCGATCGATGCAATTGTTAGGTTTTACGCGATGACATTGACGATTTACTTACGCAGGGACATTGATGACTTTTGCGGTGACATTGATGTCTCAAGCAAGCGGTGACATTGATATTGTATTTACAATTAGATAATTGATCAATGATATTGATGTCACCGCATATACAACTTGATACACACATTTGATAACTTTGTAAAGTAACTTTATTTCTTTGTTATCTTTAAATATTTGATTGATGTTGGTTTATTTGATTAGTGTTGGTTTAAATTTTCGATAACTTTGTAAAATAATCGTATTTCTTTTTTTTTTTTTGGTTTAAATGCATATTTTACAACCAAAGGTATGCATAAATTGTTACAATAACACGTCATTTGCATAAATCGTTACAATAACACGTCAGTGCATAATTCGATATAATAAGACATCATTTGCATAGATCGCTACAATAAGAAGTCATTGCATAAACCGCTACAATGAGGCGTCATCGCATAAATCGCTACAATGAGATGTCACCGATCAAGGTTGTCAATGGATCGCGGCGGTCAATACATCATGGTAGCCAATGAATCGCGCGGTGAATGCATCGGGTGGTTAATGGATCCGGTGGCCAATGCATCCGGGTAGTGGTCGATCGCACGACGCGATCAATACGTCACGTCGATTTTATGAAGAAAAAATTGATTTTATGAAATTTATTCGGAAAAATATCAAATTTGATTTTAAAATAAAGAAGACGAAAAATATGAATTTTAGTGAAAAAATTATGATGATCCGAGTTTTAGATCAAAATATATGACCTTTAGAAATATGGTGAATTATAAATAAATAAAAACAAAAAAAACAAAAAAAGAAAAAAAGAAAAAAACCCACGCACAGTAATTTTTTGTTTTGTTTTGTTATGTTTTTTTTTTATTACTTTGAAAGTTTTTTTTTTTTTTTCCTTCTTCTTCTTTATCCACTTGAAATTAGAATGTCCTTATAACTAAATAAGATTTCGGAGTGTCCTATTACCCCTAATAAGTTGAAAATCAGTCCTTTTAAATAATTGGCCTAAAAAAAAATCCTTTAAAAAAAAAAAAGCCAAGAAGCCATCCCAATTACAGTAATCATTACACACAAAAAAACCGGAATCTTCTTAAAATATTAAAAAAACAAAACAGGTTGATCAAATTAAAACTCAGACGGCCTGGTAGATGGGCTAGGTTAGACTAGACTTGGCCAGGTAGATGGGCTAGGTTAGACTAGACGTGGCCATTTCCGAGTCTTTGGCACGACCCTCCGGTTCCGGATTCAAAATGGAACCGGAACCGTCGGTTCCATTTTCTAGCCGGTTCCACCGGGTCTCGGGAACCAGCGGGTTTGACGGTTTCCCGGTCCGGTTCCGGTTCCGGGTTTCGGCGGTTCCCAGATCCAGACTGTTCTGATCACGGTTCTAATCACGGTTTTAAAAAAATCCATATTTTTTTTACAAAATTTGTATAACTTACGTTAAAATTAATAATAAATTCTAATTGGTCATTAAACTATATATAATATTTAATTTCATAACTATATTTTAAAAAAGACACACGGCTTGTATAATATTTAATTTCATATCTATATATAATATTTAATTTCATAACTTATATTCTAGATAATTTGTAAGTAAATTAAAGAATAATGCGTAGTTTTCTAATTGTTTATTTTTTATGATTAATTTGTAAGTAAATTAAAGTTATATTTCATATAGTGATTACGATGATTTATACTTATAATATTGTGTATATAAGTTGATTTTATATCTTAATGAATCGAGGCAAAATGTATATAAACGTTGTTTTATTAAGCAACACCATTACATAATTGAACAATACATGAATGACGGCAGTCACGGCACACTTGAATCACTTGATACACATTAATTAACACACTACTAATACACTGAATAGTCTAATACACTTCATACTTAAATTTTGAATGATTCACTTCCCCGGTAGTTTCATGCAGTAACATTTTCTTTCGAAAAAAAAAAACAGATACAATGATAGACATTGCAAAATAATATATTTTGAATGTGATAAAGTAAAGACGAATTTATTCAGAACAACTTCAAATCACTATCCGAAATATATTATAAGAGTTAGAATATGAGAGATAAAAAAGAATTGTGGGTAAAAAGTGATGAAATGGATATGTATTTATAGTATGATGAGTGTGTAATATTTTAAAATAAAATAAAAATTATTCAATTTTTTTGAATATATATACGTTGGAATGTCGGTCCACTTGGAGGGAATAAAAAATAAAAAATAAAAAAATAGAAAACCGCCGGTTTGGGTCCTCCGGACCGGTTCCGGACCGGTCCGTGTCCGGTGGAACCTAGAACCGGGTAGGACCCGTGGAACCGCCGGTTCCTGGACCCATGGACCCTCCGGTTTAGACCTGGGAACTGCCGGGTCCGACCCGGCAGAAGTAAGGGAACCGGCCAGGTCTAGGTTAGACATGCCTGTAACCAGAGAATGAAAAACGATCTTTAAGGGCATCTGTGTTTGCCTGCTTTTTTTTTTTCTTTCTATATTGCTTAATTTTTTAATTTTTTTTAGATGAGAAAATGCTTAATTGTTTACCTATTTAGCAGGTTACAAAATTGATTAGATGTGTTAAGATACACATTACTTATGGTGTATAAAAAAATTGATCCAACGGATAGAGTCATACATTTACGCTTTCAACGGTCAAGATAAAAATATTAACTATCCCTTTAAATTATATAACTGGATTGTAACCGCGCTCTAAGTTAGGATATCTTTGTTGCATGAGATATTTAAGAAATGATCATTAAGTGTGGTGATTTTTTTTTTGGATATATGAATTATGTTAAGTTGTGAGAGAGAATTATGATGATAGATGCGAAGATATGAAATATGCGTAAAGTTAGTAAGGAAATATGAGAAGTCCGATATAATGATTTTAGGTGACACATGACTTTGTTTGTTTTGTTAGCCATGTCCATGGTGGTGTGGCATGTTTAATTGCTTGGTGGCTATCATCTTATTAACGTGCAACTTTAGAGCTAATTCATCATTTTCAGTTTAGTTGTATTAAGCAATGTGCCATGGATATGTATGCACATATTATGTGTATGTTACTTATATAATATCGTGTTATAATTCTGAAGCAATCGTTACACATCCGAGGTGTTGCAGAGAAACAACTAGCCTTCAATTAATAGCATTGTGAGTGAAACTAATATCGAACCGATATCAATAGAGCAATGGTTTTAAATTAATATCCGCTGATGATATTCTCTTATTTATTATATTTTGTAATACTTGTTCTTTTAACCAGTTACATTGTTTTATCACCGTGATTTTCTTTTAACTGTTTATATTGTTTTAAAACGATGAAAAATAAACCGTAGTTAAACGATACTTAACCAATGTATACTTGTATCTTTTAACTCTTCATATTATTTGAACACTATAAAACTCTATTTTAACCTTTACATCAATTTGTATTTTAATTGGTTATATTGATATAGCACCGTAAGGCTCTTTTTGATTGATTTAAACTGATTTATCTCTGTGAAATTTTACTCGACTAATATATATGTCCTATATACTACTTGTTCTTCTATCAAATCTATTGGTCCAATGTCAATGTGTTCTCGGTTAAAGACAAAACTTCTTATCGAATACCGTAACTTTAATGTGTAGGTTTTCTCGGTCAAGACATTTGTTTCCAAAGTACCACAAAATAACCTACCGAAGATATTTTTCATTATCTTTTTTGATCGAATTTACTTAATTTAGCTCAAAGACAGTACTACGATACCATATTTACTCCAACTCTTATAGCACCAAGCTACGCCGATGAGACAAGTTTTCATTTTTAAATAAGGTGTAGAAGTCTAAACCCTTACACACATCAGGCCAAAGCCACCCATTACGCGGTCGATCGACCTCAGGCGCCCACCATCGCATGGTCTTCAATGACATGTTTTATTTAAAAATATTGTGTAGGCTCATTTTTTTTTTTAAGGAAGTGTAAGTCCAATTCTAATCAGCCCAATATAATGTGTTTACATAAAAAAAGGTTATTACAGAATTAGTTTGTGCAATGTGTGATATTTGAAAAAAAATTGTATAATGTGTGATATTTAAAAACATAATTAAAGGTCAATGTCACACGTAATTCAGTTGAAAAATAGAAACATATACGTGGTATAAAAAGTGTAAAAGATGCCACGGCTTACAACTGGAGAAAAAAATATTAGATTTATGATTTGTTTTATTTTTTATTTTTTATTTTTGGTTATATATCCATATATATAGAAACCCAGATATCGACCAACCAACCGGTAAACGATGATCGTCCAACCAATCCGTCTTGCAGTAGCTTTAAGATGGGACCGACTCTGACCCACGTCACTACCGGGTGACTTTTCCTACTCCATCCACTTATAAGGAGGAATGCCATGACTCTAACCATAGTGTCTGTTGACTATGTTTTCAAAGTGAATTTAAACTGTAGGGTTCAAAATCATTTTAGGAGTGTAATTTTTATCTTATACCATCAAACTCTAAAAATAAAGCATTAAACACCACAAAAACAAACTCTAACTTCTCACAAATTTTACTATGATCCAGGACCAAATCCTACTTGGTGTGCCCAACCAATAGGAATTCAACTTCCACCAATAGAATCTTACCTGTAAAACTTTCCACCAATGTATCCCTTTGAAAATACTGACTTGGTGGTCCAAAAACTTGTACCTGGACCACCATAAAATTACTGCTAACTTCTCATTAGATATTTAAAGAGAGAAAATTTACTATTTATGACCCGTTTTCATGGATATAAACAAAAAAAACCTTGAAACCTTTTATCTTTACTCTGCACTATCAATCCTCCCACACCCCACACTCCACGCTCACTCCTCGGTTAACTGGTAACCCATTACGGGGTGAATGAATCTGGATCACACCGCATACTCCACACTCACTCCTCGGTTAACTGGTAACCCATTACGGGGTGAATGAATCTGGATCACAGTTTGAATTTAATTTAAAACTGTATGGTTTAAATTCTTCCACGTGTGCTCACGATCTGAAATGAGTAGAACTACGTAAATTTCCACCCACCACTCCTCTCCGGTCTCCCCTAAATTTTCACCACTCCTCTCGTGACGGTATTGAGCGACTTTAAAAAAAAAATCACCCTATCAATACCGCGTTCTTCGTTCTTTGTTCTTTCACGCTGGCCGCAGCTTTCCCACCGACGGCTGAGTGACGACAATGGCGCTCTCCCTCAAAGCACTTCGTAATCTCTTCATTCTACCACCGTCCACAGTTTCTTACTCCACAATCATTTCTGGAAAGCTTTTTTGCCGAGCGAGGTCTCCGCCTCATATCAAATTAGTAAGCATTGGGGTAATTCTGCAGCGCAGTTGCCATTCCACTCGCACTTTCTTCCCTTCCACGCAGACCCCTGGCTTTGCTTTTTCCAGGTGCATTTCGTCAGTATCTTCATCGGCGACGGAGAGTAGTTTCAGTTTGAACCACAATGATACTGCTATTGGTACAAAAGCTGAGACGGATGTTTTGATTTCTGATTGTGAAAATGAGGATAGTATTGCTGGCGTCAAGCCTGCTATTCCTGTTAGGGCTTTTTTCTTGTCCACTAGGTTTGATTCTTTGAATTTCCCTTTTCAGTTATATCTTTTGTTAGCATTACATTGTCCAATTTTTCAAATTAGAAACGAGGAATCCTGGATTTTCGAAATTTATCATTTTCCTATGTCTTTACAGCGTGGATATTAGGGGTTTGGTGGAGCAAAATAAGCAAAATTTCCTGCCAACGTCCCGAATGACAAATTACGTTGTTCTGAAATTCGGCGACTGCAATCCTGCGCCCAATGTAAATGTTTCCTCATAAATTTACAGCCATTGTGATAATCTGTTCGATTTTGCGTTTCCTTCTATTCCTTATAGATTTTTTCACACTGTTTTTACTGCTGAATGCTACAATTAGATACAAATAGCTGTAACTTTGTTATCATTGTCCGACTGAACATGGTTAGTGAAAGACTCCTGCTTACTTTTATCTCTATAAACCCGTCGGGTTCATGATAATCATGTATGATCCCCCCCACGTATCCTATGCTACAATCTCTCTGCCCCCGTTACTAGCTTGAGCGTCAGAGGGCCATCCCGGAGACAATCATTGGAATTCAACAATATCAACACTCTCAACCTGTCCTCAATTCTTTGTCTAGGTTAGATGTTTATTTGGCAGAGATCACATGATCAATTCTATACGTGCGGGGGAATAAGAAAGAGCAAAGAGCAAGGGCTTATGCTCTAGGTTTGATTTTTGAGTATTTAACTTGCATCAAAGAGTAATTGTAGTTTATGCTAAATTATGGGTGTCAATTCTTCGAAACGTCACTCAAAGTTTTGCTTAAAGATCATATTCAATGGTTAGATTGTAATTATTTTGCAATTTTAGGACAGACAATTTGATGGTTTAGTTTTTTCCGGCTCTGTATATTCTGTTATTGAATGTTGAATGGACTCTGACTGGTTGCTCATTTTATTGTATAATTTTAATCGTGAGTTTTATATATTTTGCCTGGCCGCATTAGGTCTGGCCATAAGTACATTGTTGTGATAGTAAGTATTGTAACTGCAGTGCTCCTTCTATTATGTTTTTCTGATTTTGTCTGTGACCCAATCTTCCTCAGGGTCTCGGTGTTAGTTTAAGTGGGAGTGATTGCTATTACATGGTAGTTTTCCAGTATGGCTCAGTTGTCTTATTCAATGTTCAAGAGCATGCAGTTGATCAGTATCTAAAACTTGTTGAAAAACATGCTTCTGGGATACTTCCTGAGATGAGAAAAGACGGTAAGCTCAGAGCTGTAATTTGATCTTTAGATTCTATATACTTTTCTCTTTTTCATCTGGGAGGAAGGTGGGGGGAGGGGGTTGTTACCATGCCAGTGTAATTAGGTATGTCTTGGAATTATCAGACAATGTCTAAGTGCTTCGGACAATCATAAATATCACTGGATGATATCGTGACTATATTAAATTAGTGTACACGTGACTTTATGACTAAATGACATTTTTAATGCTGGTAATACTTATCACCTTTAACATTGCGTATTTAATAAACTTCTATACCTTTCTTTTCCTAGAGGAACATTATTTTATAAAACGCCATGCTAGATTTCTTGATTGGTCTCAATTTTCTTAAGGGCTCAATGCTTAATTAGTTCAGCTCATCCCTCTAAATTTTCACGTGATAAGACAGTACAAAGTGTTAGCTTGTTTTATTGCCTTTTTTTTTTTTGGTCTGACCAACTTTTCTCTTGGTTAACCGATTAGAATATGAGGTGAGAGAAAATCCATCTTTACACACATGGATGCAAGGTGGCTTGGACTACATAATGCTGCAATATCTAGAGACTGATGGGATCCGTGTTATTGGCAGTGTTCTTGGCCAGAGTATAGGTCTTGATTATTATGTGCGCCAGGTGGGTGTCGTGTTTGCTCATACGATATCTTGGATTATGCTCAATTTCCCTTATGCTGTGTTTTGTTTTAGATTGACGGAATGGTTGCAGAGTTTACTGACATCAACCGCGGGATGGAAAAAACGGGAAAATTCAAAATGCAGCGGAAAAAACTCTTTCAACTAGTGGGAAAGGCGAATTCTAATCTTGCTGATTTAATCCTCAAGCTTGGACTTTTTGAAAGGTAACATATGATATTACTATCTCTAGTTGAAAAGACTTGTTGGTCATCTTTCCTCCAAGTCTTTGTACTTATACGTTTATCGGAAAGAATAGAAGGATGTGGTGGAGGGTTTTTTGTCTGTTGGGGGGGGGTGGGGGCATCTTCAGGCATGCAACAACAGGAATGCTATTCACCAAGTTAGTGAAGTGTATCAATTTCTGAAACAATGATCAATGTTCTAGTTTTGGGGTTCTCTAAATCTCCGTCCATGGAAAGTTAAGTTTGTATTACAGTCCTATCTTTTCTGTTAGATTGGCAATTTGCCATTATTATTTGCAGTCCTGTGATTTAACTGACATCTAAAGAAGAGTTTGGTGATGTCGCTTGGTTTAGGGTAAGAAGACAATCGTATTTTTGAACAAAATCAAATTAGTTGGATGTTACATGTAGTTCATTAGGTCAAATGCCATTGCTACGCTGTGTTTCAATTTCCAAGAGAAGGCTCCTAATTTCACATTCTTTTGAGTTGTTTCCGTTAGATTCTTTCTTAACAACTGCAATTCTTAGCTGTCAGCCAGCCCCATGTAGAACTTGTTTCTGTTTGACTAGTGTTCTGTAGAGATGATTAAGGACAAATGCAAACATGATATTTTGTAGTATCCACCTCTTTTTCCATGTAGAGTGTTCATTTTACCCTAGTAGAGATACAGGATACATGGGTTGTCGAATAGCTACATAATCTTCATTTGTTCTTCTAATGAGCTGACATGCGTGTGCCTTGGTCCATCCCATGGGAATATCTGATATAGATAATTTGTTGGATTGAAATCGTTGAATGAAAATCTTCATTAAAGATTATTGATTCTTCATATTGCAAAGGTAACGGCCAATATGTGCATGGAGATTCTTTCCATTTTCATTTCTCTTGCTCTTTTGTTCTGTTTCTATGCTTGGCCTATAAATTTAACTGAGTTAGCTAGTCTCTTTGTCTGTAGTCAGTCACTTTGTAACCAAAATTATATTATTGTTGAGCAGGTCATACCACCAAGCTTTTCCTCTTCGTGATTGATATTTAAGTTTGTTTGCACAGACAGTCAACTTCTTTGAATATGCCCTACAAAATGGTGATTATAAGGGAAATTGACAAAGAATACCATGCACTTTTTGAACAATAATTTGGGGTTGTGGGGGGGGGGGGGGGGGGTTGGGTGGTTGTGGTTTCCCATTTTCCAACTAGTTCATTTGCAGGTCACATTGGACCTGAGTTTTCAAGTGTGATTCCTGTGAACCTCATTTGAGGGGTTAGAATCTCCCTTTCGTTCACAAGGTTCGAACTCAAGAGCTTGTGAATGGAAGTCTAAGCATAAAGTGTTGGTGGTGGGGAAAAGAGGTTGATGGGGGTTTATAAATGCATCTTTTCAAGAAGAAATAACATGATTTATTCAGGTTAGCATTTCAGATCTTTGCCCAGCAGGACAGAAATGATCTGGGTTATGTTTCTTTCTTTATTTAGATCCGATATTGGCTGGAAAGATGCTAAATATGCTCAAATTTGGGAATACCTCAGAGACGAGTTCGAATTAACTCAGCGATTTCAAAGCCTGGACTTCAAGTTGAAGTTTGTGGAGGTGAATCGTACTTGAAATAAAAAAAAGTGATTCATGTTATGCTTGTAATATATTCTCTCTTTTTTTTACTGACATTTTGGTATTTCCCTTGCAGCACAACATTCGGTTTCTTCAGGAGATTCTTCAGAATAGAAAATCAGATTTTCTTGAATGGCTTATCATTGTATTGATTGGAGCAGAAATCCTCATATCTGTGTATGATATCGCCCACAGGTCGTCCTTACTATAGCCTTGACGTTGAAAGTATACGTTTCACGTAGTTTCAGGTCGGGTTATATGTACAGATGCTTTGGATTGTCGTGATTTCTAGAAGGGAAAAAATGTCTATACACTGCCAACGAGAAATTCTTGTGAGAAAGTGCGTTTCCTAGTAGGTAATATTGTTACTGATGTAGCTGGTTTTTTGACTTGAGAGTCTCTTATGTATGGGCTGTGTTTATCTTTCATCTATCCATTTTGGAGGCAAATCTTAATCAAAATTGGTAGAAATTTGAGTCTCTTATGTATGGGCTGGAATAAATGAGATTTTTGCATGCATCCAACTGTTGTTGTTTTTTTTTTTTTTAAGGTTTAAATTTGGCAGTGTGATTTGTCCCCTTTCTACTTAATTTCTGTTCCGATTAAATTTGTGATTCTATTTCTTTGCTCGACTCCGTAACTGGAAAAATGTCTTTTAAGCTTTTTGACGATGACAAATTATGTCACATAATTAATCCGGACCTGAATAAATCTAGTGATGAATACTCAAAACCCCAATGTCTTAAGGATGTGTTGTAGGTTTTATGATTTTGCGGTGAGGCAAGAAATTTGTCTTAGATTGCTTACGATATCGTGAATTGTCAGGAATCGAACTTTACGTAGATTCCTGGAACGCCAGTATTTATAATGATAATGCATGCCCTAACCCTAATATTAGGTCGGCTTAGGCTATTGTCATATTTAACCCTAATGGGCCTTGCCCTTGCCCAAGTTATCATGCTGATAATGGGCATCCGTAGTTGGTGCGGACTCTGTCATCTAAATCGACTTAACCGACTTACGGTGGTCGTGATGGGACTCTCATCCTACACTGCTTGGATGTCGATCGTCGTAGCCCCGAGTCTGGGCATCGACCCGCAGACCTTGACCCTCATTCATATCGTGGAGACAACTGGAAGACGACACGTGGAGGGGTGAAACCCTGTATCGTCATAAGCCCTCCAGACTTGAGGGAGGCGACTCCCGTCGTCCGAGGTCGAATCTGCCATTCGAAATCGTCTTCGAGCTGGGTCGTCGTTTGGGCGGGAAAAAGCCCGCCACCTGCAACCCTAACCGACTATAGTGTCGTGGCATGACGTCATGGCGCACTAACGCCGTATCTTCGGCACAAGGAACGAAGCGTCTTTTTTCGTTAACCGTAACGCCATTACCTTGATTCTCGTGATTTGTAGGGGGTTATAACTCCCTCAATCATGTCCTTTCAAATCATTTCAGAATTTAGCAAGCATAAAAGGGGAGAGAAAGAGCAGGAGAAGAGATTACTTCACCATTTTCGCTGCATACTCTCCAAATACCAAGTAAACATCTTTCTTGTTTCTTTCTTTTTGCATTCACTCATGTCTAGTAGTGCCACAAAATCAAATAGGGGTAGCGAATCGCCTTCTAACAGTCAAGTTTCGCCGTCTGCTCAACCTGATCATCCCCTCCGGCCACTCTCAGACGAACCCGTAGATTCACTCCCTTTTGTCCTTAGAGAGCCCAAGAAATTAGTCACTAGGATGGACGAAAAAGGTCTAAAAGGTTGTCTCACAGCCCTTTCTTTAGATGAGGTTAACAAAATTCGCCAAAAGTTTGGTCTCGCGGGTCCTCAATTTGAAATCCAACTCCCTTCCGGCCAACATCAATATGCCGACGAGCCTCCGGAAGGGTTTTGCTTAGTCTACGAAGCCCAACTCTCTAGTGGATTGAGATTTCCACTATGCCCGGCCGTCGTATCAGTTCTACATCACTATGAGATAAGTGTATCTCAACTAGTCCCCAACGCTGTCAGGACTCTAATGGGGTTTGTACTGGCGTGTCGAGTGGCCGGGGTCTGCTTCTCGATCCCTCTCTTCCGCTACTACAAGATGACAAGCATGCCGGATAAACTGTGGTACACCTTCCAACGAAAGACAAATCGACATGAGTTTGTGTCCTGAGGGCCTTCATCACACGGGGACTGGAAGCCTCGATTCTTCTTCCTACGTCACGGCCTCGACAACCCCTTCATCGAGCAGTGAAGGTCGAGGGGCAAAATGACCAATAAACTGGATAAAAGTCTAGTCCCTCAAGAGGCCCCCATAATGGACGGCTTTGGTTTCGAGGTGGCCACCCGAGATCTGAGCCTTCTTTACGACTTGACCAATCTGGAAAAGGCAGGGCCGATGCCCTACGGGAATCTTCACGCCAAAGATCAAGAGAATTGTAGGATGTTTCTCTGTGTACTTATTCATGTTTTTCTTTTTCGAGGTCTGTACCTTGATATTATTATTGATACTAACTTTGCATTTTTCTTTGCGGTGGGAAAGTTCTCGATCATCACCGACCTACCCAAGTCCCCAAGTCGACGGGCGACTTGCTCTCGCGCTCGGGGTCAGCGGCTTATTCCTCTCAATTTGTCGAGAAGAGGACAACTCCTAGTATTGAAGGGAGCTCTGTCCAAATCGAGATCGCCTTGCAGTGTCGAATCGGCCATCCGGCTCTGTTCCCCACCCGACCTCACTGTTGGTGGCTTACTTGTTTTCTATGGCTCGTTTTTGAGGCGAAGATGACGAGGCCGTGGTTGATATAACAACAAACCGCCGGTGGAAATGTCGAAGAAACGGCGGCACAACCCGGAAGAGAACCACCCTACCCGACTGGTGAGGATCGCAGAGAGACAGGCTAAGAAGGCCAAAGTCGGTGAAACCTCTGCAAGTCGAAGTCGATATGAACCGGGCAGCCGATCAAAGTCCTTTCTTCCGTGACTTCGGAAGTTATGTCGCTCGTAAGTTGCTTCCTTTTCCTCTGTTTATAGTGGCCTATCCTTATTTCTCGCGAATGATGTATCTCTTTGCTTCCACGGACACACCATCTCGTCAAGGAGGTCGCTAAGAGATTGTCTCGCACCGGTCGAGGCCGAAGAGGATCTGAAAAGGCAGATCCGCAAGTTGATCTAAGAGGGCGTTTAAGAAGAATGCCGCCATCGCCGGATTGGAGTCCCAGTTAGAGACTCATGCGAGGGAGGCTGATGCCGGGATAAGGAAGTTGAAGGCGAGCTGCCTCGCATCTGCCGATGGCTATCAAGTCTTGGATAAAAAGTTTGCCGATCTGGCTGTGGAGTTCGAGAAGCTGCAGGCAGCTTATAAGGCTTCTTTATCCGAGGTTACCCAAGCTCGAGAGGAGAGGGATGCTCTACGGGTCGAGCTGGAGAAGGTTCATTCCCAGGTCGGGGCGGCCAAAAAAGACGCAGTCCTCGAGTACCGATGGTCGAAGGAGCTTGATGATGACCTGACCGTGATGATGCGCACGGCCATGATGGGCGGTTGTACACTGGCGGTGGATCAGGCTATGGAGGCTTATCCAGGGTTCGACGTATCTAAGCTTGCAGCACCACAGTTCTATAATCCTGAGTCGGAGAAGCTGTATGACCAGTACAATGAGGAGTTCCAACGAAGGGAATCTCTGTCTCAGAAGTATGGTCCGTCGACCTCTGGTGCCGAGCCGACCCCTGACGCTACCTCTTGATCGTTGTTCTTCGATCTTTACTTTATTTGAACTTAGATTTATGTAATTTGGATTTGGTCTGTACAATTCATTAGATCATACTTTGACTGGTTTTGGCTGGTCTCGTCGACCTGACCTCATTTTGTACCGAGTTTGCTTCAATTCTTGTAATATTTTCTTCTTCTTTTTATTATCTATCTTTCATATCTGGATGTCTTTTAGCTATTCGCTTGTCGGGCTTCTGACCCTGTTTGCTATTTGCTTTATCGAAGTCGTGTTGCCCCCAAAATGTATTATGAACATTTGGTTCTTATTGCACTTGCGAGCCTAATTGAGATCGACCTAGTTGCCTTAGCATTTTTTGTCTCTCAGACTAGTTTTGCTCTGGCAGGTCGATGCTCTGGGCGTTTGGCCCGACTTTGCGAACCGTCCCTCTGCCTTGACATTTTTTGCCTCATGGGCTTGTTTTTGCTTTTGGCTGGTCGATTTTATGGGCGTTTGGTCCGACTTTGCGAACTCTCCCTTTGCCTTAGCATGTTTTCCCTTGTAGGCTCGTTTTGCTTTAGGCTATATTGAGGGATCCGACTTGCGGTTTTTCCGTGCTCGTAGTCGACTGCATTGCCTTTGACATTTTATATCGTGTTAGACTTATAATGTTGGGGCTGTAGGTCCTGAAAAGCATAAAAGCATCCCGAGAAAAGATATGTTTATTAAAATATCCATAAAATTGTCACACAGACTTATTACAAAGAGTAAAATATAAATAACTCGAAATAAAGTTCAATCAAACGTAATACTTCCTCAGATTGTTGGCGTGCCACTGTCGAGGAACCGTGGTCCCATCTGCCCGCCCGAGTTGGTAGGATCCTTTGGGATGAACCTTTAGGATCTGATACGGGCCTTCCCAATTCGGATCTAACTTGCCGGTTGCTTCCTGTCGACTTGCCTCATTTTTCCTGAGGACCAAATCTCCGATTTTGAAGTATTTGTACTTGACCCTTGAATTGTAATACTGTGAGATCTTCTGCTTATATCTTGCCATTCGAGCTGAAGCTATTTCTCTTCGCTCCTCAGCGCTATCTTATTCTTGTCGCAGATCAGGATATTTGGTTTCGACATTGTATGCTAGAACTCGAGGGGAGGGAAGACCGATCTCTGCGGGAATTACTGCTTCGCATCCGTAGACCAGAGAGAAAGGTGTTTCCCCTGTCGAAGAGTTTGGAGCTGTCCTATACGACCATATGATGCTCGGAAGTTGTGCTGCCCAGTCCCGACCTTCGGCTTCTAGCCTCTTTTTCAACCCTAGCTTGATCTGTCGATTGGTCTGCTCGACCTGACCATTTGCTTGTGGGTGAGCTAGGTGAAGTGCTGACTGATATGATATTCGTTGCACCATTCTCTAACTCTTTGGTCTTCGAACTGAGTACCGTTATCTGAGATCGAGCCTTGGTAATTCCATACCGCATAGAATATCGACCCACAAGAATTTTTGATGGTCGAAGCTCGATGTCGGTCAAACCCTTGGCCTCGACCCTTTCGTGAAGTAGTCCAACGCGGCGACCACGTATCTATTGTTACCCGGAGCTCGGGTAAGGGTCCAACTATGTCGACACCCCATTGATCAAAAGGCCAGCCGACGTTCATTTCTTGGGCCTGTTGATGGGTGATATTATCATGGATTTGACAAGTCCTACACCTCACGAACCAGCGGTTCGCATCTTGTTGCATCGACGGCCGAAGTAACTAGCTAGCTTGCACTTTCGAGCAAGCATCCTAGCTCCGTAATGATTTCCACAAGCTCCTCTATGAATTTCTTCCAGAAGGTATTCCCCTTCCTCTTCTGATGCACATATTAACCATGGTGCTACAAAAGATTTCCGATAAAGGATATAATCGAAAAACGCTGCACTGGCCGATCAAGTCGGATTTTCCTTGCTTGCACATTGTTGGATGGCAAAATCCCGTCCTGAAGGTAAAGGGCGATTGGATCCATCCAGGTTGCCTGCTGAGTGATCGGCTATATTTCTGATTCCTTGTAGCTTCTATCGGTCAATAGTTCGACCAGAACTTTCTTGTTTGAGACGAAGTTCGAGGCGAGTTTAGATAATGCATCAGCTCTCTTGTTCTAACTTCGGAGGACCTGCTCGATCTGGACTGACTTGAACTTTGGAATGATGCCTTGTACCGCTGTTAAGTAATTTTTCATGGTTTCTTCCTTGGCTTCATACTCCCCCCTGATGTGATTCACCACCAACTGCGAGTCGCTGTAAACTAATAGATTCTCGACTCCCAGCTTCAAAGCAAGCTTCAGACCTGTGATCATAGCCTCATACTCAGCCTCGTTGTTCGTCTCCTTGAAGTCGAATCGAAGGGCGTAGGGAAATTCTTCGCCTTTCGGGCTAATCAGAAGGAGTCCAAATCCTGCCCCTTCTTTGCTTGATGCCCCATCGACTTGGAGAGTCCACTGTTCCGCTGTGCTTTGTTTCTCTTGGTCGAGTTGGATGGAAATTCCTTCAGCTAAAAAATCTGCCAAGGCCTGGGCCTTAACCGCAGTCCGAGGCACGAACTCGATGTTGTACTCTGCTATCTCCACTACCCATTTTGCCAGCCGTCCCGACATGTCGGGCTTCGCTAAGATTTGCTTCAGCGGTGGTCAGTGACCACCGTAATGGGATGGGCTTGGAAATAGGGCCTCGATTTTTCGATGCATGTACCAAACATAATGCTAGTTTTTTCTTTGGTGAGTATCGGATCTCGGTCCATGCAAAGATTTCTCGACAAAATAAATCGGCACTTGGCCGTGGACCCCTTCCCGAATCAAGACCGAACTCACAGCTTCTTCACATACTGCCAGATAGACCAACAATTTCTCTCCTTCCCGAGGTGAAGTGAGCGTGGGTAGCTCCGACAAATATGCTTTTAGATCCTTGAAGGCTTTCTGACATTCTTTGTCCCAATGGAAAGGACTAGCTTTACGAAGAATCTTAAAAAACGGTAGAGCTCGCTGGGCGGATCTCGATAAAAACCTGTTGAGGGCGGCCATTCGACCGGTGAGTCTTTGTACTTCTTTTATATTCCGGGGGGAAGGCATGTTTTTCAAAGTGTCGATCTTATCTGGGTTTGCTCGAATCCTTTCTTTCGAGATCATATATCCCAAAACTTCCCGACCGACCCGAAGGTGCATTTCTTGGATTTAACTTCATCTTTGTTTTCAAAACCTCAAACACTTCCCGAGCATCTACCAAGCATTGTTTCATCGATCGACTCTTGATGAGCAAGTCATCGACGACACTTCCATACATCTACCGATCCGTCTAGCGAAGATCTTGTTGATCGCTTCTCTCGATATGTAGCCCCAGGCGTTTTCAACCCAAATGGCATGGTTACATAGCGAAAGTGCCAAATTCCGTGATGAAATTCGCTTTTTCGGCGTCTCGGGGATCTATTACGATCTGGTGGTATCCCTTATATGCATCTAGAAAACCAAACACTTCAAAGTCGATGGTAGAGTCTACTAACCTGTCGATTTTTGGCAAGCGGATATGAGTCTTTCGGGCATGCTTTATTCAAGTCGGTGAAGTCCATGCACATACGCCACCGGCCGGGCTTTTTGACTAAAATCGGGTTGGCTAGCCATTCAGAGGTAGAGCACTTCCTCGAGATCTTGATATCAGCGACTTCGACTTCTTTCTTCTATAGCTTGGTTTCGTTCAGGTGCGAAACTCCTCTTTTTCTGTCTGACCGGCTTCCGACCCTGATCTATTTCGAGCTTTGGACCGCTATATCTGTGGATAATCCTGGCATGTCATCAGCCTTCCATGCAAAAATATCTCTGAACTCAATTAGTAGCTCGACCATCAACTGTTTTTCTTTAGTCGGGATCCAGATTCCGACTTGCACACACTGATCTTTTTCGTCTTCCCATAGACGAACATCCTCGACAGGATCAACCGAGACCCAACTCTTCTCATCTTCTTCCTATGGAATCAACTCTTCAATCAGGACTTGCTGCACGGCCATTTTCCCATCCATGACGATGGAGTTGCAGCTCCGAGCAGCTTGAATGTCTCATCTTACTTCATGCGAGCCGTTCCTGGTAGGTAATTTCATGCTATTATGGACTGTGGAGATGATAGCGCGCAGGTCGAAAAAGGGCAGGTTGACCTAAAATGACATTGTATGCAGAAGGAGCCTTGACTACTACGTAGTTTAATTCAAGGGTCCTTCCTCTTTCACCATCGCCGACCGTCGTCAGCAACCTTATCGAACCCATGGGATGGACCGCTTGTCCTGTGAATCCAAACAAAAGAGATTCTAAAGGAGCTATGTCCTCATCTTTCAGTTTCATCGCCTTAAAAGCCGAGTAGTAAAAGATATTCACCGCGCTGCCGTTATCGACGCAGACTCTCGATACCCGAGCTCGGCTAATCACTGCCTCAATTACCAGCCCCTCACTGTGGCTTCGGGAAGTAGGTATGTCATCTTTGGGTCCATACCTGACTTCTGACGTAAATCTCAGTATCTTCTTCTCCCTCGAGCTGTCAGTTGGCTCTCGACTGGCTCGGTCTTTATCATTTTCAGCTGGCCCAAAGATCGTATTAATATAGTTATTGGTTCGATTTATATCGTCATATCTGTCTCGATCTTGGTCAACTCTACTGTTACTTTCTTGACCTGGAGATCGCTCGCATCGTGGTGATCGATCTCTGCGTCTCTGAGCATCACGACCTCGGTCTCGATCTTGATCGGAGTTTTTCCTTTTATACTCTCTGCGCCCTTTGGGTTCATTATACTGAGATCTATCGACCACCTCATCCAGTTTGCCTTCTTGAATAAAAGCGTCGATGTCTCTTTTCAGGTCGTCACAATCCCCCGTTGTATGACCTATATCTTCGTGATACCCATAATACTTATTTGGCTTTCTTTCTCGAGGCCTTTTCAATGGTCTCGGCGCCTCGCCATTCGAGAGCATATCGACAACACTTCCCCGAGACCTATTGAGGGAATGAAATCTTTGTCGCGTAGGCTCCTTTCTTTCCTAGACGGTCGGAGGCGGGCGCCGAGATATGATCCTGCATCGCCGGCTTGCTCTCCATGCTCGCCCTTTGGATTGATTCTTATTTGGACCTCGAGTGTCCTTCTTTGAATCCATCCGGTGGATTGGGTGTGCCTACGCACAACCTCTTCTCTTGACAGAATCTATGCACCACATTAACGCATTCATCCATGGTACGAGGGACATCTCTGCTCAACTTCATATACAACTTTGTATTGTGCAGCCCTCCCACAAACGACGTGATTAGAAGCCGATCATCTGCATCCTCGACTTGCATGGCCTCGAGGTTGAATCTCTTCAAATAATTAATCACAGTTTCATCTTTTTGTTGCTTCATATTCATAAGGTGTGTAGCGCTTAAATGAAACTACTTGTTTACAATAAACGCATCTCGAAATTTGCGAGCTGACATAGCAAAACTAGAGATCGATCCTGGTCGTAGCTTGGTGAACCACTCTCTGGCTCGACCGACGAGTATTGTTTCGAAGGCCCGACACCGCATCGCATTATATGCGCCATCCAACCTTATCTGAGACAGATACCTGTGCAGATGGTCTTCTGGATCCGTGGTGCCATCATAAGGCTCTATCTTCAGTATTTTAAACCCTTTGGGTTTGGGAAAATCTTCAATTTCCTTTGTGAAGGGGGATTCCAACCACAGTGAGACATGATTTTTGCCCAGAATAATGACCAGTTCCTGCCTAACGCTATCCACATCCATCCTTTGATGTTTTTGTTGAATCTCACGTCTCCTTTTCTCCACGGAGTGGGACGATGCATCGATCTTCCCAGGGCGTGCTTGGCGTTGTCGGCGGCTTCCTTCTGCCGCCGCCTCGCATGTTTTCGTGCCGTGAACGCCTCCGCTATAATTCGGACATCAATTCGCGATCACCGGCGCCAATTGATCCACGATAACTTGATGTTCGGAGCAAGACCTTGCTTCTCCTTCCGGGATCTTCGTGGATAGGATCTAGCACCGGATCCTTTGTTCCTTGTGGATCCGAGATCCACATGCTCGTTGATCTGCGACCCCTGTTGATATGTGGCTTTGGAAGTAGTTTTCTTGGCGGTCTTATCCTTGGGAGGCATCGTGATCTTGGTGTATTCAACAGTAGTAGAACCCTCATTCTAGCGCCAATGACGATGACAAATTATGTCACTTAATTAATCCGGGCCTGAATGAATCTAGTGACGAATACTCAAAACCCCAATGCCTTAAGGGCGTGTTGTAGGTTTTATTATTTGGCGGCCGTGAGCTCTAAGAGCTTGTCTTAGATTGCCTACGTATCTCAGAATTGTCCGGGAATCAAGCTTACGTAGTTCTGGAACGTGGTATTTATAATGATAATGCATGCCCTAACCCTAATATTAGGTCGGCTTAGGCTATTGTCATATTTAACCCTAATGGGCCTTGCCCCTTGTCCAAGTTATCATGCGATAATGGGCTGGTGCGGACTCGTCCTCTAAACCGACTTAACCGACTTACGGTGGTCGAGATGGGACTCTTGTCCTACACTGCTTGGATGTCGATCGTCGTAGCCCCGAGTCTAGGCATCGACCCGCAGACCTTGACCCTCATTCATATCGTGAAGACCAACTGGAAGACGACACGTAAAGGGGTAAAACCCTGTATCGTCACTTTTAGGCATTGATATATTTACTCTGTTCACTCTATGTATCCCTATTGATTATTGTAGGACACATTAATCAATAGGTTTTATGCTTTGATAAATGGTGATAAATATGTGAAATGGTAAATAAAAGTGGGACATAATTTTCCTTTTGTTTTTCTTGTGGTAATAGACTCAAAACGTATTTTCTTCAAGTTTGGAACCTATTTTGGATTTGACAAATCAATTGAACTTGGCTTGACAAATCAAGTGCATGATAAGGGATTTTTGTTTATGGGGCTGGAACTAAACCTTAAACCCCATGAACACCCCCCGAAACCCCCGAACTCCTAACGTGGCGTCACACTTTATCACTGTTGATCCGGCAGAAGTGTTGCAAACCCTAAGCTTACTGTATATTGCCCTTTGGAATTGTCTTCACTAAGTACCTTGGTTCCCCAAAGTATCTACCGAAAATCTCCTGAATTCTGATCTGCCAGCGACCTCATGGAATTAGTGATCCAAACCAAGTGAATGCGTCAATTTTATGTAAACCTTCTTATTCAAAAAAATAAAGAGTGGGCTCATGATTTCACTAAAAAAATAAATAAGATTAATTAACACACGACGACTGCACGCACACATACCCCCACACATCATTGGGAATAATATACATATACTCACAATTATAGTATATCCATTGTTCAATATAAAAATCAACTTTAAACAATTTAATCACAACCACGTATAATAAGCTTAAAGTACATATTCCTCCTTTATGCATGAAAGATGAATCCTTGCTATGTCTATTATTTATTCCATTGTTAATTCGACCTTTTCTAACATTCATTTGTTCATTTCCTTCCACAACAAAACCAAAGATATCACACATGATGATGTCCATCATTAAAGCATCACTCTATGCAATCCATCAAATACGATAGGTAGCTAGCCATAGCCTTCCTATAAGAGAATCACTACGAAATAAATATTTTATGGAAAATGCTAGTGGATGATGTAGTGGATGATCCTGTCCACAGATTGGAGAGAGAAATGTTTTTTTTTTGTGGGTCCTGACTAAATGTGTGGTGTGGATGATGTTGTGGATGATGTAGTGGAGGTAAATGTAGTGTATGTAGCACTACCGATATTTTATATAGGAAAAAGCTATGTCCACTATACAAATGTGTAGTGGATTTTACACTACATCCATCCTCACCACTCATTAGGGAGAGAAATATTTTTGGGCTGTGGGTCCAAATTAAATTAATGGTGTGGATGGTGTTGTGGATGATGTTGTGGAGATTGATGTAGTGGATGTAGCAGTCCCGTTTTATATAACCAAGAATCTAGTAATGCGCCTAACTTTACTCTACCTACTTTTATATGACGACATATTTAATGGTGATATTGAATTAACCTTAGTACGTTCTACTTGAGAAATTGATAAATCGGCCATCGCATCAATTCGACATTTTTTCGCGCCAAACATTTTTTCGACATTTTTTTCGAGTTTCGTCAAATTTGGACGATTTCGTCCAAATACAATAAAAACGCCCAAATTTGGATTCTTTTCGTCCAAATCCATTCATCGATTTGAAAATGGGATTAATCCGTCCAAAATTAAAACAACATCCAAATTGTGACTAATTCTGTCCAAATTTGGACGGAAAGCCCAAATACACCGTCCAAATTCTTCTCTCTGGTCATCACCACCACCTTCCAAAAGCCTTTTCTTTGACCAGTGACCACCCCCTCCCCTACCCCAGGTCGGCCTCACCTCCTCCCCCCACGCCTTCTTCCCTTCTTCCTGCAATCTGCACAAATCTTTCCTTTTCCCTCCTGCCCAATTTTTATTATATTAACCTTTCACATTCCTCAACAGCTCCCTCCCCATTCACATATATGATCAATCACCCAGGTTTGTTCATGTCAGTTTTTCTGCGGGCAATTCCATTATCATGGGCTGTTGTCTTTCAACCACCAAAATCAATGGTTCTAACAGCAACAACATATCCACCGCAAACAATCAGAACCCTGGTCAGCTGACCGCCACCACCACCACCACCACCACCAACAAGAAGGTGCAATCCTCACCCAATAGAGCCCCAGTCTCATCAAAACCAAACGAGGGCTTGAAATTCAAAACAAAAGAAACCTCCAATTATCAGAAACGGAAGAATAATCAGACAAGTAAGAAGCCCACTTTGAGAAATCAAGTTGCTATTATTCCTTGTGGAAAAAGAACAGATTTTGGGTATGATAAGGATTTCGACAAGAGGTATACGAAGTGAATTTGGACGGTGTATTTGGGCTTTCCGTCTAAATTTAGAGCTTTCCGTCCAAATTTGGACGGAATTAATCACAATTGGACGTTGTTTTGAATTTTTGACGGATTCCGTCCATTTTAGTGAGTAAATGGATTTGGACGAAAAGAAATCTAAATTTGGACGGTTTTGACTGTATTCGGACGAAATCGTCTAAATTTGGACGGGGAACCTGAAAAAAAATATCAGAAAATTTTTGACCAGAAAAAAAATGTCAGAAATTACAGTGGCCTGATTTTCTAATTTCTCCGTTCTACTTCGTTTCACATAAAAAAAAAAAGGCTCATACTTCCACTACACTTCAACCTATTTCCATACTAATATGCATATCATAAAAATAACATTTTATACTATATTACAGTAAATATCCAATATGCAGCAGATACTTTAGAGTACATGCTGACCGCATGGGCGGATACATAAATTTTAGGGGGAAGGGGCTAAAAGGACAAAAAAAAAACATAAATGGGTCTGTAAGGACATTTTTTTTTCCGGATGTTATAAAGGACAAAACAAAATATTTGGACAAAATACCCCATGTTACTTTTTACCCCTCTACAAATAGTAACGATCGAAACAAGTAAGAATAACCCATAAAATGTCAGTAACATCCAATGTAAAAAAAGTAATGTGGTCTAAAAACAAGTAAAGAATAACCCATAAAATGTCAGAATAAATGACGTAAAACAAATAAGAATAAATTTCATAAAAATCGTAACATCCAATGGAAAAAATAAGAATACCACTAAACAATAGTAAAAGGGCATTAAAATAGTAACATCCACTAAACACTAGATAAAATATAATAACAAATACCACTAAAACAAGTAGTAACGGTTCATAAAATGTCCATAAAAGTCGTAATAATCACATAAAATGTCAGAACATCCTAAAAATAAGTAAGTAAATGACTCAAAACAAATAATAAATAACTCGTAAAATGTAGTAACGGACAATTAACAAGTAGTAATGTACTTCATAAAAAAAAAAAAAAAACTTGCTGCTAGCTTCGTTCTTCTTCAAAGCAGCCACCGGAGGCCAAAATCCGGCAACAACGCAGCGGAGTTGGAAATACAGCAAACAACAAACCTCCTTCTAGACAAAAATCCTCGCCTTCAATGGCTGACTTGCCTTTGTCTTCTTCTTCCCTTCTCCGGCGTTCAGCTCCGGCGTTCAAATCCGACCATTCGGCTCTGGCGGCACAGCCGTCTCCCCTCTTTCTCCTCCCCAAACCTAATCCCCAAATCGTTCAATCTGATTCGGTAAACCAATCGTTCAAATCGTTCAATCTGCTCCAATCATTCAAATCGTTAAATCGTTCAATCGTTCTTCTTCAATTCCAATCACCCTTCCTTCGTCAATTCCAAAAACAGAATCGAATCGAGACAAAGTAGTAGCTATATTTTTCGGTAGGATTTTGATCGGAGAGATGATGCAAACACATGTGGTACGAAGAGAGAAAAGGAAAAAAGAAAAGAAAGATAGTTAGTTGCGGCTAAAGAGAGGCCTTACCGAGAAGAAGAAGACGGCTGTGGCCGTTAGAACAGAGGTGCCCGGAGAAGAAGAAAATGCATCTGGATGCGTCTAATGGGTAAAAAAAAGAAGAAGTTGCGCAGAAGAAGAAGAAGACACATTAATAGGTTTTTTTTTTATATTTATAAATCAGTAAAAAAAAGGGTATTTTGGTAAGTGTACGTCGGTTTTGTCCTTTCTAATAACTAGTTTCCTTGGAGCCCGATAAACCTATTAGTTTGTCCTTCTGGAAAAAAACCTATAAATTTTATCCAGTGGGGTCATCGGAGTTTAAAACTACATTTTCTATCCAGAAATTTGTTCCAGAGCCTAAACCTACATTTTAAAACTACACAACAACATTTTTAACAACAAAACTACATCGTTTTAATACTAAAAGAATCCCGGATCTCATTGGGGCCACGTGACCCCACCTTCTCAACATAGATCCGCCCTTGGCTGACCGAAAGAAAACATAGAAATTGGAGACACATCTAAGGCTTATATGAAGTCGGAGAAGACTGCTGCTCATACTGCCAAATCTAAGGCTTTGTTTCAATTTTCGCTGAACTTAAAATCAATCTTACTCTCTTCATCTTGAGTTCATTTTAAGAAATTAGTGACAAACGTCAACTTTGTACACTTTCTGATTATAGCTTTGTTGCAAGGCTGGTTTGAGGCTCACTTTCTATCTTGAACAACTTGTTCTTTTAGAGGAACAATCAAATTATCACAAGTAAGTTGTAATCTGTCAAGAGGTGTAATATTCATCTCATTACATACACATGATTTCTTTGGAATTGAGCATGGGGACTTGTTTCTTCCATTTGCACTTGTGTGATTGTGTGAGTGAATTCTGGCATTCTCTTGGAGATACAACTCTGGCTTGGTGAATCGCTTTGAGGTGTGAACTATCTGTTTGTAACACTTCTATCTCAATAAAAAGCATCTCACTTAAGGGAGGTTAAAATCCAAGTCACAACGTAGTACAAGATTATTTGCAAGTTTGGTTTTTCATACTATCTTGTTGGAACCTATCTTAATCTCTTAGTTCTTTATTTTTCAGACTTCACATTACTTTGATTGAATGCTTTCAATCTTCACATTACTTTGATTGAATGCTTTCAATCTTATCTTACTGCAATATCTCTTGATCCAAACATATGCAATCTCTTACATCAAAAGTTCACCAAAACTAGCACAACTTTGCATCAATCCGATCAATCTGTACTTACATTGTTGCTCTGACCTAATCAGTTTGATCCAAATCATTCTAGACTTCTATTGAGTTGGATAAAGATCTAATAAGTGTTATACTATCATATGATCTGTATTTAACCATTTGATCTTTGATCTAACCTCATACATTGGGGATTAGAACAATTGCACTACTTGTTTGTTTGAGGGAAAGTCTTAAAGCTAATTAAGTGTTTGGTCAAAAACCATTCACCCCTTCTAGTTGTTGTTTGGACCTTAAAGATCCCATCACACCGGTGCTCTGGGTGCAGGGGCGGAACCACCCTATAGCTAGGGTGGTCTCAAGCCCCCAAATGGTCTCAAGCCCCCACAAAATGTTCTCAAGCCCCCTCCCCCAAATTTTTATTATTGTATTAGTAGTAGTGCTAATATTAGTATGTTATGTGTTTTTTTGTTGAACACAGACCTTATATCCTAGTGGTTTAAGGACAAATCATTTTCAGTCTTCATAATTCTATGTTGTAAGTTCAAATCCTACTATCAACATTTTTTATTTTTTTTCCTGGATTTTTTTTAGCTTTGCAGTTTATATACCAAGACTGTGACGCCCCGTTCCCGGACACCGACACCTTATCCGGAAACGAACGCCCGGCATGTATAATATTAAATATAATCTAATATTATACATAAGCCTTACGTCATATATCATAAACACAATGCGGAAACGAAGCGACTCGGGAAATAACTTCCAAAGACCAACTAAACCAGATTCAATGCTGCACTAAAATCCAAAGGAAAATGGAAAATGAAACGTCTTACAACAAAGGCCACTAAACGAGCCAAACCCAAAAAGAAACAACATTCAAAATGAATTGACAACATAGTTTTAAGTCAAAACTGAAATAAATAAAAGTCTTCAATACTTCAACACAAGTTAACTTCAGATTCAAAAGCATCAAACATCTTCGCGTCATACTCATCTTCATCAAAAACCTGTTTCATCTTCTCATCCCAAAACATATAACGGGTAAGTACATACGCATTTAGTAATGCAGTAGAAGCTATTGAAATCATGCATTTTATAACGGAAACTATTCAAACAACAACTTGTTATTAGGCCAACAGAACATGATCTTACATCTAACTATCACATTATATTCATGGTATAATATGAGGTCCTAGGTTACTAGCTTAGCTTATCTTTGTTACATCATGTTTGCGAGGCACTACACTTAGTGAGAAATGCACTAAGACAAAAGACGCAACCCTATAGAGATAAATCTCTAGCGGTCCCGAGACAATCACCTCACTTTGAGTGGCTAGATCTATAGGCTATCCGGTGAATGACTATCTCGTTCGTGAGGTTGTCCGGTGGTATGATCACTACTTTATCGGCTTGTCTAGAATCCGGCAATCCACCATCACCACTTTATCCGCCAACCAACACATTGCCGATGTTTATGCGTGCCTATTCAAGCTCTCATGATGCTTAATCTTTTATCTAGTCAAATATGTTTATTAAGCGATTAACTAACCACCTAGTTTCGTTCAGTACAAAAGCTCCCTACTCCCTCTTCTTAGACTTCTAGACTCAATCTAGCAGTTTCACAGACATTGATGAATACTAATTCACCAAAGCACAAGGCCACTCCTACTATTCCGACGGTCCCGAACTTCAATTCCCTTTAAGAATACATTCGGTGCGTAACCAAACGCATCGGAAGATTATTCATGGCTTTGTCATGTTCATTAGGGGTTATAACATCAAAAGGTAACATTTAGAACTCATCTCATCGCTTAAGACACATTATAAAGGAAAGCAGCACTATCCGGACGGACAAAAAGATATCCGGACGGACAGATAGGTATCCGGACGGATAAATTGACCCAACCGGATGGCTATATCTCTGTTTTACTCTCTGCCCGATTAGTGAAATATCCGTACGGATAAAGGTTCTATCCGTACGGACAGGGTCCGACTGCACCAGAAAACCAGATTTCTGCCCTAAAATCAACACCTAACGATTTCTATACGATTCTACTCCAAGCCACTTCATCCTAAACTCAGGAAAGATGCAGTAAGAACACAGGAAATACATCATAAAACAACAATCCTTCAATATGAAAACCCCGTTACCTTAATTGCGAGCAACAACGATCCAACTCCCACAAATACCTAGCTCTCAACTCAACCTTCTCCAAACTTGGAGAAACTTGTTTCCACATGATCCTTGCTTCACGTGGAGTCTTTTCTCCTTGAGATGTCTGCACAATCGAGCAATGGTTAGCCTTCGATTATCGAAAGTCTCATTTTTCTCCAAAGAGATGAAAGTGGCGCCTCTTGCCAATTTCTCTGATGCTAAACGTAATAAAAGCGAAAATCGATTAGGTTATTAGGAGTATTTCCTTTTAATAACTCCCAATAATTAATCAATTTCCTTAAATATCCTTTTATTTCCAAAATTAAAATAAATCTAATATTCTCGATTTCCGTTAAATGGTGAAATGCCCTTTCTCAAAAATCAGGATATTACATTCCTCCCCTTAGAGGAGTTTCATCCTCGAAACTTGAACGTACCTGGAAGATCTATAAACTCTGGAAACTCAACTGTCATCACATCTTCCTCTTCCCATGTCGCTTCACTTGGTGAATGATTGCTCCATTGCACCAAGACCAAAGGAATCATCCTTCTCTTGACCATCTTCTTTTTCCTATCAAGAATCTTAACCGGCTTCTCAACATAGGATAGGTTATCTTGAAGCAATTCCGGATCAAACTGAGATTCCACATCCGTAGAAGATATACACTTCTTAAGCATGGATACATGGAAGACATTATGTACCCTAGACATCGATTCCGGTAACCGAAGTCTATATGCTAACTTCCCAATCCTTTCGATGATGTCAAAAGGCCCCACATACCTCGGACTCAGTTTCCCTTTCTGCCCAAACCTCTTAACACCCTTCATCGGAGAAGCTCGTAGATACACTCGTCCCCAAACGCAAACTCTAACGGTCTTCTTCTGATGTCTGCCCAACTCTTCTGTCGGTCTTGAGCGGCTTTAAGATTCTTCCGTATCAGCTCAACTTTCTCTTTAGCCTGCTTAACCAACTCCGGCCCTGTCAACTGCTTTTCCCCAACTTCGTCCCAATAAAGTGGAGTCCGGCATTTCCTACCATACAAGGCCTCAAACGGTGGCTTCCCCAAACTAGCGTGATAACTGTTGTTATAAGCGAATTCTGCCACTGAGAGGAACTCATCCCATGATCCACCTTCTTCAAGAACACATGCTCTAAGCATGTCCTCGAGAGTTTGGATTGTCCTCTCGGATTGACCGTCATCTGGGTGAAAGGTGTACTCAAGTCCGTCTTTGTTCCAAAAGCCTTTTGCAATCCTTTCCGAAGTGACTTATGAATCTACTATCCCTGTCGGATACGATAGATAAAGGCACACCATGAAGTCTCACTATATTATCCAAATACAGTTGAGTGAACTTCTTAATAGGAATGTCAACCTTACATGGCAAGAAATGGGCTGATTTCGTGAGTCTGTCAACAATCACCCAAATCATGTCATGGCCACTCTTCGTACGCGGTAAACCGGTGATGAAGTCCATCGTAATGTTCTCCCATTTCCATTCCGGTACCTCCAAAGGCTTCAACAAACCTCCTGGCCTTCTGTGCTCTGCTTTAACTCTCTGGCATGTATCACACTTTGCCACAAACTCTGCAATATCCAACTTCATGCCAGGCCACCAATACCTCTCTTTGAGATCTCTCAGACATCTCTGGTAGATCTGGATGAACCGCAAAGGCAATCTTATGGGCTTCATCCATGACTTGTCGCCTTAGTCCATCAACATTAGGCACACACAAACGATTACCATACCAAAGATGTCCACTCTTATCCAATTGATAACCCACCGGTAGGTTTCTCTCGAGCAACGCGCTTCAAATCCACTAACACTGGGTCTTTGTCTTGCTTTGCCCGGATATCGTCTAACAACTCGACCTTGCCATCAATGGCGCAAAACACCGAGCTTCACCTTCCCGTTCAACCACTTGAATCGCAAATTGTCTAATCGATCGACCACTTCTTGCAAAGTAGTGATAGCGTTAACCGGTTCACGGCTAAGTGCATCCGCTACAACATTCGCTTTACCGGATGGTATTGAATGTCCAAGTCGTAGTCTTTCACAAACTCCAACCATCTTCTTTGCCTCATATTCAAATTCTCTTGAGTGAAAAAGAACTTAAGGCTCTTATGATCTGTGAATATTCTTGCCTTAACTCCATAAAGGTAGTGCCTCCACTGTTTCAAAGCAAAAACCACTGCTGCCAACTCCAAGTCATGTGTAGGATAGTTCTTCTCATGAACCTTTAAGCGCCAGAGGCGTAAGCTATTACCTTTCCTCGCTTGCATCGTAACACATCCCAAACCTTGACTCAAGCATCTCAGATACACGTCATAGTTATCAAAGACCTCTCGGCAAAGCTAACACACAGTCTTTGCGAGTCAACTTATCCTTCAACGTCTGAAAAGCTTCCTCACACTCCTTTGTCCACTCAAACTTGATGTTTTTTTTAGGTAAGTCTAGTGAGAGGAGTTGCTATCTTCGAGAAATCTTGTACAAACTTCTGTAGTAGCCCGCTAAACCCGTAAAACTTCTTATCTCTGTCCTTTGTAGTAGGTCAGGCCACTTAGAAACGGCTTCTATCTTCGCAGGATCAACTTGAATTCCATCTCCGGAAATTACATGGCCAAGAAAACTAACTTGTTTTAACCAAAATTCACACTTTGAAAACTTGGCATACAATTTCTTTTCCTTTAAAGTCTACAAAACAATCCTCAGATGCTCCTCATGCTCCTTCTCATCCTTAGAGTATATCAAGATATCATCTATGAATACCACCACAAATTTATCAAGATAAGGCATGAAGACTCTTTGCATTAGATCCATAAACGCTGATGGAGCATTAGTGAGTCCAAAAGGCATGACAAGGAACTCATAATGGCCATACCTTGTACTAAATGCTGTCTTCGGTCTATCTGCAACCTTGATCTTCAACTGGTGATAACCTGACCTAAGGTCAATCTTAGAGAACACCCTCTTCCCTTGCAACTGGTTAAACAAGTCATCAATCCTAGGCAAAGGATACTTATTCTTGGTCGTCAAGTTATTCAAGGCCCTGTAGTCGATGCACATCCTCAAACTACCATCCTTCTTCTTCACAAACAAAACCGGTGCTCCCCAAGGCGATGTACTTGGCTGAATCACATTCCTTTCTAACATGTCCTTAAGCTGTACCTTTAATTTTTTTAATTCATTTGGTGCCATCCTATAAGGTGCCTTGGGCAGTAAAGTCTTGCTCCCGGGATTAACTGTATCTCAAACTCTAAATCCCTGTCAGGCATATTTCCTGGCAACTCATCTGGAAAAACTTCAGGGAAATCCTTAACTATAGGAGTTTCTTCTAACTTAGGAGTATGCTTCTCTGTGTCCATAGCATAAAGAACATACCCTTCACACCCCTTTGCAAGGCCTTCATGGCTCTAACAACCGATATTATCGGATGCCTCTTCTTACTTGGCTTATAAATGTTACCTTGAAAGGTCTTATCGACTTACGGAACTCAAGACCACTTTCTTACCTCTACAATCCACATGAACAAAATTCTTGGATAGCCAATCCATCCCCGAATTACATCAAAGTCTCAGTAAAGTCCAAAGCTGTCAAGTCCGATTTACACCTATAAGTTCCAACTCTAACGTCGAATTGAGGTAAAACTTGTGCAACTTTAGTAACTCTTCCCAAAGGTGTAGTGATACTTAGAGGTTTCTCCAACTCTGAAGTGGTAGGTTCAACTTCCTAGCTATCTTAGAAGACACAAAAGTACCTGAGGCTCCAGTATCAAACAAGGCTGACATTGCTAAGCTATCTATGATTATGGTACCTAGCAAGTGGATCAATTTAAGTACAATAAATAACATCATACACGTCCATATAATATTAAGTATTCATAATAAACACAAACACTTAAAATGTACCTGTAACAACGAGATCATCAGGCTCTTCTGGTTCCACATCAATAGCAAAGACACGAGTAGGTCTGCTAGAAGATCCACATTTGCATTCGACTCCCTCTGTTATCTGCTGGGTTCCGCGAGATAAGTTCTTAGGGCAGTTCCTGGAGAAGTGCCCTGTTTCTCCACAGCTAAAACAACCGTTACCTCCGACTCTGCACTCTCCCGCATGCGCCTTGTTGCATTTGGAACATACTGCAGGTGGACCACTTTTCTGATTAACTGTCGCTGGTGCTGCGGTCTTCTTAAAGTTCTGCTGCGGTGCCCCATGGTTATTACTCTGAAAAGATCCAAACGGCCTCTTATTCCCAACTACAACAAAGAGCTTTCTTCCTAAAAGTCTCAACCTCCAAAGCCTTGTTCATAAGCTCACCCATATTCCTGGTCAGTAAAACCCAACATACGATTGTATTTCATAAGCCAACCCATCCTTATGCAGTGCCATCTTTCTTTCTTCAACTCTCATCGATTGGGATAGAACCTCCCAACTCATTGAACTTGTTGGTGTCTTTGAGATACCGTATAATCGTAATCCTTGCTTGAGTTTTAGAAACCGACCGGCCTTGTCTGTCTCGAATTGTTGTTGGAAAGTACTCATTGTAGAACATAACCTTAAATCCTTCCCAATCAGTTACCTTTCCATTACTACTCTGAATGGCGTCGATCCAAGCTTCGGCTGCCCCCAAGAGAAAACTGATTGCCAACTGGGCCATCTCAGATTCAGGAATATGAATATTCCTACAGGCCTTTTCAAAACTTCTTAACCATTCTTCGGCCTTTGAAGGTTCCACATTCCCGAAGAAGTCATGGACCTTGTTCCTTCTCAGTCTGGTGTACCAATCCACTGGTGGTGCCTGATCAACCGCTGGTCTCACTGGAGGGTAAACAGGTGGATAAACTGGTGGATAAACGGGTGGATAACCAAAGGGTACATGGGGTGCCTGAGGTGGATAAGGTGGTGGATAAGGCTGCTGAGGTTGTTGTGGTTGCATCACTGGCGGTGCTTGTTGGTAAGGATGGTATCCTGGGTGATGTTGTGGAGTGTGGTATGGCTGATGTAGTCCATAAGGTGGGTATCCGAAACCGTGATGGTGATCAAACCGTGGTGATGGAGGGATAGCAGGTTGAGGTTGGAAACTCGTAGGTGGAGGGTAGAAGGTTTCTTTGGTAAGGAGGGTAAGTCGTGGTTGGCGGATAGCTTATGGTGGTGGTGGGGATAAACCCGCCACTTTGGTGGAACAAAGCCACTGGAATGTCACTTACCATAGTAAATCGAACCGAACTTCCCACATGCCATTGTGGAGGTTGATCTGATGAGACCGTGGTGTGGGGGTCGTGATATGAGGAGGTGGTGAAAGGCTCGGGTGGGGTGAGGATTTCGCCTCACAAAACCTCTTCCCACAACCGGTGTGGCATTATCGCGCCCTGGTCCAACCCCCGAACTCCCGGCTTCATGAGCACCCTCATTGTCGTCACCATTGCGAAGGAAGGTCAAGAAGATCAGAATGTTACTAAGAGATCTAAAGGAACTTATCTCAAGAAGGTCAAGTCCTAGCAAAGAAAGAACATTGGCTCGATACCAACTGTGGACGCCCGTTCCCGGACACCGAGTCCTTATCCGAACGAGCGCCCGGCATGTATAATATTAAATATAATCTAATATTATACATAAGCCTTACGTCATATATCATAAACACAATGCGGAAACGAAATGACTCGGGAAATAACTTCCAAAGACCAACTAAACTGTGATTCAATGTCGCACTAAAATCCAAAGGAAAATGGAAAATGAAACGTCTTACAACAAAGGCCACTAAACGAGCCAAACCCAAAAGAAACAACATTCAAAATGAATTGACAACATAGTTTTAAGTCAAAAGCGAAATAAATAAAAGTCTTCAAAACTTCAACACAAGTTAACTTTCGTATCAAAAGCATCAAACATCTTCGTCATACTCATCTTCATCAAAATCTGTTCATCTTCTCATCCCAAAACATATAACGGGTAAGTACATACGCATTTTAGTAACGAGTAGAAGCTATTGAAATCATGCATTTTATAACGGAAACTATTCAAACAACAACTTGTTATTAGGCCAACGAACATGATCTTACATCTAACTATCACATTATATTCATGGTATAATATGAGGTCCCTAGGGTTACTAGCTTAGCTTATCTTTGTTACATCATGTTTGCGAGGGCACTACACTTAGTGAGAAATGCACTAAGACAAAAGACGCAACCCTATAGAGATAAATCTCTAGCGGTCCCGAGACAATCACCTCACTTTGACTGGCTAGCTCTATAGGCTATCCGGTGAATGACTATCTCGTTCGTGAGGTTGTCCGGCGGTATGATCACTACTTTATCTGGCTTGTCTAGAATCCGGCAGTGACCATCACCACTTTATCTGGCCAACCAACACATTGCCGATGTTGTACTGTGCCTATTCAAGCTCTCATGATGCTTAATCTTTTATCTAGTCAAATATGTTTATTAAGCGATTAACTAACCACCTAGTTTCGTTCAGTACAAAAGCTCCCTACTCCCTCTTCTTAGACTTCTAGACTCAATCTAGCAGTTTCACAGACATTGATGAATACTAATTCACCAAAGCACAAGGCCACTCCTACTATTCCGACGGTCCCGAACTTCAATTCCCTTTAAGAATACATTCGGTGCAGAACCAAACGCATCGGAAGATTATTCATGGCTTTGTCATGTTCATTAGGGGTTATAACATCAAAAGGTAACATTTAGAACTCATCTCATCGCTTAAGACACATTATAAAGGAAAGCAGAGACTATCCGGACGGACAAAAAGATATCCGGACGGACAGATAGTATCCGGACGGATAAATTGACCCAACCGGACGGCTATATCTCTGTTTTACTCTCTGCCCGATTAGTGAAATATCCGTACGGATAAAGGTTCTATCCGTACGGAGAGGTCCGAGCGCACGAAAAAACCATTTACGCTTCTAAAATCAACACCTAACGATTTCTATACGATTCTACTCCAAGCCACTTCATCCTAAACTCAGGAAAGATGCAGTAAGAACACAGGAAATACATCATAAAACAACAATCCTTCAATATGAAAACCATGTTACCTTAATTGCGAGCAACAACGATCCAACTCCCACAAATACCTAGCTCTCAACTCAACCTTCTCCAAACTTGGAGAAACTTGTATCCACACGATCCTTGCGCCACGTGGAGTCTTTTCTCCTTGAGATGTCTGCACAATCGAGCAATGGTTAGCCTTCGATTATCGAAAGTCTCCTTTTTCTCCAAAGAGATGAAAGTGGCGCCTCTTGCCAATTTCTCTGATGCTAAACGTAAAACTGAAAATCTGATTAGGTTATTAGGAGTATTTCCTTTTTAATAACTCCCAATAATTAATCAATTTCCTTAAATATCCTTTTGAAGAGAGTTTGAGAATGTGATAAACACAAGAGTAAACTTCAACTTATTTATTCATGTTGAAAGAATGAGTATAAATAGATACAAGAGAGAGGATCCTTACAAGAGAGGATCCTAGCTAGTAAAGTAAAAGTAACTAGAGCCGGCTACAATAAATGCTAGAGTCGGCTATGTCTATGCTATTACATAATAGGACAAAGGATAGTTACTTTATGACTATTAGGACATATTAATTGTTTATTCAATGCAATTAATATGTCTCTTGATAAAAAGTAACACGTTACATTGTAACATGTTATGAGTGTAATAATAATGTAATATTAACCATAGTATTTCCACACCCCCCCTCAAACTGGGTTGTATATGTTTATACAGCCAAGTTTGCTACTCAGTCTGCTGAACATAAGTGGTGGTATGGCCTTGGTGAGAATATCGAAGATTCAGTCACTTTGAGGAACATCTTGGAGTTGAATAATTTTGGCATCAATCTTCTCCTTTAGGAAGTGTACATCAATGTCCACATGTTTGGTTTTATCATGATGGGTGGATCCTCCGCCATGCATAAGGGTGAATTATTGTCACAGCAGAGTGTGATAGGTTGCTGAAGAGGTTGCTGAAGTTCAGTGAGTACCCTTTTTAGCCACAGAGCTTCACAAATGCCAAGTACAAGTGCCCTGAGTTCGACTTCAAAGATCGCTTGACACAAGAGGGTCGTTTCTTGCTTCTCCAAGTAACTAGGTTTCCCATACATATGAGCAATAGCCTGTGGTAGATCTTCGTCAATGTGACATCGGCCCAATCAAGCATCGGTGTAGACCTTGATTGATCTATCGGAGACTTGGTGAAATGTAAGCCCTGGCCGTGAGTGGACTTCAGTACCTCAAGATATCCATTCACAAGATCCCAATGTTGCTCAAGAGGGCAATGCATGAATCAAGCTACTGTGATCGACGCCATATGCAATATCAGGTCTTGTATGGGACAGATAAATGAGTTTCCTACAAGTCTTTGATATTGATCCTTTCTCGACAAAGAATGTCACCATGCAAAGCAGGTATTACTTGGGTCACTCTGGGGATACTGCGAGTTTGCATCCCAAAGATGCCGCTTTTCTTGGCAGAGTCCAAAGACATACTTCCTCCGTGAAAACAGATATACCCCTGGCTGTTTCCTAGCTATTTCCATACCAAGAAAGTACTTGAGGTAGCCCAAATCTTTAACTTGAAATACTTTTGCGGCCAGGTCTTCAAGTGTTGGATCTCACAGGTCATCACCAAGAAGGATGATATCATCCACATAGACAATAAGAATGGACTTTTTACGGTTTGTTGTTTTGATAAACATTGTGTGATCTCGAGTTGCATTGATGGTATCCAGCAGCTTTAACCACACAGTGGTGAGTTTGCCAAACCAGCTCTGGGACCGCTTTAGGCCATATAGAGATTTCCTCAATTTGCAAACTTTCCTTGAGTGTGAGTGTTGGAAAAACCGGGAGGCACATTCATATAGACTTCCTCAAGAAGGTCACCATTTAGGAAAGCATTCTTGATATCCAATTGGTGTAGAGGCGATCAAGTTGGACAACAATTGAGATCAGTGACTGGACAGTGTTTAGTTTTGCCACAGTGCAAAGGTTTCCTTGTAGTCAAGGCCATATGTTTGAGTGAATCCTTGCAACCAGCCTAGCTTTGTATTTGTCAATAGTACCATCAAGATTGTACTTGATAGTGAAATGACCATTTGCGGTGATTGTCTTCTTTCCATGTGGGAGAGTGGTGAGATCCCAAGTATGGTTGTCAAGGAGAGCGATCATTTCGGTTTTTGATACCGCCTTCCACTTATCATGTTGGAGAGCTTCTGTATATTCTTAGGAATAGAGTGAGAATCCAAGTCTGTGTAAACATGGCAAAAACAGTGATAAGCGATCATAGGATAGATAATTATGAATAGAGTGATCGATGAGTGCAAGATCTCTTTCCTTCCCCGATAGCAATGGAGTGTCATCAACGTCGCCAGTCGAGAGAGAGTCGGGTAAGTCTTGAGGTTCGATCTGCCGTGACTCAAGAGGGTTGCCGAGTGTCGATGAGTTTCTCGGTTCAAGAGCTCTGGGTCGATGAGACTCGGTTCGGGAGGTTGCCGAGGATCAGATGGGATCTTGAGAGAGTCGGTTAAGTCTTTGAGGTTCAAGAGTTTCTTTGAGGAAAGGATTTAGGTCAAGTTCAATTAGGTTTCCATCGTTGATCGCCAAAGTGGACTTTGTTGTAGTAGGAGTCCTTTCAAAGAATTTTACATCCATAGAATTGTAAAATCTCTTTCGAAGAGAGAGTAACACTTGTAACCTTTCCTCGTCCTTTGCATATCCTAGGAAAATGCACTTGTGAGCTTTGGGATCAAGTTTGCTTCGTGTTGGGCATGGATATAAACAAATACAAGACAACCAAAGATTTTGGTGGTAATTGGGAAATAAGATGAGGCGAGGAGTGTGTGGTCGGGAGGGTTTGGATAGGAGTTTTGAAGCCTAACACTCTCTTTGGGAAGTCTGTTGATTAAGTATGTGGCGATTAATATAGCTTCACCCCACATATACTTTGGGACATGGGTAGTGAACATGATTGATCGAGCCATCTCCAAGAGGGTGCCTGCTTTTTTTCTCTCAAGAACCCCATTTTGTTGAGGTGTTTCCACACAACCGCGATATGGACAATCCCTTATTCATCAAGAAATTACTGAGGTTAGACTCATAGTATTCAAGAGCATTATCGTCTTTAAGATCTTGATCTTAGTGTCAAATTGAGTAGAGATCATGTTGTAGAATTTCTGGCTGGTCCAACTTCAGATTTATCCTTCATTAAAAACACCATGTGTTCTGGTATGATCATCAATGAAAGTGACAAACCACCTTTTTCTGTTATACTTTTTACCCTTGAAGGTCCCCATACATCACTATGAATTAAAGTGAAAGGTGTGGAAGGCAAATAAGGTAGTTTGGCATACACAGATTTGGTAAGTTTGGCAAATTGACAAATATCACATTGAAGATCATTGACATTACATCCTTTAAATAATTCAGAATTACAGACTTCAAATAACCAAAACTTGGATGTCCTAGTCTATAATGCCATAACATGATATTATCTAAGGTTTGAGTGCAGTCACGAGGCGCGATTCAGTCTTGATCTTACTTCTTCAAAGCAGGTCGACCACATACAATCCTAAGCATGGTTTAGCCCTCCCAATCACTTCCTCGTGAAGAAGGGTCTGGAAAGTGCACCGATTCTTATTAAAAACAACAGTCCAATTTAAATCTTTTGCAAGTCTACTGACAGATATGAGATTGCGATCTAATTTTGGAACAAATAGGACATCCTTTAGACATATCTTGTTAGTGAGTTTAACATTTCCAAAACCTTTTGCACGAGAGATAGATCCATCGCTGAGCCTTAACATTGTGAATTTGTTGACATGGCATAAGGTGAGTTATGAGGTTTTTATTACTAGGTCATCATATGGGAGGAGGCCCCAGAATCAACAATCCATGTTTCATTACTAATAGAAGAGTAGAATTTACTCGCACTAGCCTGAGTAGCCGTGTCGGTGAGAGGTACTACCTTCTTTTTTGTTGAGTGAGGAAAGCTTTGAATGCAAACAAACCGAGCATTCAACTTGTTGTCATTCTCCTCTTCATGGACATGCCCGCTCGACTTTCCCTGGTAGGTTTGAGGATTTAGGCATGCCATGTAGCTTCAAACAAGTGTCCTTGGTGTGATTTGTGCGTTTATAAAGTGCTCACGAACAACTTTCGATTCTATCAAGAGGCTTCCCGACAGCCTCATTAACCTCAAGCGAGCTTCACGATGGTCACAGGTAGCACTCTCAAAGAGGTTGTCACAGGGGAGTTCAAAGAAAGATCACTTTCCTCCTGCTTTCCTCATGTTTGACTTCAGCAAACATGGATTTGAGATTGGGGAGAGGTTTTGTTGCAAGGATTCTTCCCTAACATCATCAAGAGTAGGATTGATCCAAGAAGAAACTTGAATACTCTCTTTTCTCAATAATGTCCTTATAAAAGGCAAGCATCCTTGACATCATTCCAGGGTGAGTTTCCAACATGTCTAGGTGTTGCCATGCCCTGACAGATTGGTTGAAGTATTGAGTTCTGAGACATATCTCCTTGTCTGCGCAATTTTGAATCTGAGCTTCAAGTTCATACACTTCGATGTATTGTCTTTCTTGGAGTAAAGATCCCTGGCATTATCCTGCATCTCCTTTGCGATTATCATACATCATAAAGTTCTCACTAATCTCTTTTGTCATTGATCTTGTGAGAATGGTCATGACTTGATTATTAGTAGTATCCCATGCTTCAAAACTCGGGTCATCTCAAGCAGGGCGGTGTTTAGAGTCGGACAGTATCCCATCTTACCTTGTCCAGAGATGTACATTTTCATAGACCTTGACCATAGCAAGTAGTTGTTGCCATCAAGTCTATGATTTGTGTAAGATGAAGAGTCGGTGACCCCACCACTTGAGGTAGGCTGGGACTCAAGCGAGGGTGAGAAGCTTCAGATAATGAAGACATTCTTGATTCAAAGCAGAGTCACGAGAATTTGCAATGATTCAGATTTTAAGGCTCGATACCATGAAGAGAGTTTGAGAATGTGATAAACACAAGAGTAAACTTCAACTTATTTATTCATGTTGAAAGAATGAGTATAAATAGATACAAGAGAGAGGATCCTTACAAGAGAGGATCCTAGCTAGTAAAGTAAAAGTAACTAGAGCCGGCTACAATAAATGCTAGAGTCGGCTATGTCTATGCTATTACATAATAGGACAAAGGATAGTTACTTTATGACTATTAGGACATATTAATTGTTTATTCAATGCAATTAATATGTCTCTTGATAAAAAGTAACACGTTACATTGTAACATGTTATGAGTGTAATAATAATGTAATATTAACCATAGTATTTCCACACCTTTTATTTCCAAAATTAAAATAAATCTAATATTCTGATTTCCGTTAAATGACTGAAATGCCCTTTCTCAAAAATCAGGATATTACAAAGACCACCCCGAAATTTTTTTCTGGTTCCACCACTGTCTGGGTGTGGTGCATGAGTGACCCTCAATTTCCGTGCTTCTGTTTTCGTGTTGTAGCAACTACCTAATATGCATTATATATATTTCCATGACGTATTTGTGATGAAAAACGAATTACAAAATAGTATTAGCTCAGAACGATCTCCTCTTCGTACTGATCGTTTTGACCGCTTGTACGCAAAAAGCAGATTGACGTTGGGATGGAGTCAACGTATTTTGCTGATGACATAATGTGAGATTGTGTTTTAACCAGTTAGGAGAATTTGTAATGATAATAATAATTAATTTCCTAGATAATCCCTTGTTTAATTAATTAAGATTTTTAAGGGAAAATACATGAGGTTTTACATAAAAGTCACTTAGTTGCAGATGCTTGGTATACCTTTCATTAAGGATATCTAAGTATCATCACTAACGAGAGACTATTACTTTCTAAGAGAATTTGATTAATCAATGATTCAGGACAATTAAAATGTCAGGGACAATTATATATGCTTATGACTTGGCTATAATATCATGTTTTTTTTCTAATAGATTAAACCATTGAATATATCATTATATATATATAGGCGGGTTCTATCGGCACACGCCTGATTACTTCCAGCACCCAACTTGTTGATTTTTTTATTTTTATTTTTAGGCACAACATTATTATTTATGGCACCACATAAAAATAAGAAAATTGAAATATTTACACTTTGGTCCCTACACTAATTAAAACTATAACACAACAAATCATACAAAAAAATTATATAAAAAACCAATTATAACAACTAATCATATAAAAAAAATTATAACAAATAATTAAATCAATCTCCACCCCCTCCCCCCTCCCCCCTCCCCCCCCCCCCTTATTCAAAACCTTTTCCTCCCCTTTCATCTACATACACACGCATAGAAGGGCAAAAAAAAAAAAAAAAAAGGCTATGGCTATGGAGAGAGAAGAAGAAGAGGAGAGAAGAAGAAGACAAGAGAAGAAGGAGATAATTTGAAGAGAAGATTTGATTTTTATTGCAAAAAGGTATGTCACTTGTTGTTTCAAGGCAATAGATAGTTGAATTCGGTTTAGATAAGTGTTTCTATGGTGGTTTATTAGTGGTTTTGTCACTTTCCGGCCGTTTTTCCGATTAGGTAGTTGGGGAAGACGACCTGAAGTGTAAACGTCACTAGACTCACCACTGGTGATGCCCGTACTGTGATAGCAACGTCGTCACTACTGACGTCGCAGTTGTAAAGTGAAAATAGGGTTTCAACAGAACGTCAGTACATGGGACGTAGGTTGTTATTTCCAACATCGTTGTGGCTAACGTTTGAACTCTATTAAATCAATACGATCTGAAGGTAAAACGTCACCCAGGCTGGCGTTTGCAGAGCAGTATGAACGACACCATCGGTGTCGTTGTTTAGAAACGTCACCTACGGTGTTGTTCATTGTAAACGTCATCCATTGTGGCATTTGTAGGTCATTATGAACGTCGGTGGGGTTGACGTTTCTGCATAAAATGAAAACTGCAAAAAATTTATATCTTGTTTGTGTACAGTCTTTATTACCCTTCAATTAGTCTTTTTGATGAGTTTGTAATGTGCCTAAATAACACCAGTATATAAGGTTTATAGAGGTTTATGGCTTTAGTTTGTTAGTTGATTACTGCAATGGAATGACAACAACTTTCTTGTCTCATGTACAGGTAATTATGACTAAGACGAGGTCTGGTAAGACTGTACGCTTTGCAGATAGCGATGAAGGTACCGAAGCTAATGTTAAGCCTAGTAATGTTTCTCAACATACAAATGTGTCATATATAAGAAGGAGTAAACGACATAAGAATGTGCAAGCAGAGATAGGACAAGTGAATGAGCCAACCGAGGCTCATAAAGGAGAGACAGTTGAGACCACCTGAGTCGGGCTGAGACAGAGTTGGGAGTGGAGGCTCCTTTACTTTCAGTTGAGACCACGGAGCCAGTTGAGACAGAGTTGGGAGTGCAGCCTCCTTCAGTGACAGTTGATACAGATATAGGTGTTAGTGCCAGGGCTATTACGGAGTCAGTAGAGACAAAGTTGGTAGTGCAGCCTCCTTCAATGATTCTTGAGACAGATACAAGTGTTAGTGCCGAGGCTATGACGGAGGCGAGAGAGACAAAGTTGGGAGTGCATCATCCTTCAAATGATAGTTGAGACATATAAAAGTGTTTGTGTCGGGGGCTATGACGGAGGCGATTGAGACAATTGGGAGTGCATCCTCCTTCGGTGATAGTTGAGACAGATACAAGTGTTAGTGTCGGGGTTATTCCGGAGCCAGTTGAGACAGAGTTGGGAGTGCAGGCTCCTTTAGTGATTCTTGAGATAGATACAAGTGTTAGTGTCGGGGCTATGACGGAGACAGATACAAGTGTTAGTGTCGGGGTTATGCCGGAGCCAGTTGAGACAGAGTTGGGAGTGCAGGCTCCTTTAGTGATAGTTGACACATATACAAGTGTTAGTGCCGGGGCTATGACGGAGCAAGTTGAGGCAGTGGGAGATTTGAGTGTCGGGATTACACCAGAGGCAGATACATTTGTTAGTTCAGTGCCATTAGTAGGAGCCACTACAGGAGATGCATCCGGTATTGCCACTGCCGGGGCAACCACATCCGGTACTGCAACTTCCGGGAAACCACATCCAGTACTGCCACTGCCGGGGCAACCACAGCCGGTGCCCCGACATAGGCAGAAGTAGCCGTAGATGAGTGTTTATAGTATGACAGCGACGATGGTGTGGTGGTAGACACCGATATTCTTTTGGGGAAGGATTGGCCAGAGCATGTTGGTTACGCGTTGTTGACTAAGAAGGTATCATATTTTTAAAGTTGTTTAATTTTATAAGTTTTGTTTTGTACGTATATTCTTTACACGTAAACTAACTTTATATTCGTAACATGCTATTGAACAAGACCGAGGTGTAATTCAATGCAAGCAGTACACATCTTCCCTCCGTTTGTGGAAGATTGATGATGAATATGAACAATTCAAGCAAAGGTTGAGGGCTAATCCATTGTACAACCTGTTACAGTCTTCTTACAACCAAGCCAATCGTGTGATCGTTAGTGCTTTTGTCGAGAGGTGGCATCTGGAGACAAACACCTTCCACTTGCCATTCGGTGAGATGACGATCACACTAGACGACGTCCGATATATTACGGGCTTACCGGTTGCAGGAAAGACAGTCAACTTTGATGTTGAGAAAAATGTTCAAAACCCAGTTACATTTGTTCATAACTTGTTAGGGATTCATACAGATGTAGTGGCTGATGAGTTAGGACATATTTGTGGTCTACGTGTGTCGAAAAGCTGGTTGAAGAACAACCTTGCAGGTAGATGCGGGTTACGTAGTAATGAGGGTGAGAGATCTAGTAGCAATGAGAGTAGGTCGATCATTACTTTTCAGTGGAGATAAGATAGGCATAGCTTACCTGCATTTTCAAGAGGATCTGGATAAGGTTGGTGAATGGGCCTGGGGTGCTGCAACATTGGCAAATCTTTACCGGAAACTATCGAAGGCTTCTAGGAGCAATACTATTGGGGTTTCCGGATACATGACATTGCTAAAGGTAACACTTGATATTTAGTTTTTTTGTAATATTTTTTTTTGTGTGTTTAGTGTTTATGTTTAAACACTTACACGACTGATTGTTTTGTAATATTTTTTTTACAGGTATGGGTGTACGTGCACTTTCCAACATTCCGTCCTCCGATGAACAATAACTTCAATCCAAGGGAGATGGTACGGTCATTGAGGTGGAAATCTATTACTGGAATTAACGAGTATGTGGCATTGACATCATTGAAGCGTATGAGAGAGGACTTAGACTTGATGGAGGCACGAGATGTAAGTATGAACATTCGCATTAACTAAGATAATGGCTCGTTCAGTTATATTTAAAGAATTTTCCATCTTGCGGTTGTTTGGGATGCTTATAAGGATGTGAGAACGGTCCCTGATGACGATGTATGCTGGTTTTATGGTTGCATACGGACACTGGACATTGTAGAGGTGTATCACCCAAATCGTGTCGTCCGTCAGTATGGACATGTCCAATCCATACCACAGTCACCGATTCCTCCAAAAGCATCAAATAGAAGTGGGAAGGTGAAGAATACAACGTCACACACGAGTCACGTGATGATGACTTTATTCATTATGTGAATCATCTAGTAAATAAGGTTCAGAGAATGGGGAAATTGAGATTTGACTGGGAATGCACGGCTGATTACATGAATTGGTATCGAGGTGTTGCCATACGTCGTTTGACTGGAGTGAGCAAAAAGAAGCAGCGAGATCCATGAGAGGTTTGACCATATCTATCTATGAATATACAGTCATTTGTTTTGTTTCCTTTTTGAATGACATTAACATTTTTTTTATGGTTACACGTATAGGATGAGTCAAGCAAGGCTAGAGTCGTTGATGCTGTACGAGACGCAGTTACGAATGCTACAAAGAAGAGCAAAAAAGACTTAGTGAAAGCGCTTGAGATGGCATTGGAGTTCATAACTATGGGTGTATGTAGTCAAGCCGAAGCCGAAGCCAAAGCTGAAGCAGAAGCCGAAGAATCTACTCAAGTACAAGATCAACGAACAAAGAAGCGTGCAAGGACCATGAAAAAGAGATAGTTGCATTGAATGAACATTTCGGAGTTTGATACATCGTATTCACATTTTCTATTTGATACATTGTATGCACATTCGGTATTTGTTCGTATGTGATTTTAATTGCCATTTCATTCCCTGTTGAATTGGTATTTGTTGGTTCTGTTGAGAATTGGTTTTGACCAACACTAGTTCAGAATTGGTTTTGAGCATCATACACCAATATTTGAGCAAAATCTTATATTTTTGTTCTATAAACGTCACCCAGAATGACGTTTCTGACGCTTTAGGAACGCCATCTGTGTTGGCGTTTTTGTTCACAGCACCAACATTTAAGCTAAGCTTCTGTCTACCAGAACGTCAGCAATGCTGGCGTTCCTGACCGTATACCAACTCCAGTGGAAGTGTCGTTTTGTGTTTTTTTGGTACTGAGAGTCCCCTAAATCTGTGTACTAGAATGTCAGCACTGGTGGCGTTCTTATCCAAACACGAACGCTGGTAGTCTTGGAGTTTTGAGTTTATTTTGGTACAGAGAGTCCCCCTAAAGCTGATCTTTTTTGTTCTTCAAACGTCACTATGACTGACGTGTCTGACTGACTATGAACGCCATCCATGTTGGCGTTTCTGTGCACAAAACCAACAATTTTCGCTCGGTTAACATGACTAGCATATTAGACAACAAAGTAGACATAATTCATCAATGTAGATTAAAATACATCTTCAGTTGATCAACGTAGATCAAAATACATCAAAGTAGCTGCAAAGTATGATCTAAAAGTAGCTACAAATTATGATTTAAATAGCTCAAATGTATACAAAATAGCTCAAAAGTAGCTCAAAAGTATGATCTAAAAGCATTTCCAAAATATGATCTAAAAGTAGCTCAAAAGTATGAACTAAACTTCATTCTTTAGCACTCGGCGCTTCCAAATCTATATAATTCCCCATCCATGGATCCTTGACCACATCATGCCATAAACCGATCCTATCCCGTAATTTGTCATACCATTCTTTTGCTTCCACCGTCCGAACGTTATGCCAAACCACATTCACCCTAGGTATTGGACAAGTTTCTTTCATAAACAAACGAACAAAATGGTTACAATTGCACAAACCCATCCATATATGGTTAGGTGGCCAAACCGAAGGTTTTTTCTTACTAGGAAGGAAAGTTTGGTTTCCATGCGATGTAGACAATATGCTTAGGGACACACCATACACGTTGCACACAGCCCAACCAAGGAAACTGTCATAATACTTGTCCACTGTGCACCCCCATCTTCATGATCAACCGAGGACATGCATTTGACTTACACATATTGTTGTCCATCAAATATGGCCATATAAAGATCCTTGTTTGCCATCAATTCTTGTTGCACCGCTTCTCTCACTTGTGGCCATGCACTCTCTCCAAGCCCTATTGCGTGTGCTATTACTCTAAATCCACAATTTCCATCTGGAGCTACATTAACCATTGACGAAATGTGCTCATGAACATTTGGTGGAAAATATTTAAGATACCTTTGCAAGTATCCAACATTAGAACATATAGCCATTGAAACCTTTGCACGTTTGGATGGTGCCCGAGAACTTGGAGGTTTTTTCTTTTTGGAAGAAGAAAAACCTTGAGATGAAGGTGGAGTTGGGGTAACACTAGATAATTCTTGCTCAACCCGTTCAAACATACTCATCTCCCTCTTAGTTGAGTCGTCCTCTAACAACTTCCTCTTGTTTTCGGATCCCTTAGGCCGGCCACGACCCGTCTTTTTCGTTTTCGGCTCTTGCAACACCGTATTAATCGGTTGACAAATTTCCCGTATCTTCATTATCAACCTCTGTCTCTCCCAAATATCTGCCATCTTCAGTTTTTCTTCTAAGGCATGGATAACTGGAGCGTAGTCTAAATCCTATTCTTTTGGAGGTGGCCCTGTGATATCTAGGGTCTTCCAATGAACATCGATGGATGATAGAGGGATGCATCCGGGCTTCTTCTTAAACCTTGTCATGTCATGTCTACACGGCAATCCGTGTGTCTTTCGAATAATACATCCACACTCTTTATCCAACGCATCGCTATCATTGGTTTTTTCCAACTCATCAAAAAGCCCAATGCGTATATAGATACATGATGTATAAGCTCTTTAAACAATGGATTATCTTTGAATTTCTTCGGCTTCATGAAAAGAGATGTCTCGAAGGATTTTTTGATGTTTTTGATCTCTTGCTCAATCAAGCAAAGACCGGCTTCCCACTCCGCAACCAAGTCCCCAAGCCCGGTTTTTAGCCAATTTTTAAACACAGAATGCATCCCCTCGACTCTTGAGGTTGATGTGTTTCCTAGATGAAACACCGAGTTCATCCATGCCGAGACGAATGCCTCCTTGTGTGCGTTCAACCATGTAGTAGAAACGTAACTCATTGCGTCTTCACTAAAAGTCTTCTTGCACTCTTCCAGTCGCTCATTCAACTCCTCTTCTGAGTTTGATTTAACAACCTCTGTCCATGCTGTCATTGATCCTCCCAACCTTCGCTCGTAGTCTTCGTCTTCAAATTCAACACAAGATCTTTCTCGATGTGCCACCGGCATAACAAGTTCCTTGCTGTTGGAAATGCAACGCGTACTGCGTTCATTAAAGCTTCCTCCCTATTTTTTACAACACAACATATTCGCTTGCTTTGGTCACCAATTGCTTGGCGAAGAATAGTCAAAGCCCATGTGTAGTTGTCTTCCCTCTCCAAACATAACAGTGCAAATCCAACCGAAAATGACATGTCACGTAACGCCAACAATCTGCAAAAGGGGCATCTTGTACTTGCTTGTCTTGTATGTACAATCCATAAGCATGACATAAGGAAAGCACCTTGAAAGGGACAAGCTTTCGTTAAAGGCCCAAAATACATCCTTCACCACGTTTCCTTCATCATACCTACACTCAACGAAGGATGTGTTCTTGTCCGCCAAATTGTAAACCTCTTGCATCACTGTACGACCCTCTCGTGCGTTCTTCCTTATCTTAGCACGAATGTTATAGATCGCCTTTTGTGACATACATTTTTTCCCATCATCCTTTCTCAACATCCGTAGTATATTTTTAGGCAAAATTCCATTTCGAGTCATTGTTGCAACAACTTCAACTTGTTCTTTATCAAGCCGACCAAGGTATGAATCATCATACTTGAATGATTTGTGATTATGTATACCATTCAAGACTTTTATGGTCCACACTTCCCTAAACTTATCCTTTACAGCTTTCAATACTAACGGACATCCGGATTTCTTTGTGGACGATTCCCTGGCCTTATTCTTTACGGTAGTGCCAACTTTTTTCTCGTACTTTCCACCTTTGCAATGATCCCTTGGAAATCCACCCCTCTCACATTGGAATGTAATGTGATGTGTCCGCGTTCCGGTAATGTTCGATCTCATTTTCATAATGACGACACCATTCGCTCTTGCCAATGCCTTGAGGTGTTTGGTGACGTCTTCATGTGATTGAAATACCTGTGGAAATTTATATAAATGGGATGAATACAAAATCAAGTTTAAAATGCACAAACAATGAAATAGTACAACTTTTAAGTACATACTTGATCAGTTGTAAAAACTGAAGTCATATCGGTTGATAACTCTTCAGGTGTGTCATCCCTCAAGGCAAGTGTGGTATCTGGAAGATTATTAAGATTTTGTTGATCCTCATCGATCATTTCATCAGCCCAATGCTACATAAATACGCACATTTGTATTAGCTACAATCATAGACGATTGTGATAAGCATAAGAGAATAACATATTCACTTAATGGTTTATTTCCTTAAAATACTCCGCGTCGTCGTCTCCTACTGGCCCCTCATTATTGCTCTTGTCATTATTTGTCTCATCACATTGTTTCTATGTAAGAAATATTAAAAAGAACAATTAAATGGTAGTTCAATACAAATTAATGAAAAACAGTTGAGAAATACAGAACACGACATCCTCGGCGACGTTTCCTGTGCTGAATAAACGTCAACGTAGCTGACGTTTACAGATCACTGGAGAACAGGCAGTCACTGCTTCAAACGTCAACAATAACGGCGTTTCATACAACCATGCAACGTCGGTCGTAAAGGCGTCCAAGGAACGTCATCAGGGTCGGTGTTGATAATGAATACGTAACGTCGACTACACTGACGTTCAGACAGGAGAAGGCTATTACGATTTACAATCACAACGTCAGCGTGGACGACGTTCATACCCACTTACGGGCGTCCCCCAGATTGACGTTTCTAGCTTCTGACAGGAACGCTCATAAACGTAATACAATGCCGGGAAATGCCCTAGTACGATCGGAAACAGCAAAAAAACCAAAATTGCTTCCACCAATCAATGTCTACCATGGTAATATGCATGTAGGAGGTTTACCCATGAACTTAACTAAGACATTGAACATCAAGAAATGAATTTTAGACTAAGAAATTACCACATCTGATGATTCCATCTTCTTCTCCACTTGACTAGAAAATGGAATGTCTTCAAGTGATATATCTACATCATCTTCATTGTAATGTGTGTATTGGTTGATTTGAGTTGGATGAGGATGATGATCTTGAAAATTTGTTCTTGTTGATGATGAAGGCTCCATGGTTGAAGATGAATGTTAATGGTGGAGGTGATGAAGAGAGGAAGAAGATGAAGTTTGGTAATGAAATAAAATGAGGTGGTGTAAGAAGCAAATGAGGTAATATTGATTAAGTTACAAGATTAAGGGTGGGGATAATATTTTGTATATAAGTGATAAGGGTGGTCATATATTTGATTAAGGGTGATGATATATTTGATTAAGTGATAATATTAAGTAGAAGGAGAATATTGGATAATTAATTTTATTGAAGGACTAGTTTATATTTTATAAAAGTTGTGGTGAAACAAGTATTATTTTTATTATTATTGTGGTGTGTGTAGTAATTAAGAAAAGAATAAAAATAAAAGTGTGGTGTCGATAGTATCTTTTTGGGGTGCCGGGAGCAAATGGGTGCCGGAAGTAATTAGGCGTGTGCCGATAGAACCCACATATATATATCTAAATAAAATATGCATTAAACAATTAAAGACTAACAAATACAAATATCAAACAAAGGACAAAACATAACTAAAACAAATATAATTTAATTATAATCCGAAAACATACAACCCATTAGCATAGGTTGTTGTACAACAACAAAACCAACTAGTTCAAACAAACAAACAAAAAGATAGTTCATAACATAACTAATGAAATGCAAAATGTCATAGAGTTCATATGAAGATTGAAAATAAAATCGGTGTCGGTAACAAGGGTCGATCTGAGACATTTAAAATGACTCAGATGGGCCACCAGTTCTTGGCGGAGACCTTTGACTGTTACGGACATACTTCCTAGCACAAACATGCTTGCCGTTAATGTAGTACTTGGCACGACCACCTTCCACAACCCTATCCACCATTGCTCGTGACTTAGCCACCACACGAGCATACAGCACCTGCTCATCACCTTGAACCTCTTGCATGTAAATAGCTTCAATGATGTCCCCAAATCTCCTGCTCCATTCAGATAACAAACACATTTACAAGATTGAATTAATTAATTTTTATTTTATTTTTAAAACAGCACTTAATGTCTAAAACATGATGTTTTAATCAAATCATCAACATATTGATATGCATAGAGTTGAAACAATAAAATAAAAATTTAGAAGAGTTGCAACAATAATATATATATATATATATATATATATATATATATATATATATATATATATATATTTTTTTTTTTTTTTTTGTGTGTGGAGAAGAATTGCAACAACATATAATTTTGAAAAGTAGTTATATAGTTAATTAAAGCATTCAATGGACTCAAACAATAACTTTGGAAGTTTTGTAAAAATGTCAACTAATAAGACAACTAAAAAGTGAATAGGTGTACATTAACAAATAACAATAACCGTTAGTCAGTAGAAATTATGTCCACTTTTGTTATTGATGAGTATGAAACTTAATTGTGTGATACATAGTCCTATACATGTGTTAACAAACTTAATTAATTAGCATCAATAAACCTACTAATGAAACATATTTGTATGTGAGTTAATTAAATACAACTGGGAATTAGATTTGGATTGTAATCCCGTCTCCAATAAACATTAATCCCTAGCCTTCCCCTTTGCTAAAAAATAATCAAATTAATTAGATACATTTACACATTCATATGTAGACAGGGGTTTGAGTTTTTAAATGAAGCATTTCTCAAATATGAGATTAATTTTACAAAATAATTTCACAAATTGATCTGGAATGGGTGAATGTATGATCCCGTTAATTTTAAAACTAAAAAACGGGATAAAAAAAATTTCCCCAAAATTAATTAATTGTAATGGATCTCCAACACCTTTACTAGATCCATGCCTGGTTCAACTATAGGATCTAGTTTATGTAATAGTACTTGAAATCAATAATATACACCTTTTTAACACTTAATTAATTTATCTTTCTAAAAAAAACACTTATATAATTAATTTGTCGGAAGAATTTATTTTCCTTTTTGATTCATGTATAGTGCACAAATTAATATGGAATGTGAAAAATCTGAATCCAATAGTTAATTAATTTGTAGGATTAACTGGAACTTGTTAGTGATTCAAGCGGCAAATTAAAAGAGTACAATCAAAATCATTTAATAAATTAATGAGTTAATTAATTAATTAAAAGAATAGATAGAAATCATAGAATGAATTACCTAGTGAAGAACTCCCTGACCTCATATTCAGAAATAGGGTAACCTTTGGAGAATGTGAGAAAGATTGTCCTCTTATCTGCACTGACATCATCCTCCTCTTCTTCATAATTTCCAAACCTCAGATTATTAGTAAACATCTCACTCAGTTGATCAGTGCCGCCCACAAATCGCCTTTGCTCCTCCGCACCGAACCCCACCTGAGCCACCTGGCCATGACCCATCTGCATTGCCTGAGCATCGAATCCATGACCTTGAAACGCCGCCGGTGCAGGGTAAAAACCTGTTGGTGCATAAAACTGAGGCCTGAGTTCATGGCTCCCAACCATAATTGGCCTTCTCAGAACGTGTTGTTCCGCCTCCAGATGGCTTTGCATCGTCGGTGCCATTTGGGGGGCTGCAGGTGCAGGTGCAGGTGCTATATTAACGGCACCTGCAGGCCCCATTGGTCCCATGTGGCCCATGGGATCAACAACAGGTTCACCCAATTGCATCCCGATCAGTTCCATGTGGCCCATGGGATCAACAACAGGTTCATGACCCATCCCCATCATTGGTCCCATCTGCCCCATGGGATGATCAAATTGCTGATCATGACCCATATAAACTTGATGCCCGGTCGGATGACCTGATTGTTGTTGTTCAGCAGCATAGTAATTAGACAACACGGGTCGACGAATCGGGTTTTCCGCGGCATACCTTATGATGTCGCGAAAAGCCCTAACACAGACCTCGTTTATCACTCGCGAAACATTTCGTAGAACAGCTGAGCGATTCACATGGAGCAAAGGCAAAGAAAGGGGTCTTTTCAAAACCTGTTGAAGCGAACGGAGTTCGCAAGCAACAAGGTCGGGATGAACCGAATCGTTCTGAATTAATGCCATGCAAAAAACAGTCTCATCTGCCATTTGATCAAGTGAAGGAAGGTCAATATTATACAGTATCCTGTGAATGATGTGCAAGTCTTTCATGTGATCTTGCTCTAGCCATAACCAAAAACCCATTACAAAAACCGATTCGTTCGGGTCTCGGCCAAGAGTAATGATCAAACGGTAAAACAGTTTCCTGTCAATTAAGTGAAAAGCATTGAATTCTTTATCGGTGATGACAAAAGGGGTTGAAAATGAAGCAAGAGAAGACTCCATTTTTTTTTTCTTTTTTTTTTTGTTTAAAAATGGATTCTTCTCTTACTTTTTTTTTTAGTAGTGAAATGAAATGCAAGGGTTTTCTGCGGTGATGGTAATGAAAGATAGCCTTGAGGGTGTTTATATAGAGATGAAATGAGGGTGTGATGGTGGCTGTTGATAATTAGGATGCATTCTTCTGTGGGGACAAAATGAAGAGTTGCTTCTTTTTCCGTTAAAAGAAATTATAATAAATCAAGAATATTATTTATTATTCTATATAAAAAAGGGAAATATTATTTATTATTCTATAAAAAAATGAATATTAGTTATTATTGTATATATAATTGGAGATTATTATTTACTATAATTTCTGCGATGGACTATGAATGTACTCATTTAATTTGAATTAAATTTACTATAAACAGATTTAGTTTCTTAGTACACCTAAAAAAATTGTGTGACGCATTAAGAATATTGTGTTTAAATGTCTCAAAAAAAAATGATATATAGTACTATCAATTAGAAATGTTAGAGAATTGATAAAATGTTGTGAAATAACGAGTTGAGGCCAGGGTGCATGAAATAAGATGGATACAAGGATGGTTAATGACCACCGTAAAATTTCTTGGGTAAATGTAAAAAATCTCCTATTTGAAATCTAGTCAAAAGTGGAGTCGGTAAGACTTGAACTAGTGGTCAAGTTGATGCCTCGGATCAAAAGATTTTTGATTTGAGTCTTGTTTGGGGCAAAAAAAAAAAAAAAATTATGTGAATAATATATTTGTCTATCGTTTTCGTTAAAAATAATACCGCACGAGCATATTTATTTGATAAAAAAAATAGACTTGATGAATTGCATTATATAGTCAACGAAAGATTATAGAAACTAGATTTCCTTATAACTCAAATAAAGTTAAGGTTGGGGTTTAGTAGGTGGTTATTGAATTTTGGTACAGTATACGGGTAGAGTTCATTGTTGTTGTAGAACATATAGTCAAAGTTCAGTAAAAAATAAACAAACAAACACGACGATTTTTTTAAGGGGAAAATATGATTATCGATTCCCATTTAACTTAATCGTTGCAAATTTACAATAACGGACACCACGTAATTAAGGTTGCTCGTTTTCATTTATTTTGCCAAAGGAAATGATAACATCTTCTTTCATTAGTTTTTTTTTTTTTTTTTTTTTTTTTGTATATAAAACCTCCTCCTCTCCTCCTCCTTCTTCTTCTTCTTCTTCTTCTTCTTCTTATTATTATTACAGGAATGCAAATTGTTATGTAATTTTTACAGAAAGGATTGCCTTTTTTTTTTTTTTTTTTTTGAGGAAAGAATGCTGTTAGTTTTTTTTAGGGGAATTTTTTCTTTCTTTGTTTGGAAACGTGGGATTCGATTTGACGAGTGTGTATCCAACTTCTGACCTTTGTTTGACCTATTTAAGTAGAGTCAAACTGTACTTAGTTTCCATAATAATAAAAAATAAAATAAAATTAGAGTCAAACTGTATTTCTGTAATTAAAAAAAAAAGTAGAGTGTTACTTCTAAAACAAAAAAAAAGTAGAGTGAAATTGTAATCTTTTAATAGAGAAAATAAAAATACAACATTCGAACCAAGCTTCGAAGATTTTATTTACATAGATTTTATGGTGCAACAGTTAGTTGTACCAAATAGTATACACTAAAGCTTTTTATTTATAATACCCTTTTATCGGATCGATGTGATAAGTTAGACATATATTGTTGTGGTGTATGCCACTTGGTATAATTTTTATAAAACAGTTCTATAATGTGTCTCTGTCAGTATATATATATATATATATATATATATATATATATATATATATATATATATATATATGATGTGTCAGTCAACAAATAGTCCAATCAGTGCCGTTAAACTTGTTTAAACGAATAGGGTCGCTCGTAAACAATCTCGTGTTCGGCTCAATTTATGTTTGTGATTGTTCGTTTGTTATGCTAAATGAATCAAATTTAAACATGATTATAAGCTCATTTTCTAAAACAAACAAATATGAGTTTGGCTCACGAATATTCGATTAACCTTCACACAAAAAGATGAGATAAACCATTTAATATTCTTCTAATAGCTAGATACTATGTTGTAATTTTATATAATCTTCATATATTTCGTTTGATACTTTTTGGACTATGATATTTGAATAATCTTCATACATTTTTTTTATTCATTCATTAAACGAACCATCACAAATAAACTCGTGACCTAAACGAATACAAGATTGAACAAGTACACTCAGCTCGTTAAGATACAGTGTCATAGTTTTCTTTTCTTGGTTGAGGCTATCCTTTGAATAATTGAATCTACTAATTTTATTTTATTTTTGGGAGGAGGAGACTCTACTAATTAAAAAGTTGAGTAATTAAGTAGAAACAAAATAAATTTAATTTAATTTTTTTTCTTGCCTAGTCACCCGTTCGATTCTCCTCTGAGACGCCATGTTGAAAGAGCTCTTGGTGAGCCTTACTCGAGTAAGAGTCGACTCTGAAAGACGACTCGACCGAACTCCGGATTAGTCGGACGAGTGCCCGGGTTCTGGGGGCTTTAAAGCAAAAAAAAAAAATCAATTTAATTTGTGTAATTATGTGAGCTAATTATTATGCAGGAGTAGGCATAAATGATATGTTTGGTACGTAGAAAAGACTTGAAAAATACAATTTTTTTAAAATTATTTATCAATTGATAAATTGTAACACCCCGCTCCCTTTTATTTTTAAAACTTCTGCGTCTGTTTTTTTTTTTCCTTTGCGCCGTTCCTCTCTTTTTCTTCAGAATTTGCGTGTATAAGTTATGGGGAAATAATTGGGATTATTTCTTTTTATATTTATCACTTAATTCCATTAATTAAATAACTCAATCCCTTTAATTAAATCCTTTGTAATTAAATAAAATAGGCTAAATAACAATTAGGTCGTAGTAAATACACCCAATTACTATTTACCCTTTTCTTGAGATTCGGGATGTTACATTCCTTCCCCCTTAAAAGGAGTTTCGTCATCAACTCGAATGTAACTGGGAGATACTTGAACTCTGGACTTGCAAAGCGTTTCATCTTCTAACTCCCATGTCGTCTTTTCCGATGTGTGATTTCTTCATCCACCGTTCTAAGGTGCATCTGATTCTTCTGCGTAGGTCAAAGTCTCTTCAACCATTTCGAGGTCAAACCTTGCTTCCACATCAATGTTGGTTAAGCATTACTTCATCACTGGCACAAGAGAGACGTCTTTAGATACACTTCATCTTCAGCTGCAGATTCTAACCGTATTCTTCTTCCGTCTTCCCAACGCTTCTGCTTGTCTTGAGCCAACTTGAGGTTGCGATGCTCCACTTCAACATTCTCATTGGCTCGCTGCATCAACTCTGGTCTCGAAATGTGTCATCTTTGTTTCAATTTAACCTTGAAAACTGGAGTTCTTCGCTTTTCTCCATGTATAGTTTCAAATGATGACATCTGGATGTTGTTGTGGTAACTATTGTTGTATGCAGCTCTTCTACCTCTATCTCCATGAAAGATCATCAGTGGTACTTTTCCAACTCTCTGTGCATCTTGGTTGCTCCGGATGAACACAAGTGCTATCTTGTGGCTTCATTCATCACTCTGACACAAACTTGTTGTAGAACCGCAATGATCCCAGCTAAAGGACTTCTGATAACGGTTGGGACCTTTGTCAAAATACCACTATTGAGACAAGGCAAATGTTGGGCTACCACTCAATTGTCAAAATACCACTCCGTTTTTCGCGTTTTAGGTGATTTTGGAACCAAACTAAACCCTAATTGGGAAGGGGAACCCCAATAGGGGATTTGTGTACCTTAAGATCGTGCACATTTGTGAAAAAAATGAGAGAAAATCGTGAAAATTGAACTGAAGTGGTATTTCCACATTTACACCACAAAATGGTGGCATTCCAGAAATAATCCCATAACGGTTATATAATAATTCATAATTGATATGAAACCATTCTATATAAACAAGATAAAAGGAAGAAGAAACAATTATTATTACTTAATCTCATCTCATCTCATCTTACAAAGGTTGATCAATATATATAGGTACAACACCATGTACTAAACAAAAGAAAATTGTAACTCATACAATGAATACTAATGAATGACTATGGCTTTTGGAATCCATAACTTATAGAATGAATGGTAGTAATTAATGGATATATGTATACTCTTGGTTTGAACATCCATTACGCCTTCTCAAAACAAAAAAAAACTACACATTATTTCATAACACTTCCCCTTGGATGTTTATTAACGCAAAACAAATGAATATACCTCGTTAAAACATTATTAGGAAAAGAACTTGTGCAAAAACTTTAGTGAACAAAAATTATACATATTCACTTGTGTTGGTATTACTCCCCTGATGAAAATATTCTCTGAGCTCTTTGATATTAATGTCGGGTATCGCATTTGGTTGTAAATCGTCCGTAAAAATATGCCGATTGTACATGTTTTGTAATATCTCACTTTGTAAATGAATCTGTTGGATCAACATTTTGACTTGATTCATCACATATTTCACTTCTGTTCTGAAGATCATGTGCTCCCCCACTTATGTAAATATAACTGAATTTGAGATGAACAATCTTCTTCACAATTGTAATAGTAAAGAAAGCTCGTTGAAAGTAGAGCTGATTTGAATGTTCTATCTACGTTGCATAACATATATGTCACGTACTATTAACTTTGCTAGAAAAACTCAGTGGGACAAAAACTAGACAAAGAAAATAGTTCATGACATATGCATTTTTATGTGTTGCACTGACTGCATCGTTAAAAACCTTCAACTAAGAAAACCATGTGGGAAAAAAACTTAGTGAAAGGGAAAAAGTGTACAGTCATTGTTCTTCTGGACCAAAACATCGAGATTGGTTTGAAGTTGTCACTCCCCCATTTAAAACTTGATCTTTCAAATGTACGTATTCCAATGCTATAAACATATTTCTCTAAAATAGATGTTGGAATGAACTTAGCGAACAAATCTGTCAGATTGTCACTATAACGTACTTTTTATATATCGCATCTCTTATAGAGTTCAATTTGAATGTAGGGGCTAAACATTATCATACCCACTACTTATTTGTGCAACACTTGCAACACAATCAAGATTTTTCTTATAAATAATAATAGAGAAAATAATATCACACGATTCATGTCATTATGCATGAATTATTTATATATATTCCTTCTTCATAAGGAATTTACTTATTGATCTTACTACATTTAACTTTAATGTTTTAGGAAATACAACGACATTTGCAACTCAACAAAAATATATGTTGCGATTTTATGACTAAAATTCAACATAAAGTTTCACATAAATATTCATGTCTAATGACCTATAAATATACGGTCTCAACGACATATAAAAATTCATAGTTGCAGCCAAAGACATTAAGTAGCGGAACATGATATTATCCGTTTTGGAAGAATATAATTGATAAAAATCAATATTGGGTCACTAAAGAACCAAACTTTTCAAGTCAATATCAGCCTTCATTGCTTATTTCATTCTTACCCAGGCTATGTGCTTCTAGCACTCTATTATTGACTTGGGTTCTGAATCCAGATTATAATCGCAAATTATGAGGCAAATATGTCGTCAATGACTATGATCATATATTATAGATTTCTCCCCTAAAATACTTTGCTTATTTGATATTAGCATAAATTGAATCCTTATCAATGCATGGATCCGGTTGTTCCGCAACCCCAATATTTTATCATTTGATGCACGTGCGAATTTATTCGGGGTTTCGCCTTCAAGACGAATCTCTTCGAGATATTTCATGAGTGACTTAACATCAATATTGAATTCACTTTCCACGGATTTTTATCTTTTACACCGATCGGTCTTCAACGCTTCTCGCGTAGATAATATTATCAATCAAATTTGATTTGGTGCATTTTTAATAGTAACTCTTTTTTGTTCAATTATATCATCTGGCAGAATACTTGCTAAGTATTGCAAGCTAAATTATTTTCGCAATTCAGTTTGACTGATGCGTGCAATGGAAGATCTTTTATGTTTATAAAATTTCTCGACATTCATTAATTCTAAAATGAGGTTTTCTTATCTCCCCCTAATGCCGGGAAATGATTTTTATTAAAATGTAGTAATTGCACCGAGCTGTAACTTGATTCTCTTTCATTCACTTCAAGCAATTTACACATTTCGAAACACAAAGATTTTTTCTAAATCAACCTCATGATCAAGTGCTATTTGATTTATGTTTCCAATGATTTTATAAAATTTATTTAACTATATCATATCTATGAGATTTATATCTTGTGGAAACAAACATCTCATACCTTCATGCGTTAATAAATATCAACATAGCACTATGTCACTTCAGATTCTTCAAGAATCATTAACATTGTTTTTTGACATTCTTCTGGGGGTTTCGATAAAATAATATAATAAAATGAACTTCATGTTCTTTTTCTCACCCAACATGAGATTGACAATGCTTATCGTGTCTTATATTGATAGGCTATATAGCTATTTCAGGACATGTCCTTCTAGGACTTCTATATTACCAGAACGTTTATAAAATAATTCACATGGTAAATTGTGTCAACACTGTATGTATATTACGTGAATCAACCACGACTATTCAGATATGAATTTCAAGTTCATTTATATTATAATGTTTGTCACGAGATATAATTTGTTTTCAATAATTTTTCCACCCGCTAATCTCGGACAATACTTTTATCACAATTAATATCCAGAATATTTGCAATAATCCGTGACGGATTCTACATTTTTATGCGGTATCCTCTTATGCGGGTATCAACAAGCTTCATGAATATACTTCAAGCGGGGGAATTTGAATAATCTCTTATGGAGTTTGACATTTCAATATCGTTTAATCCGTTGTCTCATTTTGGTATGACCACGGTAATTGATATCTCCGTAAGAATAATATATTTTCACGCTCACTTCATTAAATGGAATGATACATCTTAAAATTTTAATTTGATGACATTCACTTGATGTAATGTACTTGTATAGAATGATGCATCTTATATAATTATATTTGAACGTATTCATTTTACTTAAATGAAATTATATAACATGATGCATCTTATGTAATATAGTACATATATCATTGCATTACTAATGCATATTATATTGGTCACATTCTCTTCTAGGAATGGACACATGTCATCATTTTCAAACATATTGTTCAAATCATCGAGAAAATGTTATTTAGCATGAGTAAATCCTCCTTTTGTATGTCTCGATATGATACTCATTTTTATGCATATCTAAATAAAATTCAATAAAAATTCGAGACTTGGAAGAGCATAGAGCTTTATTTTAACAATTTTGTTTCAATTGGCTAAGCCATTTTGTGTGTGAACATGAGCCACGGGATGTTCCACACCTATTGCAATTGACATGCAATAAATTCAAACTCATGTGATGAATATTCACCGGCATTTTCCAAATGAATTTTCTTAATTGGATGGTCAGGAAATTGTGCTCGTAACTTAATTATTTGAACCAACAATCTAGCAAATGCATGGTTACGAGTAGATAATAAACATACGTGTGACCATCTTGTCGATGCATCAATTAGCACCATAAAATATTTAAAAGGTCCACACGGTGGATCTATATATGGATCCACATATATCACCTTGAATTCGTTCTAGAAAGGTAGGTGATTCAGTATCAACTTTAAGCAGTGAATGTTTAATAATTAATTTTCCCTGTGAGCAAGCAACACATGAGAATTCACTAGAATTTAATATTTTTGACCTTTTAACGAATGGTCATGTGAATTCTCTATTATACGTCTCATCATTGGGGAACCGGGATGCCCAGGGCAATCATGTCATATCATAAAATCATTAGAATCAATAGACTTCTGGTCTACTATGTGATTAATTTCAACTGTTGTTATTTTTTTTATAATATAAGTCGGAAGATAGAGCATGTAGCTTTTTTAATAAATATTTTTGTCCATAAATTGTATTTGTAATCAATAAATATTAATCACTGAACAATTTTATTTTAATGGCTCTTTTGAAGCCTTATAGAAAAATAGCTCTTGCATACATTATCATTTGCTTCTCCCATTTTTTCAAATTGAGATTTGTTTTTTTTTCACGGTATAATGTGCTTTGTCGCGCTCTCGATAATCAAATGTCGTCATCATCTTTAATCAATCTCAAGATTCATTTTACATTTATGTGAATTTTATATTCACTTTATGTCATTCAAAGGCTATTCTTGGATTTCATGTCCATATATATGTACTTTCAAAAGATTGATCATCTTTATATGATCATATCATTTTTCGATTGATATCATCATTATTTTATTGATATCATCAATGTCACTAGTATCAAAATACTTATTGTATAATCATATTGACAAATTAAAGAAAATGAAATGTTTACCTCTCAACGTGTTACCTCATTTGTAGCATCTTACGGTTAACATTTCGATCACAACTAATTTGATCACCATCATAAATTATTCTATTATATTCAGTATTCTAGTAGAAGACTGGCCATCCCATATCAGTGGAAGATAACAAGATGCATTGATATTGTAGTTAAAATCCAACCAGTGGCTTTAGATGGGCAACCCAAGCAAGATGTCTTTTACGCTTGTAACTGATACAAAGACTTGTGCTACAACAAAACTTTCAAAAGCACTATATTATCAACTGAGACAACACTATTAAAACAATTGATATGCAATCAACATTACAAACCTATATAAGCAAAAATAAAATTCAACTTTAACAAAATACTTCCCTTCTTTGAAATCTTCAAGTTGATCTATATGCCTTCATTGTTTTCTTCTAAAAACTTCATAAGATTTGTCATCAAATACCAAGCTCATCATTGGTAGAGTCTCATGCTGATAACGTGTTATACAATAATTCACAGTTGATATGAAACAATTATATATAAACAATATAAAAGGAAGAAGAAACAATTATTATTACTTAATCTCATCTCATCTCATCTTACAAAGGTGATCAATATATATAGGTACAACACCATGTACTAAACAAAAGAAAATTGTAACTCATACAATGAATACTAATGAATGACTATGGCTTTTGGAATCCATAACTTATACAATGAATGGTAGTAATTAATGGATATATGTAAACTCTTGGTTTGAACATCCATTACACATTATTTCATAACACCCCTCTTATAGTGTTGAAATTATGTGTTTTCTAATGAAATAAATTAAATAACATGTTATATGAACTTTAATTTGGATTAATTTACTAATTTGAATGCTTTTAAGAACAAAAATGTTATAATTTTGGCTCATGAAAAATATCTAAGGGTTGAAAATCAAGAAAAATAATGATTTAAGGATAATCAAACAATTACCTTTTTTAGGAACAAATCAAACAATTACTAGCTTGAGAATGTAATTACGCATAAGATAGAGCTCAAGGTTTGTAAGTCAAGCAAAATTATTATTGTTTGATTGTTAATCGAATAATCAATAGCTTGAGAATGGAAATTGCACACCATTTATAGTTTATGGTTATGAATAGATAAAATTATAATTTAAGGGTGCAAATTTTACATGAGTAATAGTTTGAAGGGGTAAATTGTCTTTTCCTAATTTATTTTCTCAACTTCCCCAGTTCTCTAAAATGATTTTTTTTTCCCCACAATTTTATGTTCTCTCCCCGGCCCCAAGAAAAGTTGTGTGAGAAAAGTTTTTTTCCCATAAGAAAACCACAGTTTCTCAATTTTTTTTGTAATTGTAACGCTCCCAGACATGTGCCTGATAACGCTAAATGGGTCATAAATTGTCCGGCCAACTGTTAGACCGCCGTCCTCATTTGGTCGGAAAGGGCTAACCCGAGTTGACAAGACCTTTATGTCTCACATTTATATGGGGGTGAGCATTCTACTACTTTACCGATGTGGGACTTCACATTCTCCCCCTATAAGGGACTAGCGTACTCACCAGGACGGCCAAGACTATTCCCGAATCGGTCCTACCAAAGGTAACTAGAAGCCATCCTTACACCGTCTTCTTGTACGGTGCAGCAAAGGATGTCCGCCTGAGGTGGTCATTATTGGATGTAATATCGTCGGATGGATCAAGATCCACCCGATTACGCAGTGGAATAGTATAGATCTAGATTTAGTCAACCAAAATACATAAAACAAATAGATCTAACCTACGAGGGGGTTAGATTGCTTACCAGTTTATGGTGAATAAACTCCAAGAATAATCTTCAATCCTAGATCCAAGCCAGATGAGAAGCCACAGTCTTCCAACATGTGTCTCCAAGCACCACCAGGTGGATGGTGTTTCAAAGCCGCCGGACCTCCTCGATATGCTACCGGAAAAATCATGAGGATTATCCCAACTATTTAATTATAATTGAGGTGAAACGACGAGAAAACATATGCTATGTTAGGAGCCACGTCGGGGACTATGGACCCATATTCAGTAGCTACAATAAATTAAATAAAATTATTCGTCAGACCGAACAATAACATTCAATCTATTAATTCCGGGATTACACCACCATAAGCCCGAAACTGAACTCTGCCGAATATAGATAACTTATACTCAACTATGAGTTGATAAGCGTCCACTGATATAATCATTACATACGGATAAATCCTCCATAGACTGTTCACTTCGATTCGGGATATTTTCGTAAACCCTTCTCGAAACATATTATCCTTATTTACCATTAACCCCCTAGTGATCAATTAGTTCACAACTAATATAGTATGAACTGGGCCTATCGATCAGTTTTTAGGGTTAACAAATAAGGGAACTGTCTGTCTACTTCCCGAGGGAAGGAATGGATTCCATATCTGTGATAGCACAGATTACTCACTCATCCCAGAATAGATCCAATTGGACCACATACTGTGAAGTGATCCTTACTAACACATCAAACCCTATACCCTAGTCTAAGCAGTCGTCTGTGATCACCTCAGGATTGAGATTAATCCATAGATGATCATCTTGTGATTCGATAAGACTTCTCGATTACGGAATTATATCGAGAACTCAAATCAAATCGGTCCAACCCTATATGATCATCATATATAAATGCCCCACTAGATACCCTATTACCGACAGTCCGGATAAGACTGTCACACCGTAAAGTGTTATGGGCGCATTAATAGCAAATTAATCATGAGACCCGTACTCAGATTAATAAACGCTACGGACTAAGTTAATTTTAAGTACATCTCACTAACTCAATCCTGTTGTGCATAGCCATACACTGAGTTATGTGATTACATAAACGAGGTATTTAGGGTTTTTAGTAGTGTCTTAATTATAAGCATACATGCATATAATAATATGAATTATTAATTCTGTCCTAAAACAATTACATAATTGTCTTTCGGACACTACACATAACAATCTCCCACTTGCACGAAAGGCAAGTGGATTAATTGTTTTAGAGCACACCCTTTATATCTATATCTACAACATTCTCCCACTTGCTCAAAACAAGTGAGACGTATCCCTCAAATCTGTACCCTCCAAGCGCATCTTAGTAATTCATCCTTCCAAGCACGACCGGAGTGTGCCGCCGTGAAGGCGGTCGGTGACTGTGCATTTAGTATCGAATACCATGTGACTTGGTACATCGATCGTAGGATTTCGGCTTGAGTCAATCTTTGGGATCAAACGTCGCTTTCCATCTAATCCGTGGTACGATTTCAATATGCCTTTGATTCAATATCGAGGACGAAATCGACTTAACGATCATCCTTAATCTGACCTAAAGTCAGAATCAGTGTCATCACTTTTGCACCTGAATATACTCGCATATCATTCCTCATTCTCCCGAAGAGACTTGAAGATTCACTAAACATCCTATTTATTATTCATCTGCAGGTTTAGACACGCATTCCTGAGAGGTAGGGTAGACTACATCGTTGAATGCTGCATAAATGCAAGAATGTCTTAACCAGATGAATGGATGGGATTTCCAATGATTGATTCTCGTGAATTTGAGCGAATCAAAACCTTTAGAATGAATCCCGATGGCATGTCAGACTCTGACTTCAGATAACACACCTATGTTGCTTCCAACAGTTTCAGTGTTACCATTCACAAACACTAATCTACATACTACTTTACTAATATCGAAGCCCAGTCTACGAAAGACTTATCAATATTCTGGTCTAGTCCACTTATTAAAATATATGACTTTGAAATTACCTAGAGGTTTGCTTTTATCCCCAAAGGATATAAGCTATGGCGGGTATCCTGCCAAAGGTTCTATCTGAATAAATTTAAGATATCGTTAGTCTCGCAAAAAGGTCTCAGGGAATCACCCCTATTTCCTGCTTTGTAACGAATCCGTCTGTCACGGATTTTATCAACACAAAATAAACAAGTAATAATCCGGTTAACCTCAAGTATAAGGATCGTAGTAATAGCGGTTAATGCCGGGTCGATCTTACGGGGAACTAAACGATTGTGATTTCTAGTTTTTATCTAACTAACCTATGTCACGATTACTAAGCTAAATAACGGATAAAACTAAACGAATACTGTAAATTAAACTTAACTAAAACGTAAAACTGGACAGAAGAGATGATCTAAAGCCAGGAAAGATACGGGCTGCGAACCAATTTTAAACTAACTAATCTAAGATGCGGATAAAAGTAAACTAACTAGACAAATTCAAGCTTTTAAGGATTTAAATCAAATTTATAACGAGCAAACGAGATTGATCCACCTATCCAACAAGCATTGATTCCCTATCTCGATTATATTGCGCTTTTATTCAGTTGTGATTCACCTTACCTAAATATGAACCCTAATTCCTTAGAAAGTTCATCTATCAATCTATTATCTTCCGATGTAAGATTAACGCGTTTAATAACGAAAGGTGCAAACTTTGTGTTTATAATCTAGTAATCGACCTATTAACTTCCGTTGTGATAGATTCGAGTTACTATTCTTATTCATGGTGATCTAGGGTTTATTAAGACTTCCATCAACAATAAACAATCAACACATGCATATCTTCCGATATAAAAGCAAATTAAACATGAATAAGCATGAATAAGAAACAACCTTTATTAAAAACTCACAAGATAATCGAAGAAAACGAAATCAACAATTGTTGGACGGCTTCACAATACTCGTTTGATGAAGCTTTTAGCCTCTGAACATCCTCAAGAACTCAAATTTGCGGAAAAGTGCATAAAAAGTAACTAGTGTTTAATCTAAATTAAGAGCATAAAAATAGGAATAAAAGATGAAAACGCAGCCTAAAGCCGCCCCTAGGGTTAGGGTTTTGAATGATGTGTGTATGATCCTCTTTGTGGAGAAAACAACCGACTATATATAGATTTTAAAGTCGGTTCGCTAAGTCGGCCACCGGACGCCCGTCTGAAAACCTTGAACGCCCGCCCACTCTTCAATAAAACTCCGAATCGGGCGAGTCATGACCAGACTTTCGTCCATCCAGCGTCCACTCCAGCGCCCAAACTTCATGAATCAAAGATGACATCCTGGACGCTCGTCCAATTGCATCAGACGCCCGTCCACTGGACGGAGATTCTGGACGCCAGTTTGATATGATCGATTTTGATTTATTGATCTTTATCTCTTCTATCTCTATCCCACTTCTTCATTATCTCTTTTATCATCATATATTTCGAACTTAATCAACCTTTGATCATCTTTTGAGCCTCCAACATGTATCTATAACACATAAAAACATCGCAAAATGTAATAACGCTCAAATAATCATAAAATCACAATTAAAACACATAAATCAACCTATTTTGCGATTAACTCTTCTAAAATATCATTTGCTCAATATATCCATTAAACCCTCGTTTCTTATGCAATTTAGTACAATTACGGGGAAAAATATCGTAGAATATAGCGTTATAAATCGTATAAATTCACCCTTAACAACTCCCCCACACTTAAGCTTTTGCTCGTCCCGAGCAAAACAAAACAAAAGTTAGGCTCGAGAGAAGAACCGGCATCTAAACATGCATAACACATATCCAATAAATCAGAAGTTCACCCTTGTGCGTGTGCATAGCCATAATAAACTTCCACTATATCCAAACTCGAGAAACTCAAAGCAAAACTAGCTAATACCCCCTTGTAGACTAGTAATCAAGGACACTCATAAGATGCACCCTACAAACGTGATATATCCTTAAAAGAATGATCGAATATATCTAGGGCCTTTCGAAATACTCAGAGGATAATCCCCACAACATATCTCATGGGTTTCTTGGGGATAAGATAGAGCGATAACTTAGTCTTACATACATTTCATAACACTTTATCAGTTGATTTAACTTTTCGCTTAAAACACACATCGAATGAGCTCACCTCTGTCATAGAGAATAGGACATTTCGAGATAATACCCTACCTTACTCCAATCATAAGGCAAACTTCTTACATTTGCCGTGAGCTTTTAGTCATCATAGTGGTATAGGACATACGTGGTATACCCTACCTCACTCAAATCATCGACTAGCTTCCGACACACCCAATAATTCTTCATATTTTACTTTTCAACTTTTTCATTTGACAATAAGTTACGTGTTACTTATCACATTCAAACCTTAGATATTCACGATTATATCATACTGGATCTAAATACAAACTATCATAAATCTCACGATATATACGTAGCACTAAGCACATGACTTACGAGATAAGCAAAACTACTAATCCAAAAGGGTATAACTTTATAAATTAGCTCATCATTCACTATGGCTCGTGAAAAATAGTGTCGTGAAACATCTAATTTACCAAACATATGATATACTGACTTAAAGGACTATAAAATAACGAACATTGAATTGGATTGCCTACTAGGGACAAAACAAAAACAACAGTGTCGGAAAATTATAAAAATTCTCAAAATTTTAGCTCATTTGCATAGAAACATTACGAATTAAGCCAATGTGTAGATACATATCGAAACATTCCCCTCCCCCACACTTAAAAATCAACATGTCCTCATGTTGTGCAAACCGAAAGAAAAGGAAAAGACTTAATGATTTAAATCGAAACTCGAATCGTTGGTGGGCCGAGCCTTCATAATGATATCAAGAATGCGTAACTGACAATGTAGATACCTGCACGTCTTAGACAACATGGAACCATCTCGGGGAAAACGGGGAGTCATACCAACATGAAAAGATATAGCAAATTCAAGGACTAACAAGAGATAAAGCATCCAATACAACCAAAAAGTATAAACTAAATCGAAATGAAAGTACGGGTGCCTTATGGCTTACATGATCCATCGAAAGGAGAAATAGTAGCAACATCAAAAATTACAATGAACCATATAAGAGGAAAAAGTAGTAAAACCATACAAATGAAGGTATCTAGGGCAAATCAAATCGAAAAAGATAGACAAAGAAAGTCAAGATTGCCCGGAGCCGAGTATCGGAAGGTGGTGGCGTAGCTCACCGCCGAATCAGCCGCTCCTCGTCGGAAGAATCGACTTCGTGAAGGACATCGGCAATGGCCTGCTCAATCTCGTCGAATAAAGATAATCAACGGTGCTCGGAGCGAAGATCCGGTCATCCTTGGTTTCGGTTCTCATTGAAACACTTCGAATCGTCAAAATGTTGTTCTGCGTATCCCGAATATCACCCATCCACTCCCGTAAATCGTTGGCCATGCTCAACCGCATCCTAATCGCGGGAGATAAGGTAGGAAGTGTAGACGCCGAGGCGGGACCGAAGATGAACCAGGCTCTCGAGGTGCCTCCGGCTCGAGTGTCCGAGGGCTTACTCTTTCCGCTGTGTATAGCCTAGGGTTCTTCGGTTTATGATCCGCCCCAAACTCAGGCACACCGGCATCGAGACACAAATCGTGGATCAAGTGAGGGACGATCAAGCTCCGTGTATAAACCTTTCGATTGATCGAGATCTCGCCATACAATGCCTGCCCCACATCCACATTCAAGCCAAATGTCAACGCATACAACATGCCCAGTCACCTATATGAAAATGTGTCAAGTTGTTCTTAGGCAACAACCGATTTCGAATGAATCGACACTGGACCTCCAATCCTCCGTCCAGGTCGTGGTAACCAACTCCTTCCGGTCTCCTCCCGGTCTCAACGCCCAGGCCACATCCGGGCAAACTCGCAATCTCAACTCCTCCAAAGGATCACCGCCCCAAACTCGTCTATGCACAATCTCCTCCTTATAATCCCGACCCTCGAAAGCCGCTAAGTTGTATTTCCGATTAATCACCTCCGGTGTAAAGGAACTTACCCCTCGAACCACGACTACCTTTGTCCCCAAGTCGGTTTCGAGCAGTTTGCATAAAATTCCCGAACTAGGGAGCTATTCACGGGGTAGTCGGGATTGTCATCAAGGCTTCCCATTTCCTATCCTTAAGCAACATAACTAATCCCGGATCGACCTTCGCCTCCAAAATAGCCCTCTCAACCAACATGTTTCTCGAAAAGTAATGTTTAGTATAAACTTCATGGGCTCTCAGGGGTTCACGAATCGACGAGGCAATGGCATCGGGCAACGGTTTTAGACTTCTTTCTAGGAGGGGCGCCCCTAGGTACAATCTGGCTCCTCTGCCGGGTAGCATCGGCAGGTTTCTCACCACTAGACGATCCTCCACCTCTCTGAACTCTAGGCATCCGTACCAAAGGCACATCATCATCCGTCTCGGACTCCGAGGTTGGCTCATCTCTTAAGGTCGCCCTAGTTTGGGTGGCTCAGTGAGGTTGCTCACGAATACTCACACCCGGTTAGGATCAACTAAGGTGGGGTCAATCTCTTTACGCTTGTTCCCCGCCTCCCGGCCACTTCCTTACCATGCCTCTTCACAAGCGCCTTCTTATGAACCATTATGCACTCCTAGAGTAAAACACAACGATCCCAAAACAAAACAAGGTACCCGTTTAACATCCAAAGCGGGATTTCAAAACAACCAAACCACATCCACCACCATAACCATCACCAAACAATCCATTCATCACCCATCACAACACCACATCACCAAAACAGAGCAGAAAGAAACACCAAAACCAGAAAAAAAAACAAATTAAGGTGACATTCAAGAAAACGAGCCGACTCAAAGATCGAACTCACAAAAACGTGAATGAAATCCAGAAAAGTTGTGACTAACTTACCGAGTAGGGTGAGTAGATGTTGATTGAGGTGACAACGAGTCCAAACAACACAAGATTGGCTCCCAAAATCGGATTTTTCTCTCAAAAAGTCGGACTGAAGTGGGTCCTGATTCTCCAAAAATATCGTGTGTTGGGGATTTGGTTATGAAAATCAAAAGAGAGGGTATCAAGGCGGCTCTGTAGCACTTTGAATCGCCCAAAACGGTGTAGAATCGACGATTTAGGGCAAAAGGAGGAGAGAACCCGCGTTTTGGTTTTGAAATTACGAAAAGTGAGGGTTCACTCGATGAAGGGTATATATGTAGCGAGAGGTTGGACGCTTCGTCAACTCGGTGGACGGGCGCCCACTGGAAATCGATGAAGCTGGACGGGCGCCCGGTTTATTAGACGCTCGTCCAAGATTTGAAATCACATACAGGATTGGAGGGAATAAAGCAGACGGGCGTCCAGGCCTAGTGGACGCTCGTCCTAAAATTGGTCAAGGCGGACGGGCGTCCACGCAGTTTAAGTGCAAAAATTATAAAATTTCCATACACATCAAATTCAAAATTGCCCTTCTTATTAAACTTATATAAAACTTCAAAAATACAAATAAAAAGCAAATGAGGTACAAAATTACTAATAAATAAAAACAAATGGAAAACAAAGGTTGCCTCCCACTCCGGCGCTTTGTTTTACGTCGTTTGCTCGACGAAACATCCTAAGAACGCTAGTCATCATAAATGTCCGACCAATCGATCACTCGAATGAGACGGCGGAGCATGTCAATCGCGGAGGGAAGTCATACTCATCTTGTAAACCCAGTCCTCACCGCTACATCAACACCTCGAAAGTGCTCGACTTGCGACACTAGCGCTAAATCTGTCAAGATCGGATCATTGAGAGGATGGTGGCGCCCCAGAGCTGCTGTAACTCCTCTCGTAGTAAAGTCTCCACCTCCCGAACAACGGGGAACAATGAGAACATAGGTGACCGTCTTGACGCTGGTACTAATGTCAAAATCTACGTGCAAACGATGGTTCCTCCCGGTCCGTCATCTACGTGAATGAGTGGAATCCTCCTAAGGAAAGGTAACTCCTCCTGGTCGAACACCGAAATCCATATCTAGAAAGCACAACTAAGCGATGAGATAAAAACAAAAACTTAATAAGGCTAAAACTGAATAAACTAAACTTAAATACTAATTCTATCAAAGCATAAAACAAAACAACTAAAAGAACGATATCTAGGTTGCCCCCTAGTGGCGCTTTTGGTTAATGTCGTTAGCTCGACACATTGTAAGCTCAGCCTGGATCAGGCCATTTAACCTTTCTGCCAGCCACTACCTCGTGTAAGCTCTGATCCGTAGTGTGGCTGCAGAAACAGCATCTCACACATGGGGTGAAATCTTTGAAAGCTCTCCAAATCTTCTTAAGCTTCCCCATGGTTGTGTTCTTTCTCCTCGACTCCTCTGATGACGTTTAAGTTGTCGCTCCCTCTCTAACTCTTCCATATCAGCACTACCTGCTAGAACTTCTTCAGACGGATCACTACCGTTATCCTCGGAAAACAAGTCGGGTGATAACTCGTCAAATTCTTCGACCTGAGTAACACCACATCCGAGAATATCGAGAAATTTAACAATCAAAGATGTCTCTTTGGGTTCACCAATATAGTGTTTGCACCTTTGACCGTTGACTCGAAACGGTTCACCACTATAACCACGAAGTTCTAGAACGCCTCCCGGAATGATTTGGAGAATCTCAAAAGGGCCGGACCAACGTGTCCTTAACTTTCCAGGAAACAGATGTAACCTAGAATTGTATAGAAGAACTTGTTCGCCGACATGAAATTCTCTTTTCTTAATCTTAGCATCGTGGAGTAGCTTCATCTTATCTTTACTAACCTGGCACTTTCATAGGCTGGAGTCCGAATTGGTCGTCCGGCTCATGTAATCTGCTTTGTAGTCGATGCTTCCCACAAGATTGGGAATCAAAGTTCGAAACTTTGTAGCCCAATAAGCTCTATGCTCTAACTCGACAGAGTGAGATGACATGGTTTCCGTAGACCATTTGATATGGTGATGTACCCATGGGGTCTTATAGGCGATTCGATATGCCCACAAGACATCATCCAACTTTAGACTCTAGTCTTTCCTATGGATCATAATGATCTTCTCCGAGATCTTCTTAATGCTCTGGTTGCTCCTTTCAACCACGACCACTAGTCATCGGATGATACGGTGTGCCAATTTTATAGCGAACACCATACTTCTCAAGTACTTTCTCTAGGGGTCGGTTGCGTAAATGCGTCCCCTTCATCACCGATCAAGGCACGTGGACATCCAAACCTCACGAAAATATTCTTCTTTAGAAATTTCATTACCGTTTTATGATCATTGTGAGGAGTGGCTTGGGCCTCCACCCATTTAGACACGTAGTCTCACAGACTAAGATGTATTTATTACCGCAAGATGATGGGAATGGTCCCATAAAATCGATACCCCATACATCAAAGACTTCGCATTCGAGGATGGGTTTTAAAGGCATGTCAAAACGCCTTGTCGTGAGTACCGGTTCTTTGGCACCTATCACAAGCTTTACGTGAAAGCTTCCGTATCTTTAAAGATCATAGGCCAATAGAAACCGGATTGAAATATCTTAGCAACGGTTTTCCAAGGACCAAAGTGACCTCCTGTGGGTCCACCGTGGCCTTCGCTCAATGATGTCACGTTGCTCGATTCGAATACATCTCCTAAGCAAACCATCTTTACTGAGATCTTGAAAAGATAAGGTTCATCCCAAACGAAATATTTTAAATCCGAGAAGAACTTTTTCTTCTCTCGATAAGACATCTACGGATCGAGATAACGGCCATGAAGGTAGTTTACAATGGAAGAATACCATGGAACATCGGGGGAGCGGCCATCTATCAACATGATGTTTTCTAGAGGAAAGTAAAGATCTATATCATCCGGTTCATTCTTTTCCTCGTTAACATCCTAGACACATGATCCGCTACTACATTCTCAACGCCTTTTGTCCTTAATTTGAACGTCAAACTCTTGTAGGTCAATATCCAACGTAGTAAAGCGGTTTAGCCTCTTTCTTAGTCATCAGTAGCATAAGCGGCGTGATCAGTCCACACGATCACTTGAGCTCCTAACAAGTAACTCACGAAACTTGTCCATAGCAAAGACTACGCCGAGAGTTCCTTTCGGTAGTAGTATAGTTAACTTGAGAGGGTTCAATGTGTGACTATGCGTAATAGATAGGTGGAACTTTCCTTTGATCTTTTGCCCTGAAACGGCACTCAACAAAGATAATTTGATGCGTCGCACATAAGCTCAAATGGTAGGTTCCGGTCAAGCGATATAAGAATCGGAGCAGATATTAAACGATCCTTAAGCTCCTCAAACGCTTGCTTGCGGCTCTCATCAAAATTAAACTCAACGTCTTCCTTTAGTAAAGTGGGACAGGGGCTTGGCTATCTTGGAGAAATCTTGAATGAACCTCCTATAGAAGCCGACATGTCGAGAAAACCTCGGACTTCCGAACATTCTTAGGGTAACTCATCTTCTCAATAGCTTCTACCTTGGCCCTATCTACTTTATACCTTTGGCGGAGATCTTGTGGCCAAGAACTATTCCTTCATCTACCATGAAATGGCATTTTTCCCAATTAAGTACTAGGTTCTTTTCCACACATCCGGATAACACACGATCAAGATTGTCAAGGCAATCATCAAAAGATCGACCAAAAACCGAAAAATCATCCATAAAAATCTCCATACACTTTTCTACAAGCCCGTCAAAGATGGCTAGCATACATCATTGGAATGTAGTTTGGGGCATTGCGAGAGACCGAACGGCATTCGCTCAGTGAGCGAATGTACCATAAGCGAGGTGAAGGTAGTCTTTTCTTGGTCAATTTGGATCAATGGGTATCCGGAAATATCACGAATATCCATCTAGGAAATGATAGAATCGTGCCCCGCCAGACGCTCGAGCATCTGGTCAATGAATGGAAGGAAAGTGATCTTTCATGGTTACCTCATTGAGCTTTCGATAATCGATCTGAGACTCGTAACCGATAACAAGCCTCAATGCAATTTCCTCTCCCTTCTCATTCTTCTCAATTGTAATTCCACCCTTTTTGGGAACTACTTGAGTCGGGAAACCCATTCACTATCCGCGATGGCATAAATGATTCCCATGTCCGAAGTTTAATGATTTCTTTTAACGACTTCTTGCATATGAGGGTTAAGCCTTCGCTTGAAATATCGACACACTTGGCGCCTCATTCGTCTTGATCTTGTGCATGCGGATGTCGGGAGATATTCCACGATATCTCCTACTTGCCAACCAAAAGCTTTTTCATTCTTCTTCAAGGCGTTGATCGGTTTCATTTCCTCATGCAGGGAAAGCTTGGCGAGATATGATTAAAGGAAGCTTGTCGCCTCTCTTAAGAACACATACTTAAGATGTTTAGGCAACGGCTTCAACACCAAATCCGCAGGGGGCTTAAACTAGACTTGAGATCTCCACTTTTCAACTCAATATCATTGAGTTTACTCGTGGTCCCACCGCCAAAGCTTCTCCTTCCAGCGGCTCTTCCTCAAAATCACCGCTAGGTGATCCAGATTCACCCTACCATGAGTATTCGGGATTATCAACTAATCGCTCATATTACGCTTCTACTGACCATGACTTGCTTATCCATATAGTCGGTGAAATCATCCGTCATATAATCAATGGAAAAGCCGGTTGGAGGGCCAGAGGGTACTTGAATGGACTTTAAGACATTGTAACTCGCCTCTTGGTCACCAACTCGGATAGTCACGTGCCCTCCATCGCATGATCGATGAGAGCTCTAGCGTAGATAAGAAAGGTCTTCCTAGAATCAAGGAGCGTTTTCGTCTTTCTCTATATCTAAAACATACCAATCAAGCTGGAAAAGTAAATCGATCAATCTGAACCAAAACGTCTTTTAGGATTCTGAAGCTTTCTTAGAGGATCTATCCGCAATTGTAAACTCATAGTAGTGGGTTCTAGAAGACTTTGTAAACCGAATTTGTTTGCATCTGAGACATTGGCATAAGGCTTATAGAGGCACCTAGATCACACAAAGAATTTGGGAAGACTAGACCTCCCATCAAAAGCTGTAAGTACAAATTTGCCAGGGTCACCTCTTTTAATTGGTAAGTTTTCATAATTAATCGTGGAACAATCCTCACCAATCGCCTTTCCATGCCTGCTAATTTCTTTTTCAAGACACAACATCCTTGATAAATTTTGTATACTTAGGCATCTCGACTAAGACATCCGACAATGGAAGATTCACTGAGTATTTTTCAAAAGGTTTAGCACCTTTTTCGTACTTCTTATCTTCAATCAAAGGAATGTTGCTCTTTCTAGGTGGAAATGGAAGTTTCTTAAGGTCATCCTCAGAGAAAACCTTTTCGAGGATGCACTGACCGCTCTGTCTTCCCAGATCCTTCCAACGAAGCTTTTTTAGATTTCTCGATGAGTGGGAATCGGCCTCCCGACTTTCGCTTGCTTTTTCGGTCCTCAAAGGATCAGCCACTTGAGGATTACCAAAATCTTCACCTCTCGAGGATCACCACCGAGTTTTCTCTTGCGATTGAGGGAGTGTAGGTGCTCGGCTTTCCCTCTCCCGCCTTATCAATGGCGAGGAGGGGCTAGTGGTTTCGGATGGGAAGGACCACTAACTTGTGTACCGCTCCTTAGATTCATTGCACGGCCTCCTCCTTACCGTATTGAATTGATGGCACGAGGTCAAGATACATGGGCCTTTGTTCAAATCACTGAGCAACTTGACCACCCTTCGGATTTTTTCGGTGAAACTGGCACGTGCCACTGGGTCTAGAAGCCAGCTGCTCGGCCCAGTTGCCCAATTTGTCTCTCAAGATTCTTCATCGATCTACTTTGCTCTTCCAACTTAGCCTCAAGATTTGTAGGTTGGGAGGGGCCTTGAGAGTTTTGGAGATTTGGAGCATAGGGCTGGCTGGGCCGACTTTGAAATTGAGAATTTGAATTGGAAGGCCAATTCGATTGAATTTTTGCGTAGGATTGGAAAAATTCGAGTTTTGATTCGATTAAACCTGGGTTTCGTTGAAATTCGATTCAATTAAAATTCGAATTGGGATTGAAATTTGAAGATGGATTAAACCCTTGGTTTTGAAAATTGCCCTGGCCTGGAAACTGATTGAACCTTTGATTGTTCTGGCCATAGAATGCATTCACTTCCGCATTCTGTCCGTTCATAGAGCGAGAATTTAGAAGTGTGTCCCACCTCGTCACAATTTTGACATGTGACTTGATTGTACCGTCCATAGTCATGAGCAGCATTTACTTGGTAAGGGCAAGGGGGGATTAAATTGACATTGGCCATTCATATGGCGGTCGACAAAGACAATTTTACTAATCTGAACACGAGGGTTACGTGGAAAAGAGGAAGTTTGATTTATAGGATTGGAAACTTGAGGGGGCCATCTCGCACTGCAGCATGGCAATCAAACTTTGTAAATTGACTTCCTCAACCTTGGGAGGAGGAGGTGCTTGAATTGCTTGATAAGAGGGGGCATAGTTATATTTGGCAATGTCCTCAAACAATGCCCATCCCTCATCAGGCGTTTTCTTCAGAAAGGCCCCGCCAGAAGAACTATTGACCATGCCTTTTGTAAGCTCGGTCAATCCACTGAAGAATGTATTGACTTGCCTTTCCAGTGGCAAGCCATGGTGGGGGCATTTTCTAAGAAGGGACTTGAATCTCTTCCAACACTCGAAGAAGGATTCATTCTCTTTCTGATAGAATGTGAAAATGTCATTTAAGCAATTTTGTCTTTGAAGGTGGAAAATATTGACTCAAGAACTCCTTTTCGAGTTACGCCTGTGTGGTGATAGATTCAGAAGGGAGAGAGGTGTACCACTCTTTAGCCTCTCCTTTCAGAGAAAAAGGAAAAAGTTTAAGTTTAATAGCATCCTCACTTACTCCTTGGATGCGTGTAGTACCGCATATTTCTAAGAATGTGTGTAAGTGGGTATCGCGGATTTCCGATTGGTAGCCGTGAAAAATTGATGCGTCTTCGCATCATCCGGATAAGTCCTGGCCGACTCAAAAGTTTGTGCGAGAATCATTTGGAATAACAATAGCCGGGTTGACCTTGACTTCGCCTGGCATGGTATAATGGCATGGTCTGACTTCTCTGGAATACTATAGCGAATTCACATTTCTCTTGCTAGTTGTTCTTCAAGATCTCGCCGGCTCGTCCGCGAGAATCGCATGAACGGAAATTCCGCTGTTTGGCCGGACTATGGTTCGCTTCGGGTCGTGGGTGTATATTAACGGTCCCTTTTGACTCCGAGTTTGCATAAACTGGACCAAAAACAAGTGGAACAAAACCTAAAAACTAAGAAGAGATAAAAGCCTAAACTAAAAATTAAAAACCTAAAGAGAGGAAAGGAAAAGAAGAAAAGGAAACAAAAGTGTTAAAGAAAACAATACCGGACGGACGTCCAAAAGATTGGACGGGCGTCCAGATGAAATTGAGGTCGGACGGGCGTTTAGTAATGTAAACGTCGTCAGATGCATGAAATATCTGAACGGGCGCCCAAAACTTATGGGACGCTCGTCACAAGTGAATAAAGCGAAGCAAATTGATAATTTCCAATGGACGGGCGCCCAATATCCAGGCGCCCGTTTGCTCACGGAAAACTTAAAGCGAAACGAGAAATGTGAGATAAAGCAAGAAGGAAGAAAGAACGTCGTCGGAAAAAAAAAAAACAGAAAAAGCAGAAGATCTAACTTCAAGAAAAATACTAAGGAAAGTTTTAAACCCTAATTATCTACTTAACAACTACTTAAAACAATTATCAACTAAAAGCAGGAATTTAAAACGGATTAAAGCAGGAAAAGCGAAACAAAAACAAAGCAAAAAAACAGAAAACGAAAATAAAAACTAGACAACCGTCCGGTTCCCGGCAACGGCGCCAAAAACTTGTCACGGATTTTATCAACACAAAATAAACAAGTAATAATCCGGTTAACCTCAAGTATAAGGATCGTAGTAATAGCGGTTAATGCCGGTCGATCTTACGGGAACTAAGCGATTGTGATTTCTAGTTTTTATCTAACTAACCTATGTCACGATTACTAAGCTAAATAACGGATAAAACTAAACGAATACTGTAAATTAAACTTAACTAAAACGTAAAACTGGACAGAAGAGATGATCTAAAGCCAGGAAAGATACGGGCTGCGAACCAATTTTAAACTAACTAATCTAAGATGCGGATAAAAGTAAACTAACTAGACAAATTCAAGCTTTTAAGGATTTAAATCAAATTTATAACGAGCAAACGAGGATTGATCCACCTATCCAACAAGCATTGATTCCCTATCTCGATTATATTGCAGTTTTTATTCAGGTTGTGATTCACCTTACCTAAATATGAACCCTAATTCCTTAGAAAGTTCATCTATCAATCTATTATCTTCCGATGTAAGATTAACGCGTTTAATAACCAAAGGTGCAAACTTTGTGTTTATAATCTAGTAATCAGACCTATTAACTTCCGTTGTGATAGATTCGAGTTACTATTCTTATTCATGGTGATCTAGGGTTTATTAAGACTTCCATCAACAATAAACAATCAACACATGCATATCTTCCGATATAAAAGCAAATTAAACATGAATAAGCATGAATAAGAAACAACCTTTATTAAAAACTCACAGTATAATCGAAGAAAACGAAATCAACAATTGTTGGACGGCTTCACAATACTCGTTTGATGAAGCTTTTAGCCTCTGAACATCCTCAGCAACTCAAATTTGCAGAAAAAGTGCATAAAAAGTAACTAGTGTTTAATCTAAATTAAGAGCATAAAAATAGAATAAAAGAAAGATGAAAACGCAGCCTAAAGCCGCCCCTAGGGTTAGGGTTTTGAATGATGTGTGTATGATCCTCTTTTGTGGAGAAAACAAACCCGACTATATATAGATTTTAAAGTCGGTTACGCTAAGTCGGCCACCGGACGCCCGTCTCAAACCTTGAACGCCCGCCCACTCTTCAATAAAACTCCGAATCGGGCGAGTCATGACCAGCGCGCTCGTCCATCCAGCGCCCACTCAGCGCCCAAACTTCACGAATCAAAGATGACATCCGGGACGCTCGTCCAATTGCATCGAGGCGCCCGTCCCACTGGACGGAGATTCAGACGCCGATTTGATATGATCGATTTTGATTTATTGATCTTTATCTCTTCTATCTCTATCCCACTTCTTCATTATCTCTTTTATCATCATATATTTGAACTTAATCAACCTTTGATCATCTTTTGAGCCTCCAACATGTATCTATAACACATAAAAACATCGCAAAATGTAATAACGCTCAAATAATCATAAAATCACAATTAAAACACATAAATCAACCTATTTTGCGATTAACTCTTCTAAAATATCATTTGCTCAATATATCCATTAAACCCTCGTTTCTTATGCAATTTAGTACAATTACGGGGAAAAATATCGTAGAATATAGCGTTATAAATCGTATAAATTCACCCTTAACACCGTCATTTGTTCTTAGCTAAAACCCTTCTGTTCTGAATGAATTCAGATTCCGTTGTTCGGCAAGGAAGTCTTAGGGAAGCACCCCTATTTCCCGCTTTCTGATGAAATCAAGCAAGACTGAGTGGTAGGAGAGATCACGGTCTGGTTAACTCTCTACCTTTAAATTACTCAACTTTGCGGTGAAAGTTAAACTTTCCTATTCATTCGACTATTTTCCGTGTAGTTCCAATTACTCCCACTGGGCCTGAGATACTCAGGTGGTTCTACAAGAGTTTCAACAGAACTAGAGTATTAAACTCCATTCACAGGGTTATGGATTTTTAAACCAACCTCTATGATCAGGATCTACCACACCCACAAAGGACTATAGGTCATCAATCTACCCTATAGACCGTAAGGTCTGCAATGGGTAATGGACAAACCATACTCCCCACTGCGTTCGGGGTGGATTGATATCTTGATCTAGTTTAGTAGTTCTTATTAGTGTTATCACCAATCGCCGGTGTTGGATGTGGGTGAACACATCGCTTAGTAACATCTTGAGTACAAATACTTCAAGATCCAAGGTTGTTATTTATAGACTCTATCAGACCGAGTTTGACAGTATAACCGTCATTCTCTGATTTTAAGAGTTTTATAAACAACCTTTACTCAATGCATTAAGATATTTCACGACCTGAACGTGTACTCAAAATTTCCAGTCCTACCTTCAAGCACTAAATGCGAAATGTCTATATTCACGGAAGTGGGGTGAACCGAATTCACTCCTTATCTACAAATGCGTAGGCATCTTTTAGGTAGACTTCTTGGTTTTTCATTACAACCGTTATTTTGCAACCAATATCTTAAATGAGTTCAGCAACGTATCGTAACATCAATAACTATATAAGGCAAATTTATGGTGTATCCCTTAGTGAAAACATTTCACTTTGGGAGGCGAGCGAGCATCATCCGAAGACTACGCAATAACCTATTTACGAGTATGGAATACTCTATCTGCCGTGAAATCGAGATTTCCTCCAAATATTTTGGATAAACTTACGGAGTTTCGAGTAGTTGTCAGACAAGATGTCACTACTTCAAAAGCTCCCACTAGCTTGTATCTTTCATATGACCCCGAAGGTCAATATGAACAAGCTATGCTATGTTGAACCGACACTCCAATATGGGTAACGTGCGCCGTATCCGACACGCGCCCGACACGACACGCGTCTGACACGCGCCGACACGGTGTCGGACACGTGTCGGTTGATTTAAAATAATGTTAAATTAAATTTTAAAACCGACACGCCAGGGACACGTCCGCGACACGTCAGGGACACGGCAAGGACACGGAGCGACACGTAGCGACACGTCCCGGACACGGGGGGACACGTTCCGACACGGCTATTTATATTTTTTTTTGTATTTTTTGTATTTTTTTTGTATTTATATATATATATATATATATATATATATATACACACACATATATACTACGTGTCCCCGGCGTGTCGTGTCCTATATTTTTGAAAGTTGCCGTGTCGCCGTGTCCGTGTCGTGTCGTGCGCCGTGTCCGTGTCGGTGTCCGTGCAACATAGAAGCTATGTAACTTCTTTAAACCTATTGCCCTTTCCCGATTGAAAGGAAACTTAGGCATTGTTCCTTTGAGACAGGGTTCTTTTGAATGGGAGATAGGAATCACCCTAAGCCAGTCTTCAGATCTTGTCTTTAGGGAATATGCACTAATTAATAGAATAGAAAGAAGCGTTTATCGAAATACGGAAACCATTTGCGTTTATATTGTTTGAGATGTGTTACATATACCTATTCAGCATTTCTTAGTGGTTCTGACTTTATCAAACAAAAGTCTGAGTCATGGGTTCGTGCTACGAATGTTATATTCATCGTCAATAAGACAAACAAATTATCCTATTGAAAATGAATACGTTCGTTCCAACGAATCCGAAAACAGAAAATGAATTTTCTGTGATACTCAAGAATTGAATCAGAGATTCATTTCCTCATATCACTCCCACTAGTCTATCTGAAATAACTGCCCGTTGTCTATTTTATTTATCGTTTAATGCAAAGCTACCTAGTTCTTCCAAAGAACTTTAGCTTTTTGAGAAAATTGTTAAGGATGCATTGGTCAGTGATCCGAAATCACTTTCCTTATCCTCTAATTTCCAATTTATTAATTTTCCGGTTTAGGCTTAAAACTACTTAGTTTAGATGACTGACACGTATAAACATTCTTTCCCATTCTCAACTTTCCTTAAATGGAAATAGTCTCAAACTAGCAGTTCGTTTGAGTAGACACTACTCTTGAACCGTGGGATGCCTAATGATAGTGTTACTAGCTTGGACTATTCGATTTTTTTAATCGACAGCTCATAAGACCAAAGCTCCCACTAATTTATCGGTTCCAAATCCGTATAACTAGCAACACTTTGTATTTATGATTTTTCAAAGATTAAAACATCACCTAGAACTAAGCTCCCACTAGTTTATCGAGCCCAAAATCTTGCCTAACTAGCAATCTTTGTGTTCATGATGTTTCAAAGATTATAAAATCTCCATAACTAAGCTCCCACTAGTTTATCAGTTCCAAATACTGTCTAACTAGCAATGCTTTATTCTAGTATTTCCAATAAATGGAGAAACTCCTGTGCAGTCTATTACACATTTCTAATGATTCAGAAAAACAACAAATCATAAGACTAAGGCTCCCACTAGTTTATCGGTTCCAAATACCGTCTAACTAGCAACGCCTTATGTATATGATTTTCCAATTTTTCAATTTAGAAATTTGTTGTGTAATTACACTTTTGAAATTCACTAAATGAATTTTATATGATAGTCGTATGTCATTTTTTGTAAACTAAGTATGGTCGTCTCTCGTTCAACACGAGTGACACCCTTGACATACCTATACTATGTCACTTAAGTTTTTAAAGGCTTAAGAGAATAAATCTTTTCTGAAAAATTAACTGCATTGTTTGATAATTACAACGTACTTGTTACTTTCCACATTTTTAATGAAGTCTTATTACTAACAGTTTAGTAACCTAGAGATTAAAGTTGTAAAATAAACATGACAGAAAGTTAAACTGAAAAAATAAATTATCACTACTAGATTTTTATTTTAGGAATAATAAACTATAAAAAGTTTATCCTACCATTCCAAAGATTTAACCTCGCACCTCAGTGCCGCCGTAGGGTAGGTCAAAGAGGTGACGGTTAAACTGAGACAATCTCTCTCAATGATTAAGCTTCGAGAATCGAACATCTCACGGGAATCAGACATCCCGGACCTTAATCATTGATTACCTTCCTTTTATAGCCTAGATATTTCGAAAATATCCATAAAGTGTGTGACCTACTATATCAGATCTCAAAGTACGCCCCGAGTATGCCGTTGTACGGTCGGTCAGTGACTCAACGAGTACACAAAATCCTATCCTTTCGGAGACCAAGCCTTGAATTTTGATAGGGGTGAACACCATCCGTATGGGGCCGAAATCAAAGCGGCTCAAGGCGTCACCCTTCTCTCATGTGCTTGCACCTATAGTAGAGGCCGTGGGGTCGGCTGTCGCCTTCCCCGCTCCCACTCAATTTTTTGAAAAAGTTGTGGGTTTACTAATTACGGTTTCGGTCTTGACAATAAGAAACAATAAATCAAAGTACTCCGAATAGGGTCGGTTATGTAGGCAAGCCTACGCCGTCTTATTCGTTGGAACATACGTGACAGTTCAGGCTAATCCGGCAAGAGAAGCCCCGTTTAGCCCGAAGGCTAATCGGCTATGCTAAGTCTTGTCGAACTACTGTAACGTACATCACACGTGGAGGGGAGTCGATTGAGCCGAAGCTCGGTTGAACTCGCCCAACCATGGTTAGACCATTTCCGAACCCATGTACTAAGATTTTCCGATTTCTAAATTGTCAACCAAAGCGCAATCTCGTTTCTGTTTAAGGTGGGTTCACCGAAAACTCAACGATTTATCTAAGTGGGATTCACCGAGAATCCATCACTAAAATCGTAACGATTGACAAAACCCGGTTCCTCGGTTTTAATAATTAATTACTTAATTAATTAACTACCACATATTAATTAAATAAGCCTTTAAACTAATTATACGAGTTATACATGCCTAATTTATTCGAAATAAACTAGTTGCATGTATGCATTGGAGTGGAATCATGATATGATGCATGTCATGGCAATTTCCGGTTATATCATACAATTTTCGTTCATACACGAAAAAAATAATAACGGAAAAAATAAACACCGAGATGGATTGTTGGTACCCCGACTAACCTATTTTCTAAGGAAAAGTAAAAACATAATCTAATCTTCGAGTCTTGAACTTCGAATCTTAAACTCGAACCGCCGGATCACGAACCACGAACACCCGAGAGGAGAAAGGCTTTTACTTAAAATAAATCCAATTTATTTAATAAATAAACTTTTTTTTTTTTTTTTTTTTTTTTTTTGTGACATGCTGCTAAAAAAAAAATTAATTCCAAATATATATATATATATATTTTTGTTGATATTCTGCCTTGTGGCAGATTTTGTTATAAAACGATAAAAAAAAAAATTTGAATGCAGCCGCATTGATTAAACCCTAACCGCATGCAATTTTATTAAAACCAGACTTATAGCGACGCTTTTCAGTGTCGCAGAAAGTCCTGTAGCGCAGAATTTTAATTAAAAAACAAGTTTTTAGCCGTTCTCCTCGTTCATACATTTGGGTTTCGCCTTGATCTTCATCTTTTCACCAAGATCTTCATACATCGAGCCCGGAATAAAAAAAATTAGAACGAAGATGCTATATTTTTTTTCGATTGTATAAAAAAAATACAAATCCTATGCTCAATTGATACTAATCAAGGGAACTACAAAATAGATTTACGGGTAAACAATACCAACCCAATCCATCTCTTCAACCACAACATTCATAAGCATACATTATCATATTTTCGAATAAAAAAAATTAAAACGAAAAGAAACAATCTACACATGCTATTCCACTCCTTAGATCTAAAATTTACATACTTTGATTGATAGATCAAAGGCTCTGATACCACTTGTTAGATGTAATATCGTCGGATGGATCAAGATCCACCCGATTACGCAGCGGAATAGTATAGATCAAGATCTAGTCAACCAAAATACATAAAACAAATAGATCTAACCTACGAGGGGTTAGATTGCTTACCAGTTTATGGTGAATAAACTCCAAGAACAATCTTCAATCCTAGATCCAAGCCAGATGAGAAGCCACAGTCTTCCAACGTGTGTCTCCAAGCACCACCAGGTGGATGGTGTTTCAAGCCGCCAGACCTCCTCGATATGCTACCGGAATAATCCCGAGAATTATCCCAACTCAAAACCCTTAGCAAAATAGCCAAAAATTCTAAGCTATTTTCTTACAATAATTTTGAAAATTATGTCATGTGATTTGGCTTGGGAGAACTCTCTTTATATAGGAGAGTAATCATTGTCCTCCAAAGATTTAATAATTAAGAGATAATTATTAGATTAATCCTTATTCCAAATAAAAGATAAATAAAATAATTATCCAAACAAATTAGGATAAATCATATTATTATCTAATATTCCATGAATTATTAATTAACAAATAAAAGATAAATCACATATTAAATAATTATCCAAGAAAACTAATTTCTCTCTAATTATTTAATCACATAATGCGCCCCACCTTAATAAATAAAAGTCCATGCGCATTTTTTGACACATTGGGCCGAGTCCACGAAACAACTATTTTCCGTGTATTTAATTATCTAGTCCAACTAAACAATTAATCCACATATCAATTAAATAGTCCAATCCAACTATTTAATTATAATTGAGGTGAAACGACGAGAAAACATATGCTATGTTGAGAGCCACGTCGGGGACCATGGACCCATATTCATGAGCTACAATAAATTAAAAAAATTATTAAATCGGACCGAACAATAACATTCAATCTATTAATTCCGGGATTACACCACCATAAACCCAAATCGAACTCATCGAATATAGATAACTTATACTCAACTATGAGTTGATAAGCGTCACCGATATAATCATTACATACGGATAAATCCTCCATGATCGTTCACTTCGATTCGGGATATTTCCGTAAACCCTTCTCGAAACATATTATCATTATTTATCATTAACCCCCTAGTGATCAATTAGTTCACAACTAATATAGCATGAACTGGGCCCATCGATCAGTTTCTAGGGTTAACAAATAAGGGAACTGTCTGTCTACTTCCCAAGGGAAGGAATGGATTCCATATCTGTGATAGCACAGACGACTCACTCATCCCAGAATAGAGCCAACGAGAAGTGTTGGACCACATACTGCGAAGTGATCCTTACTAACACATCAAACCCTACCCTAGTCTAAGCAGTCGTCTGTGATCACCTCAGGATTGAGATTAGTCCATATATATATATGATCATATTGTGATTCGATAAGACTTCTCGATTACGGAATTATATCGAGAAATCAAATCAAATTGGTCCAGTCCTATATGATCATCATATATAAATACCCCACTACGTACCCTATTACCGACAGTCCGCATAAGACTGTCACACCGTAAAGTGTTCTGGGCGCATTAATAGAAAATTAATCATGAGACCCGTACTCAGATTAATAAACGCTGCAGACTAAGTTAATTTTAAGTACATCTCACTAACTCAATCCTCTTGTGTATAGCCATACACTGAGTTATGTGAATACATAAACGAGGTACTTAGGGTTTTCTGTAGTGTCTTAATTATAAGTATACATGCATATAATAAGATGGATTATTAATTCTGTCCTAAAACAATTACATAATTGTCTTTCGGCACTACACTATATGATGATTAACCTGGCGGTGTCCGTTGATTCAATCAACGACGTCCGCCTTACGAATGTTGACAAAAAATTGATAAAGGACATTTAAGAGTGTGGCATCGATCCTTGACTGAAGAAGTATTCTTCCGAATTAATCAACACACTCAACTATCCACCGTTGGGCCTTATGAATGTTGTAGCGCCGCTCATTTCTACGTAAGGGTCAAGCGCTTAAATGTGGATAGTTGAATTTGTGTTGATTAATTCGGAAGAATACTTCTTCAGGTCAAGACTGATGCCACACTCTTGAATGTCCTTTATCAATTTTTTGTCAACATTCGTAGGCCGGACGTCACTGGACAGATCATCGGTGTTCCACCTGCCCAGGTTAATCACCACCTCAGGCGGACATCTAAATGATGATGAAGAAAAGACGCTTCCGGTCCTTGTAAGAAGATTCTCCCTTATGGAGAATGCGGACATCCTTTAGAAAATCCACCCGACGTGGGAAGCAATACAGCCCGGGTAAGTCTTTCACTTGCTTACGCTGGTAGAAGGTTCTGAAATACTTCACCGTAAACGGAGTGCAGACGCACCGGCATCATATGGAAAAGTCGATGATAGCTCTTACGCCATTAGGAATGACCTGGGCAATTCCCAACCCATAGTGTTCCACAAATAACTAATAAGACAGAGGAAAAAGAGACCTCAGGCCGCAATCGAGGCGCTCCTTGTATACGGTGCAAAGATCCTCCTGGAGAATTTGGTAGGCATAAGTGCCGGCTGCAGGGATCCGGGGGTCAAACAATCTCATATTTATGCCATACGTTTTATAGATGGATGCCAGGGTGATTTAAGTCAACATAGAATCGATGCCATGGCATCCGACTTGCAATTTCAAAGCCATATGAGCTTGTAAAGTTAAAACAAATTTGGAGGTCCCTGAAGGAGCATGAGATGAAGGATTAAACTAGGGGGCTATAACCAGATGCTCAAATCCTCTACGGTTTATCAAAGGCAAAGAAGTTGGGTTTTCAGAGTTAACCCTAAAATCGGAAGTCTCACTCTCCGATTCAGACACAAAATCGAATAAGGCTTCGATAGAACTATCTGTAAGGATAATCGGTTCGCTCATTGATGACGTAGATCAAGTGAAATTAAAATACTTGACCACCAAAACTAATACTAGCAAGAGGACTAGGTCCATCGTAGTATAGCTATAGCGAATCAAGGTCGATCCCACAGGGAACCAAACTGTGGGTCATTCTATAAATAATTAATTTATCATGTCAAACACATAAAACGGTCTATGACCAATAGAAGAACATAAAGGATAAATTGACACGACTCGACACAACTCAAATACAACATAATTAATCTCCCCAATCATTACATTATCGTTTGGATCCAGAGACTATGTATAATTGAACTAAACTCGACAACTATTAATCCGATTCGTATTTCTTTTATATTGGCTACGGAGTCATCCCCAAACTAGATCTAGCTCCGGGTAGGCCATCCAGATCACTATGCTACATCACGTGACTTCGCCGCATCCATCTCATATGACTCGTGACGCTTACAAAACTAGGGATGCCGATATTAACCGTATTTCTCACCTAGGCAACATTCCTTTGTTCAAAGCGCATTTCCTAAGCGATCGTGACGTCTCCGCCCTATTAACACTAACTTTTTAGGTATCATGTTAATCTAAGATTTACGTATAATCAGGTGCGCGCAATTCCGTAATATAACACATATCTAGATCTCGCTGAAAGTCCCGCAAGATCAATTCATGAGCCAACCTAGGAGCACTATATTGGTATTTCCTTACTACACGTTTTAATTAAAACAGACGAGCAACGTAGCCGTAGCCATACCTACTAAGACAAGTAATTCTAGTTGGACAATCACACCATAAAGACGTGGCTAGATTGACGCGGCGAAAACCTAAATCTTAGCGTTTCTCTATACTTATCGGATAAAATAGAAGCTCATAAAGTAATTATATATACCTACTAGAAACAGGATTATTAATCGAAATAAAATCATACATAGATCACAAAACGTAGACGTGGGCATGCGGATCCTTATAGACGAGGAATCCCCACCGCCTCACGTCGCAATCCTAGATCTACATCATTTAACTAAGAAATAACAATCTCAAACGATAACTAATAATTGGGGAAAATTAATTAAAAGAAACTAAGAGAAAATAAATACAAGAACTTACATAATTGAAGAACTTGTAAAAAACTGCTCCAAGTAAAACTGAAGATTTTATTATGAATTATGTGTATTGTGTGTGTTTGTGTGTGGCGTGTGTATGTAAATATATAGGGGAGAAATTTACATAGGATAAACCTAAATCAATCTGAAATAGTTTTCCTAAATTCAAAAGGAGTTTGAAAACACATTAGGATAATTCCCGGCCGATCTTGGATAAGGGCAAGAAAATGCGCCCCTTGCATGCGTCGCCCCTTAAAGTCGGCGCCAACTCCTTTGGATTGGCTTGCCGGCTTTTTTCTTGCCTTACTCCTTTTTTCCGTGCTTATCCGATCTTTATCTTCAATCCATCCGTATTTGCTTGGATTTATCTTGTAGTTTAATTCTTCCATTTATAATTATCCTCCAAAAATTATCTCAATCTACAAAATAAACAATTATCCCGAAATAAATCATATTTAAATAATAAAAAATGGATAAATACCAAATTATATTTTATAAATCACATAACATTAAATAATAAATATAACCATATGATTTAATATAAAATATATATTATTAAGCTCGATTTAAGGATAATGTTGATGACTTTTACGGGTATATTTTGACCGTCATCACTCATCAACAACAAAACAATGAAAAAAAGGAAAGGGGCAGAATGCTTACTTGTATGTGGAGAGATGGAGAAAAGAATAGCAACCGGCAGCGACTTCAAACTCTGTCTTAATAGGGAGAAATTGGTAACGTCTGAAGAGACGTGATGCGACAGAAGGTTATAGGCCCCAAATACAATCTAGGGAAATGATCCCACTATCGAAACATGGATGAAAAATGCCTCGTTTCTCGAGACCGCTATGACGGAGTCATAACGGTAACTTTGCCACGTGATCAGGCAACCCTTTATGATTTTGATAAGTCTAAAAGATGAGTTGAGCTCACTGTGTCGATCGCCCCGCCAAGCCATGAGCCTGGACAGATCTGGGGGGCTCATAACGAGGGTCGGGATAGCCCTTACCACGTGTCATTCACCTTAGTCGGGATGCATAGGGGAGTCAACAACTTCGCCATAATATAATATTAATATAGTGGCTGCCCCTCTCCCGTAGGTCGAGTCTATTTCATAACCTCTAAAGAAGAAAGAAAGCGCCGATTGGCACCTTCGACTCATTGCGCTACGAGGGCTTCTTCCGGCTTTCTTCTTTATTCCGTAGGACCAACCAAAGGGAGTGCCTATGCGTTCTTTGGTTTTGCCCACTTATTAGTTCATATATTGACTTTGAGGAAGATAATACGAGGTTTTTCAATCAAACTTTCACGCATCGTTCTTACACTTCTTTCACGCATTGTTCACAAGTTCGAGCACGGTTTGGGTATAGAGAGCTTGTCCATTTGTGATCCCACCCGAGGATCAACAACCATCACCCCAAGTTCTCACACCCCGCCTTCTCAACGCATACAAGGCTATTCTGCTGATCTTGGCCGCATAATAAATGAAGATAGAGAAATTGATAAGTAATAAAGGCCAGGAGCCTCAGACATAACTGAAGAAGCAGACCTGAACCCCAGGTGGGAGGTCAGCTCGGACCTCTTTAGCTTACCACCGCAGGTCGGTTCGGTAGTGGTAGAGGTCGGGTAATGCAACTCAGGTCGGGAATGACCCAAGAAGGCTTGACCCAGGTCGGTCGGAGCTTTCCTTATCCAATATTTAAACATGTTCCTATATTATAGGATAAACATAGAAAGAATCTTAAGGTATTGTGACATTGATCATGTCATTCAAACGTATCCATAATTATCCCTAAATTAAAAGGATTTACACGCAATAATCTTTAGGGGTTAAGAAACAAATCCTTGTCCAACAAGAAAAGGGACGAGACGTCCTCTATATAATCAATCCCTAAGGAACTACGAGAGACTTGATTCCAATCACACATATTGGATACGTATGCAACTTGAGAGAAATAACTCTCAGGCTCAGTCTAAAATACACAAACACCCATCCCCGTCGTAATTTACTTTCATAATCTTCTTGGAGTAATTGTCATAGAAGTTAATTTCACCCGGATCATTGAGTAGACAAGATCCAGTATCGTCAGTTGGTAAAATTGAATATATATCGAATATCAACATCCCTCTTGTGGAAAAATTGGAATGCGTAAAATACTTATTTTGTTTTTGACAATAATACATTTCAAATGAAGAAATTGTTTGGGAGTGGTCGGAATCTCATGATGCATGTCAGATTTCTAAGTTCAGTGAGCAATCTTCTATGCCGAATTCCAAATCCTTGATGTATAAACTTCATGCTTAACCATATGGTTTGTTACAACTTACACGTGACGATGCCAGAAAATGTACCTACCTACATGGCACCTCTTTAGTGGCTCAACATTAAAGGTGGAGAGAGAAACAGTAATAGCCCGGCTACTCGCCACGTTGTTCTTAAGACGACCAGTGCTTAGGACCGACCTCCGGTGGTCGTAGACAGGTCCGGATTCAGCCCCGACCTATGTAGGTCGGCCAACACTTGTATCCTAGCCTACCCATGACCGACCCTATCGGTCGGGTTAAGTCCCTCTCAGACCTTCTATTCCGCAAACAAGACTCCGAGCTCATGACAACTTGGATATTCTCCCCGACCTCTGTAGGTCGTTCAACCAGTCCGGCTCGGGCCACCTAAGTCGGCCAGAGTCAGTCCCTAATCGTATTCCCCACGTTTATGATAAACAGATAACTACGAAAGAATCCTGAGCCATAAAGGCTCCAATCTCTATCACTTAATACAAATATTCGAATACGATTTTCGGATCGTCAATTGGCGCTAGAAGGAGGGCCTCTTTGCTTGATAATCTTAGGAAAAGCTCCAGAATCCAACAGAAAAAATGCAATCGGATCTACGGCCAATTTCCGGAGATTGAGCCGTCAAAATAAAATTTCCACCGTTCACATTGAATAAGAAAGATATACGAACAATACCTCCAAATTTAATAACGATCAGAGTCCGTTTCAATGCCTGATCGTCGCCAGAAAGCTGCTGCTGTGTCATCCAAAAAACGCAGCAGTCACATCGGCGGCTGATTTCCAAAGATTGAGCCGTTGGAAAAAGATTTTCACCATTCAGATTGAACAAGGAAAAGGGACGAATAAGCACTCCGAATTTCATGCCGATCGGAGTCCGTTTCGGTGCCCGATCGTCACCGTAAAGCTGTTGTTGTACCACCAAAACGCAGCAGTCTGATCTAATGTTAATTCCCAGAGAGGGAGCCGTCAAAAAGAAATTTCCACCGTTCAGGTTGAAGAAGAAGGTGGGAGGAACGATGGCTCCAAATTTTGTGCCGATCGGAGTTCGTTTTGATACCCGATCGTCATCCGAGAGTTGCTGCTGTAACACCAAAATAAGCTGCGGGTTTTCTTCCTCAACTCTCCAAGGTCCGAGCCGAACTCCCAAGCTCCTCAACTCTCCAAGGTCCGAGCCGACCTCCCGAGCTCCTCAACTCTCCAAGGTCCGAGCCGACCTCCCGAGGTCTCCAAAGTCCGAGCCGACCTCCCGAGCTCCTCAACTCTCCAAGGACCGAGCCAACCTCCCGGGCTCTCCAAGGTTTCCATGATCCGAGTGAGCTCCCTGGATCTCCCAACTGAGCTCTCAAAATACAAGCTCTTACCAGGTTTTTCTACAACTGAAATGATCGAACTATCTTATTCTTGGAACTCTCCCGACCTAAAGAGTCGGGACGAGCTTTCTTATATTTGGAACTCGCCTTCGGGCGAGCCTTCTATAAGTCCAATTTAATTCGGCATCATATTTGGAGCTCGCCTTCAGGTGAGCCTTCTATAAGTCCGATTGAGTTTGGCATCATGTTTGGAGCTCGTCTTCGGGCGAGCCTTCTGGAGCTCGTCTTCGGGCGAGCCTTCTGGAGCTCGTCTTCAGGCGAGCCTTCTATAAGTCCGATTTAGTTTGGCATCATATTTGGAACTCGCCTTCGGGCGAGCCTTCTATAAGTCCGAATGTAATTCGGCATCATATTTGGAACTCGTCTTCGGGTGAGCCTTCTGTAAGTCCGACCTCAGGTCGGCGTCATATTTGGAACTCACCGACGAGCGAGTCTTCTATAAGACCGACTTGATTCGGCATCGCAGACATTACATACAATAAGCAAACGCGTGCGTTTTACTATCATTTTGTTCTCCATTTTGCATGACTTTAATTATTCATTCTACAGTTTAAACACGTGTGCAACTTTTTCACGCGAGAAGTCAGCACAGTCTGGCCCTGCTCGTCCAATACTTTCACGCGAGAAGTCAACACTAGCCTGGCCCTGCTCGCCGTGCTTTTAAACGAGAAGTCAGCACTAGCCTGGCCCTGCTCGTCCTTAAAACTTCACGCAAGAATTCAGTCCGCTGTCAAGTTTAATTCATCTAATCTTGCTTAATTGGTCCTAAGGTCAATTTGACTTTGTCATGTTCATGGTAAGCTAATATAAGATTAAGGCTACCCTGACTTGCGCATGTTTAGTACCTAATTTGTAGTTACCCGAGCTCACGGGTAGAGCTCGGCCTTATGTATGAACAGTGCAATCTGAACTTTCAGAGTTGCATACTGGGCAGCTTGCCCCGTGAAGAATTTTATTAAACGCTGATACAATTTAACTAGAGCACTGAGCTCGGCGTTATACGTAATGCATAACATACTGGGGGACATACCTCTCTCCAACAATAACAAACACACACAGTCTAAACAAGTATGCCATCCAAAAGTTGAGACTAATAAATGGCATACTGAGGGGCATACTCCTCCAACAATATAACAAAAACAAATACAAAATTTTCAAATCAGAAACAAACAAACTCCTAAAAACTTCAAGAGTCTGGAGTAAGACTCTTTTGAAGCTCTGATGAAGGAGCCGAACTAAAAGTAGTTGTCGGCTGGAAAACATACTTGGATACGTTGGCCACCCCGGCCTTAAAATCCTAGACACGCACTATGTAGATCGCACTCATTCCCTGCTTATAATAAACCTTCTTAAGAAGGTAGTCCAGCACAAAGGAAGGATATTGAATCCTCGTCTCGTCCACTGCTTGGGTATACCCATGGTTGAGGACAGGGATCAGCAACACCTTCAAGGCTTCGGTAAATTCTGCCGAAGCCATGTACTCTTGAATGGCCCTGGCACACCGAGTCGGGATTGTGGCTTCCAGATCGGCCACCCTTGCCTGGAGATCCCCGACCTCCTGCTCCTTCGCCTTCTTTTCCTCAGCAAGTTCACTCGCTAAGGATTTTAGCTCACCCTCTTGAGCTAGGAGTTGAGCTTGCATCCTTAAGGCGAGCAGCCTCCTTGACTTTGGCTCCGCCTCTTTGACCAAAAGCTTATCCTGGAATGTTTTTATCTCCTTGTCTCCGAGCTCGACTGCGCCTCCGAACTCCCCTCGGGTTTGCCTCAACTCGGCAATCTTCTTCTTGACATTAGACTCCTTGAAGTCTTCCCCAACCTTCGGGAAACCTTCTGACCAACTTCGTAGGACAAACTCAGCAAAGTTTGTCGTACAAATCTCATTAGGTCCCCAAGTCGGACCCGAACCAAAGTCCACGGGTCGGACTCAACTGAACTCCGCTGATTGGACTCAATGAGTTTGTGAACCGACCTCTTTCAGTCTGCAAGTCGGACTCAACCGCATTTGCTGTCTGTAAGACAAACTCGAGCAAAAACATGACCAAACCTTTAGTATGCCATCCAAAACTACAAGTTAATGCATGGCATACTAGGGGGCATGATACCTCACCATTAACAGAACACTTAACGAAAGTGCGGATTAAATCAAGTACTTAAAGAAGTGCTCGGAGTAAAGTTAAGGCTGAGAACTTAACGAAATACTCATTCTATTATCAAATTGTATGGATTACAATTTCATTTGAAATAGAATTTCAAAGCAAAAACTACAAGTCCACAAGCCTTCTGACCTAAGAACCGGGGGCTAGACTCTACGGTGGCTCAGAAGAATCAAGAGCCAAGGTAAGAGCAGCCGCAGCACGGAAAGAGTACTCAGACAGTGTCCACTCCCTCCGGAAGTCCTTCAAACGGTTGTCATAGACCGCACCCTCACCCAGGCTCATAAAGAGCCTTGCTAGGAAGGTTGTCCACGACAAAGTTGGCGACCAGACCCTTGGAATCATCCATGCCTAAAGTATATCTGTGGCTCAGGACCGGCGTAAGCAACAGCTTCAAAGCCTGAGTAAACTCCTCTGAAGCCTCATATTTTTGGATGGCCTTAGCAACCTGAGCTAGAATATTAGCTTCCAGCTCGACCTTCCCAGTAAACTTCTCTTCTGACTTAAGCTTAATCTCCAGAGCCTGGAATCGCCTGAGAGCCTTAATCCCTCATCATTGGATTCAACAGAGCACAGTGCGCGCGAGGTTGGTACCCCCGGTCTTATCCACCCCCAAAGTGTACATGGTTAGGCCGACCTTGCCTCGGGTCGGCAATCTTCTTCAAATCTCCAGTAAACTTTCCCAGCCCGGGGAAGGCATCCTGACCAATTCAGGTTCCCTGCAAGTCAGAAACTCTATCAAAGTACAATACTCGAGTAAGAAAAGCAATCTTGCGTATTCCATGGCCTCGAAGTCATCATCATTTAGATCCACATCAGTCATCCCAGAGATCGGCTCATGTTCCATAGTTCAAACTCAATAAAGTCTGTAGGGTAGGCAATCTGAGCTTTGCATGCCCGACTCCGGTTCGGCATCATATTTAAAGCTCGCCCCCGAGCGAATCTTCTCTAAATTATGGCCTTACACTCTCAAGCCTGACGCGCTTAAAACCGGTTTGTACCTAAGCACAACACTGGTGCACTACGCTATATGAGCCTTATGTTATTTCAGTAGACCGCTCTGCAACAGTCACTTCGACCAAAGGTGTATCAAGTCGTTACAACTTTGTACCATGTCTTTAATTGGATCCGAACCTAGCCTATACGTAAGCCTAGAAGCAGGTAGGCCCCTCGGTCCAGTCAGTCCGCCCCGTAATAGGCCGGACCAAGCCAAGCACGATCAAGCCTGTCTTGCACCATCACGATTCCCCATAAGCCCTAGGGGCTCAACCCGCTCGCCCCTCCCGTTCGCCATCCTTTAACGCGAACAAAGCCAACTCAATTAGGAAACAAAGTTCATAAGCAACGCTCTCAATCCTCAAAGCTCCCGACTCGCCAAAGGCTCTCGTTTCGCCAGCTCTTCAGATCGGCACTCCAAGACCGATCTCGGTTCAAGCAGACTTCCGGCCGCTCGCTCTTTCAATGACCAACTCGTGGGCCTATAGAGATAGCGAGATCGCACCTTGACAAAAAGGGGCTCATTCTCGAAGAACTACGCAAATTGGGCTTGATCCTTACAAGTTAAGGGTACGTAGGCAGCCTTACACGGCTCAGCTCATAATCATAAACATAACATTCTCCTCATCTTCGTTCTTGAGCGCAACCACCATGGTGGGCTAAAATGCCTCACATTCCGCGAAGTCATAGTTGAACTCTGCCAGATTGGTAGAATAAGTCGCATACAAACTTTTCAACCCCTAGAGACACATAGTCGAGCCACCACACGACAGATCCGATCACGACCAACCAAAGCTCGGCTGGATCTGGGGGGTTATGACGATGCCAGAAAATGTACCTACCTACGTGGCACCTCTTTAGTGGCTCAACATTAAAGGTGGAGAGAGAAACGGTAATAGCCCAGCTACTCGCCACGTTGTTCCTAAGACGACCAGTGCTTAGGACCGACCTCCGGTGGTCGTAGACAGGTCCGGATTCAGCCCCGACCTATGCAGGTCGGCCAACACTTGTATCCTAACCTACCCATGACCAACACTATCGGTCGGGTTAAGTCCCTCTCAGACCTTCTATTCCGCAAACAAGACTCCGAGCTCATGACAACTTGGCTATTCTCCCCAACCTCTGTAGGTCGTTCAACCAGTCCGGCTCGGGCCACCTAAGTCGGCTAGAGTCAGTCCCTAATCATATTCCCCACGTTTATGATAAACAGATAACTACGAAAGAATCCTGAGCCATAAAGGCTCCAATCTCTATCACTTAATACAAATATTCGAATACGGTAATTATCTCCTACAATCAAGGGAGATCAAATAATCCTTAACTTTTCCTTAGGGATCACGGCAATCCAAGCCCAACAAAGACAAGGCCCACGCCGTTTTAGGGCATAACTCTTCTCTATATAAACCATCCCTAAGGAACTACGAAGACTTGATTCCAATTCACGCATTGGATACGTAGGCAGCTTGAGAAACAACATCTCAAGTGCAGTCTAAAACATCCCAAATCATCCCCCTCTTTCATCTTTTTTGTGTTCTAGGAGCATCCTTAGATTATCACCAAGAAAAAGAACCCTAGGAGTTTACCCCGACGATTTTCGGATCGTCAATTGGCGCTAGAAGGAGGGCCTCTTTGCTTGATAATCTCAGGAAAAGTTCCAGAATCCAACAGGGATTGCTTGATAGCTCAGGGACGGGGTGATGGAGACTTTTTGGATTGGGGTTCAACATTTTTTTTAGAAATCATTTATGTGAAGAGAAAATACAATTTCAGGTCATTGTAACACCTCTTATTTCATTTCAGGTCGTGTCAGACCTGCCATCTTTTTTAAGTCACTTGCAATTGTGTAGAAAGAGCCCGTGCAAATTTTCACGGGCCCGTTAAAAAATTTCACACGCCCCGTGCAATCTCTCTCCCTTATATATATATATATATATATATATACTTTGCTTCAAAATCCCGTTGCATTTTCAACACTCCGTTAAAAAATTTACCGGGCCCGTGCAAATTTGCACGGGCTCTTTCTACACAATTGCACGGGTGATTTAAAAAAATATCAGATCTGACCCGACCTGAAATTAAATAAAGGGTGTTACAATGATCTGAAATTGTATTTTCTCTTTATGTGTATTCAATTTTAAACCTAAAAATAGAAACCCATGTAATCATTATATTGCCAGGGTTGTCCCCACGACATGGTCTAGTAGCAAAAAGTTTGGGTGTCTTAAAAAGACAGCTGGACCTGAAGCTGAAGTGTGGAGGTTTGAACCCCGTAAATGGGCGACTTCTTTCAGTTGTTTGGTATCATAGCAAGCCCAAGACTCTGAACAACTAGGTTACATAATTAACATTTTCACTCAGCCCGTAGGACAGATAGAGCGGGACCATTGTGCTTAGGATTTATCCTTTGTATTGCCAGGGTTGGGACAAAGTTAAAGGAAGATATCATTTGAGTGTGTATTTCTCCAATTGGTCAATTCTATTGCGACCAATTTTTTAAGAACGAGCTTTGATAGTGAAAAAAATGGGGCAGAAATCGATAATATAATATTCCGAATTTTCACAAAAAGGCAAACTAGACTTTTCAATTAAATTTGGAATTTTATATTGTTTTCCTTTTAATTTTTTGTTATAAAAAAATTTATTACAATTAATGGGAGGAGTTATATTTTTGGAAAATAAACACCCCATTAACTAAGGAGTTATCGAAGTTCAGGGGTTTACAAAAAGAAAGCAGTCAAACATTGACTCTTGACAAAAAAACAAAAGGTATAGGAAGAATCTTCAACATATCTCACCAACCGTTTATCGAATTTCAGATTCGAGTAGAGGATCTCAATCGTGAAAAGGGCATCGAAATGATATCAAGAATTGTAATTATATTTTGAAAAAGTATGAAATTTGCTCTAATTAAGAAAAAATACATAAAGGCATAAACACAGTCATTTATACAACTCATTCATCCATTTCGCTCATTTTCCCCGACTTTTCTCATCCCTCCATAGTATAAGACCCGGCCCAGCCCGGGCGGTCGAACCGTTCGAACCGGGCGACTCGGTCATAGAACCATTCCGGTTCAAGAATCGACCGTTCAAGAAGCGAACCGTGACGTTCATACCCATAAAACCGGTGGTCGAACCGGTGATCCGTGACCCATGAACCGCCAATTATTAATCGACCCGGTGGGTTTCGAAAATAAAAGTTTTTTTGTTCTCTTTTTCAAATTTGCCACTTAGTCGTCTAAAAGGCAAAACTGAGAAGCCCTAATTTCATTTCACCAACAATTGAGAAACCAAATTAGTAATTTTTCTATATATTTCCATCATCTCCCTCCAGATGGTTCATTGTTATTGCTCGTCAATGTGAAGGAACATTGTTTCAACACACTTTAGATAGATAATAAACTTTGATCTTCATCTTCTCATTTAGGCCGGACCAAGCCAAGCACGATCAAGCCTGTCTTGCACCATCACGATTCCCCATAAGCCCTAGGGGCTCAACCCGCTCGCCCCTCCCGTTCGCCATCCTTTAACGCGAACAAAGCCAACTCAATTAGGAAACAAAGTTCATAAGCAACGCTCTCAATCCTCAAAGCTCCCGACTCGCCAAAGGCTCTCGTTTCGCCAGCTCTTCAGATCGGCACTCCAAGACCGATCTCGGTTCAGCAGCTTCCCAGTCTGCCCGCTCTTTCAACAGCCAACTCGTGGCCCTATAGATAGCAGCATCGCACCCTTGACAAAAGGGGGCTCTCATTCTCGAAGAACTACGCAAATTGGGCTTGATCCCTTACAAGTTAAAGTGCACGTGAGCGACCTTACACGGCTCAGCTCATAATCATAAACATAACATTCTCCTCATCTTCGTTCTTGAGCGCAACCACCATGGTGGGCTAAAATGCCTCACATTCCGCGAAGTCATAGTTGAACTCTGCCAGATTGGTAGAATAAGCTGCATACAAACTTTTCAACCCTAGAGACACATAGTCGAGCCACCACACAGACAGATCCGATACGACCAACCAAAGCTCGGCTGGATCTGGGGGGTTATGACGATGCCAGAAAATGTACCTACCTACGTGGCACATCTTTAGTGGCTCAACATTAAAGGTGGAGAGAGAAACGGTAATAGCCCAGCTACTCGCCACGTTGTTCCTAAGACGACCAGTGCTTAGGACCGACCTCCGGTGGTCGTAGACAGGTCCGGATTCAGCCCCGACCTATGCAGGTCGGCCAACACTTGTATCCTAACCTACCCATGACCAACACTATCGGTCGGGTTAAGTCCCTCTCAGACCTTCTATTCCGCAAACAAGACTCCGAGCTCATGACAACTTGGCTATTCTCCCCAACCCTCAGAGAGTCGCTCAACCAGATCCGGCTCGGGCCACCTAAGTCGGCCGAGTCGATCCCCTAATCATATTCCCCACGTTTATGATAAACAGATAACTACGAAAGAATCCTGAGCCATAAAGGCTCCAATCTCTATCACTTAATACAAATATTCGAATACGGTAATTATCTCCTACAATCAAGGGAGATCAAATAATCCTTAACTTTTCCTTAGGGATCACGGCAATCCAAGCCCAACAAAGACAAGGCCCACGCCGTTTTAGGGCATAACTCTTCTCTATATAAACCATCCCTAAGGAACTACGAAGACTTGATTCCAATTCACGCATTGGATACGTAGGCGCCTTGAGAAACAACATCTCAAGTGCAGTCTAAAACATCCCAAATCATCCCCCTCTTTCATCTTTTTTGTGTTCTAGGAGCATCCTTAGATTATCACCAAGAAAAAGAACCCTAAGAGTTTACCCCGACGATTTTCGGATCGTCAATTGGCGCTAGAAGGAGGGCCTCTTTGCTTTTTTTCTTTGATAATCTCAGGAAAAGTTCCAGAATCCAACAGGGATTGCTTGATAGCTCAGGGACGGGGTGATGGAGACTTTTTGGATTGGGGTTCAACATTTTTTTTAGAAATCATTTATGTGAAGAGAAAATACAATTTCAGGTCATTGTAACACCTCTTATTTCATTTAAGTCGTGTCGACTCGCCATCTTTTAAGTCACTTGCAATTGTGTAGAAAGAGCCCGTGCAAATTTTCACGGGCCCGTTAAAAATTTCACACACGCCCGTGCAATCTCTCTCCTTATATATATATATATATATATATATATATATATATATATATACTTTGCTTCAAAATCCCGTTGCATTTTCAACACTCCGTTAAAAATTTACCGGGCCCGTGCAAATTTGCACGGGCTCTTTCTACACAATTGCACGGGTGATTTAAAAATATCGATCCGACCCGACCGAAATTAAATAAAGGTGTTACAATGATCTCAAATTGTATTTTCTCTTTATGTGTATTCAATTTTAAACCTAAAAATAGAAACCCATGTAATCATTATATTGCCAGGGTTGTCCCACGATATGGTCTACAGTAGAAAAAAGTTTGGGTGTCTTAAAAGACAATTTGGACCTGGTTGAAGTGTGGAGGTTTGAACCCCGTAAACGGGCGACTTCTTTCAGGTTGTTTGGTATCATAGCAAGCCCAAGACTACGAACAACTAGGTTACATAATTAACATTTTCACTCACCCCGTAGATGCCAGATAGAGCGGGACCATTGTGCTTAGGATTTATCCTTTGTATTGCCAGGGTTGGGACAAAGTTAAAGGAAGATATCATTTGAGTGTGTATTTCTCCAATTGGTCAATTCTATTGCGACCAATTTTTTAAGAACGAGCTTTGATAGTGAAAAAAATGGGGCAGAAATCGATAATATAATATTCCGAATTTTCACAAAAAGGCAAACTAGACTTTTCAATTAAATTTGGAATTTTATATTGTTTTCCTTTTAATTTTTTGTTATAAAAAAATTTATTACAATTAATGGGAGGAGTTATATTTTTGGAAAATAAACACCCCATTAACTAAGGAGTTATCAGAAGTTCAGGGGTTTACAAAAAAGAAAACAGTCAAACATTGACTCTTGACAAAAAAACAAAAGGTATAGGAAGAATCTTCAACATATCTCACCAACCGTTTATCGAATTTGATTCGAGTAGAGGATCTCAATCGCCGTGAAAAGGGCATCGAAATGATATCAAGAATTGTAATTATATTTTGAAAAAGTAAGAAATTTGCTCTAATTAAGAAAAAATACATAAAGGCATAAACACGAGTCATTTATACAACTCATTCATCCATTTCTCGCTCATTTTCCCCGACTTTTCTCATCCCTCCATAGTATAAGACCGGCCCACAAGCGGTCGAACCGTTCGAACCGGGCGACTCGGTCATAGAACCATTCCGGTTCAAGAATCGACCGTTCAAGGAAGCGAACCGTGACGCTCATACCCATAAAAACCGTTGGTCGAACCGGTGATCTCGTGACCCATGAACCGCCAATTATTAATCGACCGGTGGGTTTCGAAAATAAAAGTTTTGTTGTTCTCTTTTTCAAATTTGCCACTTAGTCGCCTAAAAGGCAAATCGAGAAGCCCTAATTTCATTTCACCAACAATTGAGAAACCAAATTAGTAATTTTTCTATATATTTCCATCATCTCCTCCGGATGGTTCATTGTTATTGCTCGTCAATGTGAAGGAACATTGTTTCAACACACTTTAGATAGATAATAAACTTTGATCTTCATCTTCTCATTTAGGCCGGACCAAGCCAAGCACGATCAAGCCTGTCTTGCACCATCACGATTCCCCATAAGCCCTGGGGCTCAACCCGCCGCGCCCTCCCGTTCGCCATCCTTTAACGCGAACAAAGCCAACTCAATTAGGAAACAAAGTTCATAAGCAACGCTCTCAATCCTCAAAGCTCCCGACTCGCCAAAGGCTCTCGCCGCTTGACTCTTGGATCGGCACTCCAAGACCGATCTCGGTTCAAGAGCCTCCCCGATCGCCGCTCTTTCAACAGCCAACTCGTGGCCCTATAGATAGCAGCATCGCACCCTTGACAAAAGGGGGCTCTCATTCTCGAAGAACTACGCAAATTGGGCTTGATCCCTTACAAGTTAAGGGTACGTAGGCAGCCTTACACGGCTCAGCTCATAATCATAAACATAACATTCTCCTCATCTTCGTTCTTGAGCGCAACCACCATGGTGGGCTAAAATGCCTCACATTCCGCGAAGTCATAGTTGAACTCTGCCAGATTGGTAGAATAAGCTGCATACAAACTTTTCAACCCTAGAGACACATAGTCGAGCCACCACACAGACAGATCCGATACGACCAACCAAAGCTCGGCTGGATCTGGGGGGTTATGACGATGCCAGAAAATGTACCTACCTACGTGGCACATCTTTAGTGGCTCAACATTAAAGGTGGAGAGAGAAACGGTAATAGCCCAATGCCTACTCGCCACGTTGTTCCTAAGACGACCGATTAGCTAGGACCGACCTCCGGTGGTCGTAGACAGGTTCGGATTCAGCCCCGACCTATGCAGGTCGGCCAACACTTGTATCCTAACCTACCCATGACCAACACTATCGGTCGGGTTAAGTCCCTCTCAGACCTTCTATTCCGCAAACAAGACTCCGAGCTCATGACAACTTGGCTATTCTCCCCAACCTCTCAGAGTCGCTCAACTGATCCGGCTCGGGCCACCTAAGTCGGCCAGAGTCAGTCCCTAATCATATTCCCCACGTTTATGATAAACAGATAACTACGAAAGAATCCTGAGCCATAAAGGCTCCAATCTCTATCACTTAATACAAATATTCGAATACGGTAATTATCTCCTACAATCAAGGGAGATCAAATAATCCTTAACTTTTCCGCCAGGGATCACGGCAATCCAAGCCCAACAAAGACAAGGCCCACGCCGTTTTAGGGCATAACTCTTCTCTATATAAACCATCCCTAAGGAACTACGAAGACTTGATTCAATTCACGCATTGGATACGTGGCGGTGAGAAACAACATCTCAAGTGCGCGCCTAAAACATCCCAAATCATCCCCTCTTTCATCTTTTTTGTGTTCTAGGAGCATCCTTAGATTATCACCAAGAAAAAGAACCCTAGGAGTTTACCCCGACGATTTTCGGATCGTCAATTGGCGCTAGAAGGAGGGCCTCTTTGCTTGATAATCTCAGGAAAAGTTCCAGAATCCAACAGGGATTGCTTGATAGCTCAGGGACGGGGTGATGGAGACTTTTTGGATTGGGGTTCAACATTTTTTTTAGAAATCATTTATGTGAAGAGAAAATACAATTTCAGGTCATTGTAACACCTCTTATTTCATTTCAGGTCGTGTCAGACCTGCCATCTTTTTTAAGTCACTTGCAATTGTGTAGAAAGAGCCCGTGCAAATTTTCACGGGCCCGTTAAAAATTTCACACGCCCTGCAATCTCTCTCCTTATATATATATATATATATATATATATATATATATATATATATATATATACTTTGCTTCAAAATCCCGTTGCATTTTCAACACTCTGTTAAAAATTTATCGGCCCGTGCAAATTTGCACGGGCTCTTTCTACACAATTGCACGGGTGATTTAAAAAAATATCAGATCTGACCCGACCTGAAATTAAATAAAGGGTGTTACAATGATCTGAAATTGTATTTTCTCTTTATGTGTATTCAATTTTAAACCTAAAAATAGAAACCCATGTAATCATTATATTGCCAGGGTTGTCCCCACGAAATGGTCTAGTAGCAAAAAGTTTGGGTGTCTTAAAAGACAGCTGGACCTGAAGCTGAAGTGTGGAGGTTTGAACCCCGTAAATGGGCGACTTCTTTCAGTTGTTTGGTATCATAGCAAGCCCAAGACTCGAACAACTAGGTTACATAATTAACATTTTCACTCAAAGTGCAGACAGATAGAAGCGGGACCATTGTGCTTAGGATTTATCCTTTGTATTGCCAGGGTTGGGACAAAGTTAAAGGAAGATATCATTTGAGTGTGTATTTCTCCAATTGGTCAATTCTATTGCGACCAATTTTTTAAGAACGAGCTTTGATAGTGAAAAAAATGGGGCAGAAATCGATAATATAATATTCCGAATTTTCACAAAAAGGCAAACTAGACTTTTCAATTAAATTTGGAATTTTATATTGTTTTCCTTTTAATTTTTTGTTATAAAAAAAATTATTACAATTAATGGGAGGAGTTATATTTTTGGTAAATAAACACCCCATTAACTAAGGAGTTATCAGAAGTTCAGGGGTTTACAAAAAAGAAAACAGTCAAACATTGACTCTTGACAAAAAAACAAAAGGTATAGGAAGAATCTTCAACATATCTCACCAACCGTTTATCGAATTTCAGATTCGAGTAGAGGATCTCAATCAGCGTGAAAAGGGCATCGAAATGATATCAAGAATTCAGAATTATATTTTGAAAAAGTATGAAATTTGCTCTAATTGAGAAAAAAATACATAAAGGCATAAACACCAGTCATTTATACAACTCATTCATCCATTTCTCGTTCATTTTCCCCGACTTTTCTCATCCCCTCCATAGTATAAGACCCGGCCCAGCCCGGCGGTCGAACCGTTCGAACCGGCGACTCGGTCATAGAACCATTCCGGTTCAAGAATCTGACCGTTCAAGGAAGCGAACCGTACGTTCATACCCATAAAAACCAGTGGTCGAACCAGTGATCTGTGACCCATGAACCGGCCAATTATTAATCGACCCGGTGGGTTTCGAAAATAAAAGTTTTTTTTGTTCTCTTTTTCAAATTTGCCACTTAGTCGTCTAAAAGGCAAAACTGAGAAGCCCTAATTTCATTTCACCAACAATTGAGAAACCAAATTAGTAATTTTTCTATATATTTCCATCATCTCCCTCCAGATGGTTCATTGTTATTGCTCGTCAATGTGAAGGAACATTGTTTCAACACACTTTAGATAGATAATAAACTTTGATCTTCATCTTCTCATTTATATTGAGGGCAATAATCAATGCATTACATCAATTTTTCTCATTTGTTCTTCTATTTTCAATGAGTTTTTTTTATATCGAAAGTAGAGAAATTTCAACAATAGTTATGTGAGATGGATATTTATTATGATTGAATTTCTTTTTGAGAGCATCATCTATCGTAATAGTGATTCTAATGATAAAAATATGGTGCCGGCTGTCATTTTCCTTTCTATGGTGTCTGTTTTCGTTTGTTTGTGTAGATCCGTTTCTTTTTCTTCCCTTTCCTGTAATATCCCGACCTTTCGTAAAAAGGGCAGACGTGTCTTTTTAGGGAAATGAAATATTATATTTAATATTTTGGATTTTAAGTATGAATTAAGATTAACGGAAAAGAAAAGAAAAGGGTTTATTGGGATTAATTGGTAATTAGAGAATTGATGAGGACTTAAGTGGTAATAACTCATTGGGGAGTTATCGAATTGGTTTTAGCAAGAACGTTCAAACTCCTCTCGAAGAAAAATAGAAAATAAAAGCAAAGAAGACTTCTTCCAATTTCTCTCAAGTTCTTGGTCGGTTTTGAATCGTTTGAAGATTCGTAATGTGGGAAGAGAGGATCGTTTTGATAGCAAAAGTTCGAGTTTGGTAAAGGTATGAATTTAGCCCTATCTATGGATTTGTCAAGGATTAATCAATCTTCAACGCTTTGGTTGGTTTAAATCATAGTTCTTGTTGTTTAGAAGCTTTTGATCCCAATTGTTACATGTTGAATTGTTGATCAAATAGGTTTTCTCGGAGTTGTTCAGAAGTGCTGTAGATTTCTGAAGGTTTCGGTTTAGTTTTGCTTGCTTATAAGGTAAAGGGATCTTCCTAATGTGTAATTAGGTTTATGATGTTTAAGGTTGAGTGTTTATGGTGTTTTAATGCTAGAAATCATGCCTACTTGTTGTTAGAGAAATATGTGATATTTAGTTATGTAAAAGTGATGCTTTTATGATGTTTTCCTGTGCTTAATGATGTTAAACTTGTTTGGAATCGAGTGGAGATCGTTTAGATGCATAAAACTGAGTTTTTGGGAGTTTCTACGCTTGGTGCGGGTGCACCAGATGTTGGTGCGAGCGCACCGGGAGTCAAAACGTCCGTTTTTACATTCAGAGCCTTGGTGCATGCGCACCAGAATCCAGTGCATGCACACTAGAGCCAGTGCGTGCGCACCAGATCCAGCGCATGCGCACTGGACATGTTTTTTTTGAGTTTGATCAGTTTTGAGCTCCGAGTCTAGTTTTAAATGTTGTTTCTTGATCTAATAACATTAAATGAACTTGAACAAGCCTTGATTAAGCTTCTGATGCATTTAGTTCCAGCACCGGATGTAGTCTTCCATAAAGTTGAAGTTCGGGACAGTCGGAAGGGTATGAAAGGCTTGTGCTTTGATGAATTAGAATTCATCAATGTCTGTGTATGTGTTAGGGCTTGTCCGTGTCTAGGGGTCTAAGTAAGAGAGTGGTATATGTGATGGAGCTTACTTGAAAACACTTAGGTGGCTAGTTAACAATTAATAACAAACATACTTGTGTAGTAAAAAGATTACATCAATCCATTCTTGGTAAGGCACAAGCCTATATCATGATGTGTGGGCGTTTAGATAAAGTGGATAACTTCGTAAGTCTTTGGACCCTACGTATGGAGGAACACCACCCCGTAAGTCCGAAATCCTACATACGGAGGGACTCCGCCGAGCGTGTACACTATCGGGCTTTCCCCCGTGGCTATTGGTGTGATCCGCTGATAGGTTGCAAATGATATCTCGTGGTGGATATTCAACATGCGTAGTGCCCTTGAATGATGATGTAACAAAGATAAGCAAAGCTAGAACCAATAGTCACAATATGTTGATGAGCATAAAGTGAACCCTAGAGTTTGAGTCGGTCTCATAAAGATAACTTAATAATAACTAATGAACCTTTCATTGTAAGACTTAATTATACATTAGCTTCTTCCTCTTGCTAAGTAATTTGTACTTACCTCAACTGCATATGTTGTTTTGTGTGCTTTAGGGGTGAGAAGACGAACAAGTTAGCCTTGAGCTCGTTGAGGAGTTCGATGATGATTTGATGACGTTGATGCCATGATGATGCTTTCTTTTTACTTTTATAATAAATGTTGTACTAGATTATGTTGTACTTTTATTTCAAGTTTATAAGACAAGTTTTTGGAACATCGTACGTTGTAAGTTTCATATCATTGTTGTAAACTTTTCCTTTCTACCCCTAGTCGGTTTGTATTCTATTATTAGAGACATTTATGATTTTACCCGAGCCTTTTTGGGCTTCCGGTGCTTTAATTTTGATACGACGACGTAGAGGCTGGCGTATAATATTAGATTTATTTAATGTTATCTGGCATGAACGTTCTCTTCCGGATAAAGACTCGGTATCTCGGGAGCGGGGTTACATTTCCCCTCTTAAATAATTGCATATTTGAAAAATTTCTCTTGTATTCCCGGAGAATTTGGTGGTGCTCTTGCCCGGCGCTCCACTTATGTTTTGTATCATAAAGAATAGAACGACTCTTAGGCTCCTTTTAGTCTGTGAGTCTCTCTTTGGCTTGAAGATCCGGCCGCCCGTCGGGGTGGATTTTCTCTTGGTGGTTCGACGGTTGATGACAAGAGAGGTGGATTTCAGGCTGTGGTCTTCAATGCATGTTGCTGGGGAAAGGATTTGTGTGCTTTTGTTGTCTGTTTTTCTTTTGTTTTCGTTGGTTTGGATCGGGTCGGTAATAGTCGGTATTTCCGGGTTAATTTTAGTTTTCTATATTTGTTTAAGTATTTTTATGCCGTGAAAAATGCTGAAATTTGTATTATGGTACCAAATCAATTCCTCTCTAATGAGGTAGAATTTGGTGGAGATGGTTATTCTCATGTCCTTTGTTTTTTTTTTTTTCGTTTCGTTGCTATGGTGGTGTCCGGCTATAAAGCGCATTAGTGATCCGGAATTTGTTCATTTATTTTCGGCGTTGGTCAGTGTATCTTGTAATTTGTTTGTTGTTTTAATGAAATCGTTCGTTTCGGAAGAAAAAAAATTGTGGGATTGTTGTCTAAAAATATATGTTTCAGCTAAATACATGAATTTTAGTTTTAATTTTAACTTTTCAGATAACAAACGACTTCTTCAAATGTTAAATGTTCTTAGCATAATCATGTAAATCTCATGGTTGCTATTAGCATATCATGATTCTTAGTCAGAAGTACTTTGACGAACACATTGTTTTGAATTATTGATTTTGAATATAAGAAGTTAATTTGAACCTATGTGATACTACAAGCTTCATTAGTATCAAAAATATTTTCAATTGTATCAAATTATGACGTGGATGTTTGAATATTTTGGATACAATTACTTAAAATTATATATTTTTTTTAATCATATTTAATGATTCAACAGTTGAACCACTTATCTACCGGTTGACTCGGTGACCCGGTATCTTTTCCGAATCAATGACCGGCCGATAAGTATGACCCCTCCTTTAACGGAAGTCGAATAAGAAATCGAGTTGTTTAATCGTTCTCTGTTAGTTTAAGTTACTGAGCTTGTTCGTATTCGTTCGTTTAATAAACGAACATAAAAATATGTTCAAGTTTGGTCATTATGAGTGGTAATTGCTCATTTAACGTTGCTTAATAAACGAACATAAAATTATATTCGAACTCAAATTTCATTTATAAAGAAATATTGTTCGAACTCGTGTTTGAGTTTTGACGCTATATATTTTTTATAAATTTGAGTTTGAGCATTAAGGTATAAAAAATTAAGTCCAAATAAATAAATAATAAAATGTAAAGCAATATTCATACTTTATAGTAATAAAAATATTATAAAAACTCATACGATATTCTATAAAATTACTTTAAACTATCCATTAGATTAATATATGTGTTATTATCATCTTATAACTTAAAGTTAAGTATACATTGATTTGTCTATATAAGCTGGTTTGTGAATATAATCGAACGTTCACGATTATGTTCGTGTTCGTTCGTTTAGGAAACGAGCTTAAAATCTTATTTAAATTTGATTCGTAAAGCTAAACAAACGAACGATTACAGATACTATGAGTCAAATACGAGTTTGTTCATGAACGGCTATGTTCGTGTAACAACAATATTTGGTCGCTCCTGTAGGCTGTCTTTCATCTCTTCCCTCTTCACCTCTTCTCCGATTTGAACAAGAGTACTCCGTATCCGATTCCAGATTAGAGATGCAACTTTTCTCGTCGTTTGGAGGAGCTTCTATTCCTAAAACATGGTCGGCACCGAAATTCATGGCGTCAAGCGGGACTGTTGATAAGGGAACTGCAACTACTTTAGCTCCCAAATGGACACAGATGACCATTACCTTCCCTTCACCGAGCCGAGGATGTCATCCTATTACTTCCAAGGTTTTTGCTCACTGGGCTTTCTCACTTATAACTTCTGTCTAATTCCTGCTTGCTTACCTTCAGTTTTGCTAAATTACTTGTTTTCGTAATGATTTTGTTGACCCATTGGAAAAAAGCAAGCACCTTTAGTCTTCTATGTTTCTCTAAATGCAGCGTTTCTCTGAATTTTTGGAGTTGTATTGTGATAAAGAACATGGCTGGAGTTAGGTATTCAAATTTCATTCGTGTTTTGCAGATTCCCTAACTTTCATATGAAATTAAGAGCTGATTGTTATCAAAATGCTAAAATCTAGCTATCGGATTATTCGTTTCTTATGTTAGAAACTAGAAAGAGTTTGTTGCTGAAATTATCAGGTGAGGCCTGACATGCTGAATTTATGAACACTTATTGTTGTTCCTTTTTATGTGCATATTAGACCTGTTGCAATTGCATATTGTAGTGTTTGTATTTGGCTTCTGTTTTTGCTTATCTTGTGCAATAATGAAAGCAAAATGACACCTTGTAATGAAAATTTGTGTTTTTTATGAATTGTTTCTGTTCATATGAATCTTCACAAATGCACCACTTTCTGAATTTGGTGAGTTTATAGGAAAGAAACACACACAAGAGGACACGTTTTTGCTTTACTAGGTAAATCCAAATAAAGTTTTGGAGACTGGTTCCCTGGTGTTGGAAAATTTTCCGGTGCCTTCCATGGGATCTTGTAGAAAAGCTGCATGGCCATTTCTAGTCTCTTGTTACTAACATATGGAATTGGTGCCATATTTTCATCTTAGCTATTGTGTTCAAGTTGAATAACTAGCTTTTTCTTGTCTTGTCCAATGGCATGTCGATGTTCTGCTAGAAGTTTCTTGTCTCAATTAGAATTGGTGATTTGTTTCTTATTTGTTTTTGGGCTAGCCTGCATTTTTTTTTAAAAACAAAAGACAAGACTGATATATTCCTAGATTTAATATCAAAGATTTTAAAGTGGTGATCACTTCCAGGGAAAATCTGCCACATGGTAGCACACGTTGGAAGGTCAGTTTAGATATAGAAATATTGGTCCGTTAATTTTTCTCTGTCTGTAAGCAAACCATCTACTACATAGAGATTTCACAATCATTAGATGATGCATAGTTCGGGGAACCGGGGGGCACATGCCCTGGTGGATTCTCAATAAAAATTGATTTGTATAGAAAGAATGTCGTTTTGCTATTAAAAAATAAACAGTATTGTTTGTGCCCTCAATGCCTTCTTTAATTATGTTTTGTGCCCCCGAATTCTGGATCCGACATCAATTCTCTTTTATTTTATTTTCCCCAATAGTAAATGCTGTAAATAGAGGATATTTGCGACTTTGGGTGAGTTGGATTAAAGGCAGCATTATAGATTATCCAAAATTATAGCTTCAATAGTTTTTCTTAGGCAACCAAAGGGGCCAAATGGCCTACTAAATGAGAGGTTAAGCTTTAGACAGAGCTAGACCTCTAGAATCTTTTCTAAGAATCCCTTTAATACAATCCGAACGTCCTTCAATGAAAATACAAAAACAGCATTTGAGGACTGACCCGTATTGCCTAGTTTATCAGCTACCTTGTTAACTTTACGTGGTTTGTGAACAAAATCAGCTGCAATATGATTATTGCTGGTTTTTCAATAATAAACTAGAAGTAGTGATATGAAATCATGTGACTTTGCAGGTCCAAATGACATGCCTGCTCACATAAAGTCATCAATGTTTGGTTGTAATCTCATGTAAAAAAGAAACTATAACTTCTTGTTGCATTGGATTTGTTAAGTGTGTGTGTATATATTTCATGCCATTTACATAATTTTTGTGACTTGTCCAGGGTGCCAATGACAGACTGAAAGTTGAACATGGGTACTTGGCAGGTATCATCTTTTTGCACATTTACGTGTCATATTATTGTACCAAAGTTCACCACCCTTTAATATAGTATGCCTTTTTGTAATTAATTACAATCTGAATTGTGATCTTCCTAGCCAGTTTGAATGTTCTTATTCCTAGCCAGGTTGGAGAGCAACTCAAACACTACATTTGTGCAAATTCATTCACATTATTGTCCACTCATCCCCATGCAAGAAATTTAGTCCGATTGATTGAAATTTCTTGCATGGGGATGATTGCTCAATAATGTGAATGAATGTGCACAAATGTAGTGTTTGAGTTGCTCTCCAACCTTGAGCTAGCTCATTACATTCATAGAGGCACAGTAAAGTTTCTGTTTAAATTTACATGGAGAAAAGATGACAGACCATTGGCCATTTCTCATTTAGCCGCTTTCCATTTATTAGTTTACAAATCGTATAGATGAAACTGTAGCAATGCATAAGGGACCACATGGTCCAGTTGAACACATGTATGGCCTTTCACGTTATGATATGTATCTTGATGGTGAGCCTGCTGTCTTTGAGTCATTTGTAACCTTTGCGCTCCAATAACAACTGTTTTTGCAACTGAAAGCCAGGTTCTTGTTGGCCACTCAATGCAACGACTCTCTCGTATAATCCTGCTGAAGAAACTATTCCTAGTCCCGAACAATCAGATCCTTCAGATAATCTTGAAGCAACCAAAAGTACAGGTGACGAGGAAGAGAAAAGTGATTGTGGAGACCTGGAAGACTACAAAATAACGCGAGTTTGTGATAAGTTAATTGAGGTTTTCTTGTTTGATAAGCCCACAACAACTGACTGGAGAAAGTTATTAGCTTTTAGCAAGGAATGGAGTACTTTGCGACCTCACTTCTTCAAACGATGCCAAGAAAGAGCAGAAAATGATAGTGATCCTGGGAAGAAGCACAGCCTTCTCAGGCTTGCAAGGAAGCTTAAAGAGGTATTGCATTTATTGGCTGTTTATGATGAGAAGTTTATGGAAGATGGAGCAACTAAAAGATCTTTCTGCCAAGATATGTTGGTGGTTCAAATTTGTAAAAAAAAATTCACAACTTTGCTCTTTTATATAACTCACTTGGGCCGTGTATGCACAGGTTGATGAAGATGTTCAAAGGCATAATGAACTACTTGAAGTTGTCAGGGCGTCTCCGTCCGAGGTCAGTGAAGTAGTCGCCAGGCGTCGTAAAGATTTCACCAAGGAGTTCTTTGTTCATCTTCATTACGTAGCAGAATCTTATTACGAGAATCCAACTGAACAAAACGGTTAGATTAATTTTGATGACTTTTTGTCTCCATGGTTTGCCTATGTAGTCTTTCATGAAGCATGTCCTTTGACTTCAAAATGGTCATCTAACTGCTGATATGTACTTTATTAAATGTGCTTTTAACCAGAGGTTGCGAAGCTTGGAAATATGTGTTTGGCAGCTGTACAAGCATATGACACTGCAACAGAAAGTATAGAAGCACTAAATGCTGCAGAGCTGAAATTTCAAGATATAATCAATTCTCCATCTGTTGATGCCGCTTGTAGAAAAATAGATGATTTGGCTGCTAAAAATCAGCTTGATTCTGCATTGGTTCTGATGATTACTAAAGCTTGGTCAGCTGCCAAAGAGTCAAACATGACAAAGGACGAGGTTAGACGATTTTGCTTCGTCTATTCCTTAACTTTATATCCCGGAGTCCCGCTAAGATATTAAACATTTCTTAATTGAATGAATTCAGGTTTTGGTTTTCATTTGTTCAGGTGAAAGATGTATTATATCATTTGTATACCACTGCAAGGGGTAATCTACAAAGGCTCATGCCAAAAGAAATTAGAATACTAAAGTATCTTCTCACAATTGAAGACCCTGAGGAACATATGGACGCCTTGAATGACGCTTTCACTCCGGGGGATGAACTCGAAGGACAGGATATGGACAGCCTTTACACGTATGTGTTCTGAACCTTGACGTTTCTCTTTTAAGCCAGACATCCATCCAAAGAATGTGTGTTCTGAACTTTGACATTTCTCTTTTTAGGGTACAGTTAGTTTCTTTGGCTTTCGCTATTCGTGTCTTTTGTTCATGCAAAGCCTTGTGAATTGACTAGATGAACATTGACAGGACACCGGAGAAACTATACACATGGATTAAAACCGTGTTGGATGCATACAATTTCAGTCAAGAGGGCACCCTCATAAGGGAAGCTAGAGATATGCTGAACCCGCAAGTAATCCGAAAGCTGGAAGATCTGAAAAAGTTTATTCAAGATAAGTTTATGTAACTATTCACTCTGCTTGATGGGCGGACGCCAGTTTGCTATGGTGAAGCAGTCAGTCAGTCATTCATGTCCACAGAAAGGGCGGGGTGTCCTCGCCTATGTATGTATGTATGGTCAGCGCTGAGTTGTGAAGATGGCAATAGCATTTTGCCTTAAGGGCAATATAGATGTGTCCTTGGCTTCTGGGACAAGAGAGAGTACCTCAAGCAAATGGCACTCCTTAGAAAAGCAAGAAAGCATATTGGTTATAAAAGAACTGATTTGTTATGTAATAATATTATTTGATTAAAAAAATACACATTTTATATAGATTATTAAATTTTGAATCGAGTCGAGCTCGTCTTCTCATATTTTATAAATTAGTTCTCAAAAAGTAGTCGAGTTCACAAGCCAAGTCGAGTTATATCGAGTATTTAATGAGTTGACTTCGTTTCTGTTTTTTAATGACTCGATCGAGTATGAACCAAGTTTTAAGCCTGAATAATTCTAGTTGAGTCAAACTCGAGCCTGAGAGAATATCGATTCAATTACACCCCTGCGACCGACACCGAATATCAATATTCCCGAAGTTGATTATGGTTCAATGGGACATTAATATGAGTAATCTGTTTTTAATGACTCGATCGATTACGAACCAAATTTTAAACACGAGTATTTTTAGTCGAGTCGAATTCGAGATCGAGAGAATATCGACTCGATTACACCACTGTGAACGAGAGTGAATATCAATGTTCCCGAACTTGATTATGGTACAGTGGGACACTAATATGTGTAATATTCTGTTCAAGAATGGGTTCCTGTCAACTTCGACCGATCCTGCCGCCGTCTCAACCTTACTTCAAGCCATCCCAGGTACATTTTCTCGCCAAGTGCCATTGTGGCTACAATTATTTGAACTGGATACAGTCTTTCTGTTTGAATTTTGATGCATGCGTTTTTTTCTTTTGAGAATTTTGATGCATACTTAAAAAAGGAGTTGACTTTCAGGAGCTTACACAACGACTCGGACCCAAAACGCCGGTTCTGAATTCTTGTTCTTGGAAAGGCACCTAAATAGGCTCACCGATTCAGTTAATATTCTCCTTCACTCAAAGCCTGAATTTTTGTTTGAATCTGCAAATTTTCTGGCCCCATTTGATAATCTTTTAGCAAAATCAACCATGTGGGATTCCATGATTCGTGCTTTGGTAAAAGATTCAATGAAAAAATCTTTGCCTGCTGTGCTGGAAATGAGAAAATGTGGTGACGAATTGGCTGTTACCATCCTAGTGAGTGGAAATTCGGAGAAATTAGGGGCTGTAGAGTGTATTGATGAGGATACTATGTTGGAGATTTTGGATATTTATTTGCACTTTAGTAACTATATTCCACTTAGATTTGGGTCTCAAGGAAGTGAGGCGCGATTGGCTGTTGTAGGGCAGGGGAGGAATCTAGCTAATGCCAAGTATTCGGGCTGGGTAAGGTAATCTTGTGGTAATTGTTATGATTTAGGCAATAAATAAAGACGTCTTAATCTTATGAATGAGTATTTCAGTATTTTGTATGATTTATTTTTAGGTAGGGCAGAGGAAGCAGTTGGATATGCTGAGGCCACCCTCAGTGAATGAGCTCTTGTTGTCTTCTGATGGTAATCACATTTTGGAAGGATGTGTGACTAGCTTTTTTGTTGTTTGTCGTAAGGTGAGAAGTTGAGATCTTTAGTTTCCTCCTGTGCTTTTTTTTGGTTGGGGGCGGGGGTTGCTTTTCCTATGTATTGTAAGCCCTCTTTTTAGAAAATTAAGAAAAACTTTAAAAAGTGGAATGGGGGTGGTGGGGGGAATCGACACATTGGTTTCATGATTATCAAATTTAAAGGGTATTGCAATGATATTATTGCGACAGTTTGTTGCATTAAGTCGAACATAGCTCTTCAAAGATTGATCTGCCAATGGATTATCTAGCCTGAGCTCCAATTCATATGAACTTAATGATATAAATAAGTGTAATTTAAACAAGAATATGTAGTTTAAGCAAGAGTTTTGTTCAAGCCTCTAGTGGTTGGATCATAGTATGTCAGAAACAGGATCTCTGAATTCCTTGTTTTCCATTTGGAAACGGTGCTTTAATGATGTTTACGTTCGGTTTATTTGCCAACTTTCTGCTGTACTGGCTTATCTATCTTGTATCTTCAGATTGTCAGAATTGCATGAGCATAGCTTCTATTTCAACCTAAATTTAATTAAATAATCACTTGGCAACGTATCATTTTTTAAAGAAAACGTCAAAACTTGGTGCAACACAGGCCCTTGCTATATTGCTGTTTCAAAGTGAAGCTACAACTTAAGTCTCAAGTTTTTATCATGTTGCATAGACTTGGATAATAGTTGTAAAGATATTTTATTGGGCATGGATGTTAATTTCGTACAAACTTCATGGTATATATTTTTAAGTTGCTTTTTAAACTTGTCTGTAGGATGATGATGAAGAATCTTTTGAAATACAGACAGCTCCTCTTAGTGATGGTGTCCTCCCCGGTGTAATACGTCAAGTGATTATCGAGTGAGTCATTCAAGATTTCTTTAAGAAGTTCTGTTCGGGAAATAATGGAGGAATATCTTCGTAAGTGCTATTAGGGTTGTTTCACTTAATGTTGATGAAAAAAGTTCTGGGCTTCATGCTGCAAAATCATATGGTTCAAAAGCTCCATTGTCTTGCAATATGAATTATATACGTGTCTGCATAAATGTATGTACAAGATAGGGAGTAGTGTAAAAGCACCATATCACATTGGACAAAGATATATGCCAATCAAGAAGGTGATTGTTTCTTATTTCAATCAACATTTCCTTTTCCATTGCAATCGTGACCACCTAATGAACCATGGTTGACGGTGGCCAGTTTGTCTGTTGCAGATGTTGCATTAAACAGTTGCAAGCTATCATCTTTGTGTTTGTGTATTTTAAGTATAAAAGTTGCACTGCATTTTTATATTTAAGTTTCCTTTTAGTTTTCTTTCCTGTTAGGTTAAACCACTTAATCTTTGTTTATAATGCAAAGAAAGAATGACATTTACACTTAATGTCAGCCTGAACATCTGCACATTATTGTAGATTCCCAAAATGACAACATTATTGCATATGATATCTGTCCAAGTAAACTAGTTAAATTAGGATACTTTAATGAACATTTTAGGTAGCATTCCTTTTTTTATTACCATTATTACCTTTTTTTTTTTATGAAACCATTATTACTTTTAGGATATCAATTTCTTCACCTGGGACAAATGATACTCTGGAGTTGCAATCTCTAATCCTTGTCAAATATGTTATATGGGCTTCATAATCTTTGCTTTTGACGTATGATGTTGTAGTCTTCAGAAAGTTAAACTTTTGAAGGGTTCCCGTTCAGTAACAGACATGTTTTTGTAAATAAAAGCCACATACTGGGGGACCTTTTTTTTGTAAATGAAGTAACCATTATAAATATCTGCATTTTTATTTATGACATTGACCTTTTGCAGCATATGTTCAAAAAAGGGAATCCCGCTTAGAGAGATTTCCCCATCATGGAGGCAGCGCGAATTTTGGGAAGAAGCATTCATCAGTAGTACGGTCTCATGTACTTTAATGTCATATTACTTCATTTTCTACCCTAATCTGCCATCTTCTATTTTGTCGAAATACTTCACTCATCCCGTGCGATTTCCTTGTCAATTTTAGGAGGACTAATAGTAAAAAAATTACTAAAAACGCCTTAGGAGTGGAAGTGCTTTACGGTTTGAGTGAAGTATTATGGTTAACATTCTCCCCAGCCTCCCTTGTCCTATACCCAGATTGTCTTGGAATGCAAGTTTCAGCTTACTTTCTGAAAAATGATGGCGTTTTTATTCGTTAAGCGTTGCATGTGAATAAAGTTCTGAATTAAAGAAAAATGACAGATGGCTTGAGGCTTATACAGCATGTGCAATCAATTATGGCACCTAATTCTTGGGAATTCTTGGAATCGAAAACTTGGAAGGACATAACATGGGAAGAGAAACAGTTTAAGGTCATTGAATTTCAAATATTAGTAATTATTCTGTGAGTTCTGCAAGCTATAGATAATTGATCTTTGCTTATATGTTATTGTTCAAATTATCAGGAGAGTCCCGGGAAGATCACATCCATCATCAAGGTGAATAAGATTTCTTACCTTTGTCTTTTTTTCCTCTTTGTGTTTTGTTGTGTGTATGACTTTCAAAGCTTTGTGTGTGTGTGTTTGTGTGTGTGCGTGTGCGTGTGTGTGTGACTTGGGAAGAATTACGAATGAGAATCTTTTGAGCAGAAGGAGCTGATGGAAGCAACCATGCTTGAAGCATATCCAATCGAGAAATTCTGATGGGAACTTATGCAACGCGGGTAACAATGTAAAAGCACACATGCTTTTATGTGAATTTTAGGACGCTTCGTGTCGTGTAATTTCCATATCCATTTGCTCATCAATAGCATATATGCTTACACTCTTTTGGCTGCCTATGGAAACAAGAGAGTGAAAAACGCCATCAAACAACAGTTGCAGCCTTCTCCAGGTTTCATTTCATCAGATCATGTAATCCCATTTCTTATCTTTCTGGATATTCGTACTTCAGGAGATTTTTTTTTTGGTAACATACACAAACTCTGTTGTTTTGTTTCTACAAAAGGGCTTGATATTCCTATGTGACTCATTTGCTAGCTTTCTCTCAAGTTGGGCTTAGATACTATTGATAAATTATTCACTGTGAAAATCTGGAAAGGGGGAGTTTGGTCATTCATACAATTCATTTTTAACGTTCAATGAATAATAGGAGTAGTGGTTTGAAGATCCCTTAAAGAATTTAGAGGGTAAGAATTCAAAAGAAACATTATGGGATTGACAAAGCTAAGATTATATATAAAAGATTATGAGACATGCCAGGAACACTACAAACATTGAAATGAGTGAGATCGGTCACCCTACGTGTGGTTCTTTTCAGACTCACACAGAGTAATAAAGGTCGTATCAACATTTGGGCCAACATGGGCTCAACTTGATATCGGGCCTCAACCAGCAAGGTCCATATTTAGTACAGTGCATGCCGCCTATATATCTTCAACCGATATGACGCATATCGTCCTTTGTTCGACATGGTGCATGTCGCCTTCTGACCCTCATAGCCGGTAAGATACAAGACACCTACATTCTCTTATTGCTGACCTTGTGTAGGTTACCTCGGTCGTTATGTTCAATACAATACATGTCATCCTCGACCTCAAGCAATGGTCACATTCTCTTCAATGATCATTCCGGAGTTCACACAGACATTACTTCTTGATAGTAACTTATATAGTGATGGCTTTAAAATATACGTTCCGTTATAGCTTGAGCCATAACAGCTCCATAACATGCTCCATTACATGAATATGTGGTAAACTCCTTTGACCATGACTTCAGTGCATCATAATCTACTCCCTCACAAGCTTAGGTAGAATTATATAAGTGATCATCATCCCCAATTACAAGGTACGCACATAATACACTTGATATACATTCTCGCTTATTGTCTTAACAGAAATTCATCTATTCAAATATTGCCTTGAGCCTGAGAGTGTCCCCCCGGAAAAAGCTCCAGTTGTAGCTCCACTCTCAAATCCACTCGAAAAAATTATTTGGATCATCACTCAGAGGTCTATTTACCCGTATATCAACTCAATTGTAACCCAGACGATTTCAGACATCGTCAAGCATCATTCAATGTAAAATATTTCGAAGGAGAAGAGAAAATAGATCCTATGTGTGTGGTGGCAAGATTATTTCCATGTTAGAATAAGGCGTGTGTAATGCCAAAATTACGGAGCATCCAAAGGGGCATAAGAGGACGTAATGTTGAAGGGCTGGACCGAATGATAAAAAGTTGTAAAAGGTTGAACCTGGTAACAATTGCACAATTTCCATGTCCGTCCTTGCAATTTTCACACTAAGAATACCCAAGTAAGGTTTTAGGGGGGAAAAATCGGGCATACTGCATGCGAGAAAGTATTATGTGTTTGTTTCCAAGAAAAATTAGGAATATTAAGATGTGGAAATGAACCAGTACTCTGAGAGGGATGTCATATGGCTGAATGAGCTATAGCAAGACCAAAGAAAAGCGATCGGGTCGCAATTTTACGGAAGAATATCATAATTAAGTAGCTTTTCATGAAGCTCTTCAAAATCAATGGGGGTGTCACATGATTGAACAACCTTAGCCAACTATTTATAGTCATCTCTCAAATTGTGCTAAATGAGTTTCACAAGATCATCTGGATCCGTAGACTAATTAATCAGCTTTAAATTTTCACAACATGAAGATAAATAGAGTCTGTGTAAGTACTTTTTTTGCATAGATTTGAGGTATTGTTTAATTTTTTTGATTTGTCTACGGGAGGGCTTTGCATATGTATCAAATAAAGTAGTACATGCCTCACGAAGAATTCTTTGCCTGAGTGATAAACGGAATGATATTTTGAGAATGGGGAGAAATAAGACGAGTTCAGCAGTTCACTGTACACGCAACACTCATCATGCCTCACATAGAGTGATAAATGACATATCAACAAATGGGACGGCATGAGCTCAGATCGATATCGGGCCGTAACCAGCAAGCTCCATCATTATATCATCATCCGACATGATGTAGGTCATCATATGTTCGACATGACATATGTCACCTTCTGTCCCTCATAATCGGAAAGATGCAAGACGTCTACGGTCCCTTATTACGGATGCCGTGCAAGTCACCCAGGTAATTTATGATCAATACAATACAATCATCCTTGACCTCAAGCAACGGTTACATTCTCTTCAATGAGCGTTCCGGACTTCACGCAGATATTACTCCACAATAGTAACGCATATAGTGATGGCTTTGAAATTTCACGTTCCGTTATAGCCTGAGCTCTAACTGCTCCATAGCAGGCTTCATTACATCAATACATGGTAAACTCCCTTAACCATGACTTTATTGCATCGTAATTCACGCCCCTGCGAAGGAGTGTTATGTAAAGTATCATCATCCTCAATTACAAGGTACACACGTAATATGATCGCTATACATTCCTGCTTACCGTCTTAATAGAAATTCCTCCATTCAAAATATGACTTGAGCGCCAGAGTATTCCCTGAAGGCAAGCTCCACGACCCTTCACATTTTTGCGTGTTTTGAAGGCCCCCTCTAAAATCCACTCAAAAAGTTATTTGGATCATCACTTAGAGGTACATTTACCCGAATATCAACTCATTTATAACTCAGAGGATTTCATACATCGTCAAACATAAACTATTTTAAAGGAGTAGAGAGAAAAATAAAACCTATGTGTGTGATGGAAATATTATTTCCATCACCAACCACGATGACTTCATTGCCAGAATAAGGCATGCGTAATGCCAAATATTTGAGATCAATGGTAACATGATGCATGGCACCACTACCAAGAAGTCATAGAGAATATGACAGAGCATCCAAATGTACTTAAAGATGACGCAATGTTGGAGGACTGGACCGAATGAGAAAATTTTGTATGAGGTTGAACCTGGTAAGAATTGCGCCATTAATTATCTGAATGTCCTTGCACTTTCCACACTGGAAATAACCAAGTCGAGGAATAGGAGAAAGTATTTTGTGCATGTTTCCAAGAATCATGAATAGTAAGACGTGGAAACGAACCAGCACTGGGAGAGGGATGTCGTACGGCCAAATGAGTTGTAGCAAGACCATAAAAATTGAACCATAGCATCTTTAGACAGAAGAGTCTCATAATTAAATAGATTTTCTTGGAGCTCTTCAAAATCAATAGGGGTGTCACGTGTTTGAACAACCCTAGCCAAGTCTTTATAGTCATCTCCCAAATTGTCTGAAATAAGATTCACAAGATCATCCAGATCCGTCGACTAATTTATCAGCTTTAGTTTTCATAACATGAAGATAATTAGAGATTGTTTGAGAACTTTTTTTGCATAGATTTGAGGTACTGTTTAATTTGTTTGATTTGGCCACAGAGATGGCTTTGCATATGTATCATATAAAGTATTCCATGCCTCACGAGAAGTCTTTTTCTGAGTGATTTACGAGATGATATTTTGAGAAAGAAAAGAAATAAGGGCATTTAAGATGAGTTGATCATGTTTGATCCAAAGATAGTATGACAAGTAAAATTGGGGACAAAGAGTAATTCCAGGTTGTATAATTCATCTATTAAATAGGAACGCATATATATGCGGAGAGATATGTTGGACTGGTATACATGGTTTTGGCAACTTCGTCTAGGAACGATGAAAATATAATTTATAAAATAACTGAATGATAGTTATAATGACTAAAGTATATGTCTAACCATTTACAACCGACAATAAAATTCTACAGTTTCACAATTCTTTCTATCATACTAATTAAAATTGAATCTTAGATTTATACATCAAATGTTTAAAAGATACTGATCATTATCTCAAATGTTACTTTGTTTAATAAGTGTTACTTTACAATTACTAAAGTATATTCATATCTATGATATTATAAACATATAAAATCATATGCACATGAAACCCACATTCTATAATTTTTGAATGCACTTATCAAAATGAATTGTTTAGAATAAGAACATCACAAAAGTTGCTTACTTTTTTTTTTTGTAAATGTTCACATGTTTACTAGCTAATTATGAAAAACATGTTCTCAATATATATTAAATACATAGATTTGTAAATTTAAAATGTTTATTATCTTTAGAAAGGTGTTAAATGTATCGAGTACATGAAGTTATAAATTCAAAATGCTAACAAAAAACATAAGATTATTTTGTATAATTATATATAATAACATATTTATATTTTACGAAAAATAAATACTTAATAAATTATATATTAATTAATATTGTTTTCAAAAGTATCATTTCACTAAATTAAAACACGTGCATCCATCATGCGTGCATTTTACTTAGTATATATATATATATATATATATATATATATATATATATATATATATATATATATATATATATATATCCATATTTTGACGTAATAAACAATATTAAACAAAGGATATTTTAGTCAACAAATAGAATGTTTATTTAATGTCACAAATTTTGGAATGTTAATGGTTCAAATCCTACCTTGTCTGGCAAGTCAATGTTGGAAAAATAGAACAGGATTGCTTAAACTTAATAATTTCACATGAAGCAATTGCATAAGTAGAAATATAGAAAGTTTTAAACAAGAACTTAAATGTGCAATATGACTTTTATTCATACGATCGAACACATAAAGCAAATATAGAATAAAATTGCATAAAGCAAATGTAAAATGAAAACTTATTTAGACTGAGGTGAGTTTAGAACTTTGTCCTTAGGACATTATTTTTCATACTATGTGTACACGGATATGGCAATACGTCCTCCAAGATGCAACAGTCTATCTTGTTCTAGTCTTTGCACTTAAATTTGAACAAGCAACGAACTAATCCAGCTTTGATATCTCTGACTTGTGTTTATGCAGAAAAAGTTTTTTTTATTTTGGTAGAGTTTCGGTATGCAGAAAAGTTCTATGTTGTTTGCATTTAATGCATTGTGATTATATAGGCAGACCAAAGTTGTTTGGAAGAGAAGCATCTCTTCTTGGTACTGTAGTTATGTTTTCGATCAGTGTTTCGCAATCTTTTGATTTTGTTGGTTACGATTCCGATGTTTTGTAGTTTGAGATGTTTTTGTTTCAGCTATGTTATTTTTCCTCTATTGATTCAATAGTTTATTTTGAATAGTGATAGTGGCACAACAAAATTGCATAATATTGTGCACAACACATTTTGGCACTATTGATTATGATTTGGCACAATTTGAATCATATAGGCCCCATAAAAATCAGTGTAGCTTTAAAAGTATTTTTGTGTCATTTCTTTGTGCGTATTTTGTTATGCTTACAAACATTTCACTTTTATTGTTTTGACATTTGTAATATGTTGTTAGATATCAAGCTCAGTTTTTTTTTTTTTTTTTTTTTTTGTTTTTGTGTGTGTGATTTGACGTATGTTACGCATATATAAAAATTATATTTTTTCAAATAAAAAGTGGACCCTTCTTCAAATTTTGCTCCGGGCCAATTAAGTTTTAAGAACGGCCCTAGGTACACCGTTATTCAATCAAATTCACGAGTGGTTTGCGGGTATGTTTAAGTTACGATGTTTATTGTCTTTTAAAAGTTTCAATTTTAGGTTTTGGATTAAAGATTTTGTCTTTAATTATTAGTGTTTATGCATAATTGACCAAGAATCGAAAATTGGGAATGAAATAAAAAAAATACATGTATGTGTAGTGCCGGAAGTAAATAAAAAATAATAAAAAAAGATACTGATAATACATGTGTGGTACTGCCGATATGAATTACATGGAGGTGGATTTTACATGGGCTGAACACCAGACGGGATTGAACAAGGTATTTTCTGTATTCACAGCCTTCACAAAACATTATATTTTCATTAAAAAACAAGATTAAGGATATGTCTAAGTAATTGACAAAGATGTTTAAAATCATCATGATTCTGATACCATGTGAAATTAATATCTATTTAAAATTTTTAGTTGTTGAAAAGATTTAATAAAAATTTATACATTTAAACACAATATGATTCGACATTGTGTGAGTACTCTCTTTTGGGTTTTGACAACCTCCAATATTTTTTTATTTTTTTTTTTTTTTTAGAACCTCTAATCTTAAATGTCATAATTCTTTTCATTTGATATTACTTCATAAAAAAATTTATTGATTGTGAACTGGTATCTTCGAATAAAAAAAATTAGTGACTGTGTACTAACATCTCTGGCCTCGATTTGTGTTGGTCAAACACTAATCATCATTCAACTCTTTGTAGTAACGTGGTGTGAAATATACTATTTCCATGCCTTAAAAAGTGTCCACTTGTTAAGATCAATCGTTTATTGTTGTACTAAAACTAATTGATGGTAGTAATGTGTTATTTTATTTCCTTATCATTTAAAACTGTGGGCAACATGTCCCAACACCCCTCTAAAGTGTTGGCAATCTGTCCAACACTTGCACAATTGTTTTTCCAAGAGTGTGGTGGTAGTAAATGTGCTACTTTATTTCCTTATCATTTAAGACTGTGGCAATCTGTCCAACACTTGCGCAATTGTTTTTTCAAGAGTGTGGGCAATCTCCTCTAAAGTGTTGGCAATCTGTCCAACACTTGCACAATTGCTTTTCCAAGAGTGTGGTGGTAGTAAATGTGCTACTTTATTTCCTTATCATTTAAGACTGTGACAATCTGTCCAACACTTGCACAATTGTTTTTTCAAGAGTGTGGGCAATCTCTCCCAACACTGGCACAATTTTTTTTAAATAATGTTCCAACCAGGGTTCGATTTCGTGACCTCTGGCTCCCATACCATTCTAGGATCAAGTGCTACCATTCTACTAAAACCAATTGGCAGTAGTAAATATGTTACTTTATTTCATTATCATTTAAGAGTGTGGGCAATATGTCCCAACACCCCTCTCAAGTGTTGACACACTTGCATAATTTTTTTTTCAAGAGTGTTAAGATCAAGCGTTTACCGTTGTACTAAAATCAATTGGTGGTAGTAAATAAGTAACTATATTTCTTATACATTAAGAGTGGACAATCTGTCCCAACACCCCTCTCAAGTGTTGGCACACTTGCACAATTTTTTTTCAAGAGTGTTAAGATCAAGCGTTTACCGTTGTACTAAAACCAATTGGTGGTAGTAAAGGAGTAACTATATTTCTTATACATTAAGAGTATAAACAGTCTGTCTCAACACGTTCCTTCAAGTGTTGGCAATCTGTCCAACAGATGCACAATTTTCATTCAAACGCTTACCGTTGTACTAAAACCAATTGGTGGTAGTAAAGACGCAACTATATTTCTTATACATTAAGAGTATGAGCAATCTGTCCCAACACCTCCCCTCAAGTGTTGGCAATCTGTCCAACAGATGCACAATTTTCATTCAAGAGTGTGGGCAATCTGTCTCAACACTTGCACAATTTTTTTATTTTTATTTTAGATAATGTTTCAGCCAGGGTTCGATTCCGTAACCCCTGGCTCCGATACCATGTTAAGATCAATCGCTTACCTTTGTACTAAAGCCAATTGGTACTAGTAAATGCGCAACTTTATTTCTTTATACATTAAGAGTGTGGACAATCTGTCCCAATACCCCCTCTCAAGGCCAACACTTGCACAATTTTTTTGTGGTGCACATCAATTAAGAAAATAATTAATGTGTTGTATTTTAAATATTGATGGACATATATACCCCTATCAAATAAATGCTCTTTAGGAATATGAAATGAATATATAAGCATTAAATGTTATGATAGATGTATGTTTAGAAAAACTGTAATAAATGATATATCAGTTTTTTAAATTGACACTTTTTATAAGACAATTCATTATTTAAAAAAAATAGACATTTTTTTATTGACGGAGGTAGTATATTTTAATTTATTAATAACACCCAACAATCAAACATGCAAAACAAATACTCAGACTGTGACATGGGAAAATGTTATTCTAAAGGACGTGTGAATTACTACTAGACCACGAGTAAATACTTCAAGTGCGTTTTGACTAGTCCCATCTTCATTCCAGGGTGTCGATCAATAAAAATATGGCAAAAGCTTTGTATATCAATCAAGGCTTAATTATCGATAAGTTATCGGCCTAGTGGTTAACACTAAATCATAACCTGACAGTAACCAAAGTTTGAATCCCGTTTGGAGCGAAAAAGAATGCGTGTATATCTTTCGTTTTTGTTGGGAAAAAAAAAAAAAAATCAAGGCTTAATTAAAATGCCAAAGTTGGGCCAATTAAAGTTCTTGTGCAACTCATCTAACTCTTGCCACTAGCTATATTTGTGATGTGAATATGATATTGTTAACATATGACACATGAGAAACAACAGCTATATATATATATATATGATGCAATGCACATATGAGGGCATTCACACCAGATGCATCATTTTTTATCTCTAAAATAATATAAAATAATACACATCTCTATTTTACAACATCTCAATTCAAAACACTCAAGAACAGCATCCATATCCTTATAACATTTCAAATACTATTAAATAATATTTATTCTACCTCAAACCCTATTCATACACATTAAATATTTATTATTTCACTCCAGCAGCATCCCTATCTTCAACCCTGTCATTTTTTATAATTAAACATGTTTAGGGACGTGAATAGTGCATCCTCAAATGTGAGGGATGCCGTGTGTGAACAGGAAAAATTTTTGGGGTGGTGTAGTGGTATATAAACTGTAAAGCTAAAAAAATGTTGGTAGTGGGATTTGAACTTACAACCTAGGATTATGGAGATCGAAAGAGTTTGTTCTTAAACCACTAGGATATAAAGTCATTTGTTCAATAAAAAGACACATAACATACTAATATTAACACTACTACTAATACAATACTAAAAATTTGGGGGCTTGGGACCAGTATGAGGGGCTTGGGACCATTTGGGGGGGGCTTGAGACCACACTGGGTCAAGCCTTGGGTCCCCGCTGGAGGATCTGACTGTTCATATCCCTAAAAATAAATAGCCTTTGTTGTGGGAACTATTTGGGGTAAACTCTATTTTTTATCTTTATTTTAGGGATAGGACACAATATAGGGTTTCTGCTACGAATGCCCTGAATATGCTAGTTAGACCGTCGTCATCGCTTGATCTAAAAGCGGTAAAACCACGATCACAAGACCTTTATATGTCACACTTATGCGAATGTGAGAATTCTACTACTTTAATTATGTGTGATTACAATAGCACTCATCATATCTTCAAATGTGAAAATATATAGGGAAATGGTACACAATTGACTGAATGTATAATTATTATGAAATTCTTTTTTTTAAATTTTTTTTTACCAGAAACGAAAGGATTCATTAAAACTAAAAAACAGATTACAACCCGGACCAAAGCCTGGAAAAAGCCGAACTAATTCCGGATCAGTACCGGCCTTAAGCCGGACACAACCACCAGAAACGAAAGGAAAAAAATGTTAGGTGTAGTGCCCGAAAGACAATTATATAATTGTTTTAGGACAGAATTAATAATTCATCTTATTATATGCATGTATGTTTATAATTAAGACACTACTGAAAATCCTAAGTACCTCGTTTATGTAATCACATAACTCAGTGTATGGCTATACACAAGAGGATTGAGTTAGTGAGATGTACTTGAAATTAACTTAGTCCGTAGCGTTGATTAATCTGAGTACGGGTCTCATGATTAATATGCTAATAATGCGCCCAGAGCACTTTACGGTGTGACGATCTTATCCAGAGGCGCGGTAATAGGTGGTACTAGTGGGACATTTATATATGATGATAATCATATAAATTTGGACCGATTTGATTTGAGTTCTCGATATAATTCCGTAATCGATAAGTCTTATCGAATCACAAGGTGATCATATATGGATTAATCTCAATCTTGAGGTGATCACAGACGTCAACTGCTTAGACTAGGGTAGAGTTTGATGTGTTAGTAAGGATCACTTCGTAGTATGTGGTCCAACACTTCTCGTTGGCTCTATTCGGAAATGAGTGAGTGGTCTGTGCTATCACAGATATGGAATCCATTCCTTTCCTCGGGAAGTAGACAGACAGTTCCCTTATTTGTTAGCCCTAAGAAAATGATCGATCCCGGGAGTTCATGTTAGACTAATTAGCTACTAGTCTAGTATATTAACTAATTGATCATTAGGGGGTTAATGGTAAATAATGATAATATGTTTCGAGAAGGGTTTACGGAAATATCCCGACTCGAAATGAACAGTCTATGGAGGATTTATCCGTATGTAATGATTATATCAGTGGACGCTTATCAACTCATGGTTGAGTGTAAGTTATCTATATTCGGCAGAGTTTAGTTTCGGATTTATGGTGGTGTAATCCCGAAATTAATAGATTGAATATAATTGTTCGGTCTGACGAATAATTTTATTTAATTTATTGTATTTCTTGAATATGGGTCCATGGTCCCGACGTGGCTCTAATATATCATATAGGTTTTCTCGTCGTTTCACCTCAATTATAATTAAATAGTTGGATTGGACTATTTAATTGATATGTGGATTAATTGTTTAGTTGAACTAGATAATTAAATATATGGAAAAGAATTTTTTTCGTGGACTCGGCCCAATGTGGTGTAATATGCGTGTGACCTAATTATTTAGGGTGGGGCGCATATTTGTTTATTATTTGTTGGGAAATTAGTTTTCTTGATAAATAATAAGACATGTGATTAAATTATTTATTTGTTAAATAATTTAAGGAAAAGAAAATCTTTTGTATATCCTTATTAATTTGGGAATATTCTAGATTATCTTTTTAAGGAAAATGATTAATATGATTGATTTTTTATTAATTAATTAATTCTTGGAGGACAATGATTACTCTCCTATATAAAGAGAGTTCTCTCAAGCCTCTCAACACATCACAAATTTCGACTTTTGGGTAGTAGTATGGCTTAGAGATTTCGGCCATTATACTAAGGGTTCGAGTTTTAGAAAAACTTCGGGTTTTTCTAAGGTAGCATATCGAGGAGGTCAAGTGGCTTAAAACACCATCCACTTGGTGTTGGTTGAAGATACACGTCGGAAGACGGTGGCTTCTCAATTCTTGGATCTTGGATCTCAGATTGTTCTAGATGTTTATTCATAATAAACCGGTAAGCAATCTAAACCCCCTCGTAGGTTTAGATCTATTTATTTATGTATTTTGGTTGTTAGATCTAGACCTTGTAGTTTTCGTTGCGTAATCGGGTGGATCTATGATCCATCCGGCGATATTACATCCTACAAGTGGTATCAGAGCATTTGATCTATCAATCAAAGTATACGAATTTTAGATATAAGGAGTGGAATAGCATGTGTAGATTGCTTTATTTTCTTTTTTATGAATCGAAAATATCATGTATGTATGCCTTTGTGATTTATGCAGGTTGAAGAGATGGATTGGGGTTGATGCTTTGTTTACTCGTTAGATCTATTGTAAACTCATATAAATTCGTTTATATGAGAATAGGAAATTTTGTAATTTTAATTTTCTAGAAGTAGATCTGTTTTGTTGTTGTTACGTTTTTTATTTTTTCCCGGAGTTTGAGCCGTTGAAATGACAATCCCTCCGGTCAGAATGAAGAATAAAAGTTGAATAACATGCCCTCAAAATTTCGTGACGATCGGAGTCGATCTCGATGTCCGATCGCTGCTATAAAGTTGCTATGAGTTCGTCGAATTTCAGAAAGAGATTGGACCGTTGTAACGAAGATCCGACCGTTCAGTTCGACTACCATGGATTTATGAACAAGACCTAAAAATTTCAGGTCGATCGGGATTTGTCTCGAAGCCCGATCGTCCCCGGGGAGACTCTTCTTGCGCGCTGATTGTAAGCAGATCTGGCGGTTAGATCGGCGGATTTCTCGAGAAAATTGGACCGTTGAAACGAAGATCCAACCGTTCAGATTGAAGTAGGAGGTGTGAAGAACAGGTACATAAAGTTTCATGACGATCAAGGTTCGTTTGGATGTCCGATCATCGATACAACGCAGCAGCAGCAGATTAGAAAATAGTAAACCCTAGTTAGGGTTTGTGTTTTTTTTAGGTTAGATACGGGGGTACCAACGATCCATCTCGGTGTTTAATTTTTTTTCCGTTATTTTTTCGTGTATGATCGAAAATTGTATGATATAACAGGAAATTACCATGACATGCATCATATCATGATTCCACTCCAATGCATACATGTAGCTAGTTTATTTCGAATAAATTAGGCATGTATAACTCGTATAATTAGTTAAAAAGCTTATTTAATTAATATGTGGTAGTTAATAAATAAGTAACTAATTATAAAAACCGAGTAACCGGGTTTTGTCAATCGTTACGATTTTAGTGATGGATTCTCGGTGAATCCCACTTAGATAAATCGTTGAGTTTTCGGTGATGGCTTCTCGATGAAGCCACCTTAAACAGAAACGAGATTACGCTTTGGTTGACATCATAGAAATCGGAAAATCATTGTACATGGGTTCGGAAATTGTCTAACCATGGTTGGGCGAGTTCAACAGAGGTTCGGCTCAATCGACTCCCCTTCCACGTGTGATGTACGTTACAGTGGTTCGACAAGACTTAGCATAGCCGATAAGCCTTCGGGCTAAACGGGGCTTCTCTTGCCGGATTAGCCTGAACTGTCACATATGTTCCAACGAATAAGACGGCGTAGACTTGCCTACATAACCGACCCTGTTCGGAGTACTTTGATTTATTGTTTCTTATTGTCAAGACCGAAACCGTAATTAGTAAACCCACCACTTTTTTCAAAATATTGAGTGGGAGCGGGGAAGGCGACAGCTGACCCCACGGCCTCTACTGTAGGTGCAAGCACGTGAGAGAAGGGAGATGCCTCGAGCCGCTTTGATTCCGGCCCCCTGCAAAATTCAAGGCTTGGCCTCCGAAAGGATAGGATTTCGGGTACTCGTTGAGTCACTGACCGACCCTGCGTCGGCATACTCGGGGCGTACTTTGAGATCTGATATAGTAGGTCACACTCTTTATGGATATTTTCGAAATATCTAGGCTAGAAAAGGAAGATAATCAATGAAGTAAGGCCCGGGATGTCTGATTCCCGTGAGATGTTCGATTCTCGAAGCTTAATCATTGAGAGAGATTGTCTCAGTTTGATCGTCACCTCTTTGACTGACCTTGCGGCGGCACTGAGGTGTGAGATTAAATCCTTGGAATGGTAGGATAGACTTTAAACAAGTTTATTATTCCTAAAATAAAAATCTAGTAGTGAAATTTACTTTTGAATTTAATTTTCTGTCATTTTATTTACAGCTAAATCTCTAGGCTACTAAACTGTTAGTAATAGGACTTCATTAAAAATGTGGAGAGTAACAAGAACGTTGTAATTATCAACAAATGTAGTTAATTTTTCAGAAGAGATTTTTCCCTTGAGCCTTTAAAAACTTAAGTGACATAGTATAGGTATGTCACGGATGTCACTCGTGTTGAACGAGAGACGAGCATACTTAGTTTAAAAAAGATGATATAGGACTATCAGACAAATTCATTTAGTGAATTTTAAAAGTGTAATTACACAACAAATTTCTAAATTGAAAAATTGGAAAATCATATGCATAAGGCGTTGCTAGTTAGACGGTATTTAGAACCGATAAACTAGTGGGAGCCTTAGTTTTATGATTTGTTGTTTTTCTGAATCATTAGAAATATGTAATAGACTGCACAGGAGTTTCTCCATTTATTGGAAAAACAAGAATAAAGCGTTGCTAGTTAGACAGTATTTGGAACTGATAAACTAGTGGGAGCTTAGTTCTGGAGATTTTATAATCTTTGAAACATCATGAACACAACATTGCTAGTTTGATAGTATTTGGAACTGATAAACTAGTGGGAGCTTAGTTCTAGATGATGTTCTAATCTTTGAAAAATCATAAATACAGAGTGTTGCTAGTTAGACGGTATTTGGAACCGATAAACTGGTGGGAGCTTTGGTCTTATGATTTGACGATTAGAAAAATCGATAGTCCAAGCAAGTAACACTGAACATCCCACAGTTCAAGAGTATTGTTTACTCAAACGAACTGCTAGTTCAAGACTGTTTCCATCTAAGGAAAGTCGAGAATGGGAAAGAATGTTTATACATGTTAGTCATCTAAACTAAGCAGTTTTAAGGCTAAACTGGAAAATTAATAAATTGGAAATTAGAGGATAAGGAAAGTGATTTCGGATCACTGACCAATACATCCTTAGCAATTTTCTCAAAAGCTAAAGTTCTTTGGAAGAACTAGGTCACTTTGCATTAAACGATAAATAAAATAGACAACGGGCAGTTATTTCAGATAGACTAGTGGGAGTGATATAAGGAAATGAATCTCGGATTCAATTCTTGAGTATCACAGAAAATTCATTTTCTGTTTTCGGATTCGTTGGAACGAACGTATTCATTTTCAATAGGATAATTTGTGTGTCTTATTGACGATGAACATAACATTCATAGCACGAACCCAAGACTCGGACTTTTGTTTGATAAAGTCAGAACCACTAAGAAATGCTGAATAGGTATATGTAACACATCTTAAACAATATAAACGCAAATGGTTTCCGTATTTAGATAAACGCTTCTTTCTATTAATCGGTGTATGTCCCATAAAGACAAGATCTCAAGATCGCTTAGGGTGATTCCTACTTCGAGTCAAAGGAACCTGTCTCAAAGGAACAATGCCTAAGTTTCCTTTCAATCGGGGAAAGGGTAATAGATTTAAAGAAGTTACATAGCTTGTTCATATCGACCTTCAGGGTCATATGAAAGATACAAGCTAGTGGGAGCTTCTGAGTGGTGACATATTGTCTGATAACTACTCGAAACTCCGGTAAGTTTATCAAAAATATTTGGAGGAATCTCTGATTTCACCAGAGATAGAGTATTCCATACTCAGAAATAGGTTATTGCGTAGTCTTCGGGACTGATGCTCGGCCTGCCTCCCATTGGAATGTTTTCACTAAGGGATACACCATAAATTTGCCTTACATAGTTATTGATGTGCTACGATATGCTGTTGAACTCATTTAAGATATTGGTTGCAAAATAACGGTTTACGTTGTAATGATAAACCGAGAAGTCTACCTAAAAGATGCCTACGCATTTGTGGATAAGGAGTAAATTCGGTTCACCCCACTTCCATAAATAGAGGCATTTAGCACCGAGTGCTTGAAGGTAGGACTGGAAATTTTGTACACGTTCAGGTCGTGAAATATCTTAATGCATTGAGTAAAGGTTGGTTATAAAACTCGTAAAATCATAGAACGACGGTTATACTGTCAAACTCAGTCTGATAGAGTCTATAAATAACAACCTTAGATCTTGAAGTATTTGTACTCCAGATGTTACTAACTGATTTGTTCAGTCCACATCCAACACCGGCAGTTGGTGATAACACTAATAAAAACTACTAAACTAGATCAGTATATCGATCCATCCCGAACGTAGTGGGAGTATGGTTTGTCCATTAACCATTGCAGGACCTTACGGTCTATAGGGTAGATTGATGGCCTATAGTCCTTCGTGGGCTATGTAGGATCCTGATCATAGAGGTTGGTTTAAAAGCCGTAACCCTGTGAATGAAGTGTGATACTCCAGTTCTGTTGAAACTCTTGTAGAACCACCTGAGTATCTCAGTCCCAGCGGGAGTAATTGGAACTACACAGAGAAGAGTCGAATGAATAGGAAAGTTTAACTTTCAACGCAAAGCTGAGTAATTTAGGGGTGATTCCCTAAAAGGTAGAGAGTTAACCAGACCGTGATCTCTCTTACCACTCAGTCTTGCTTGATTTCGTCAGAAAGCGGGAAATAGGGGTGATTCCCTAAGACTTCCTTGCCGAACAACGGAATCTGAATTCATTCATAACAGAAGGGTTTTAGCTAAGAACAAATGGCGGATTCGTTACAAAGCAGAAAATAGGGGTGATTCCCTAAGACCTTTTTGCGAGACTAACGGTATCTTAATTTTCAAAAAGAACCTTTGACAGGATGCCTGCCATATCTTATATCCTTTGGGGATTAAAGCAAACCTCTAGGTCATTTCAAAGTCATATATTTTAATATGTGGACTTGACCAGAATGTTGATAAGTCTTTCGTAGACTGGGCATCGATATTAGTAAAATAGTATGTAGATTAGTGTTTGTGAATGGTAACACTAAAACAGTTGGAAACAACATGGGTGTGTTATCTGAAGTCAGAGTCTGACATGCCATCGGGATTCATTCTAAAGGATTTGATTCGCTCAAATTCTCGAGAATCGATCATTGGCAATCCCATCCATTCACCTGGTTAAGATATCCTTGCATTTATGCAACATTCAACGATGTGGTCTACCCTACCTCTCAGGAATGGTTATCTAAACCTGCAGATGAATACGAAATGGGATGTTTAGTCAACCCTCAAGTCTCTTCGGGAGAATGAGGAATAATATGCTAGTATATTCAGGTGCGAACTAGAATATAAGTGATGACACAGATTCTGACTTTAGGTCAGATTAAGGATGATCGTTAAGTCGATTTCGTCCTCAGTGTTGAATCAAAGGCATATTGAAATCGTACCACCGGATTAGATGGAAAGCCGACGTTTCGATCCCAAAGATTGACTCAAGATGCCAACCTACCTGATCAGTGTACCAAGTAACATGGTATTCGGATCTCTGGCACGCGCCGGGTCACCGACCTACCTCGCGCGGCACACCCGGTCGTGCTTGGAAGGATGAATTACTAAGATGCGCTTGGAGGGTGCAGATTTGAGGATACGTCTCACTTGTTTTGAGCAAGTGGGAGAATGTTGTAGATATAGATAAATAAGAGTGTGCTCTAAAACAATTAATCCACTAGCCTTTCGTGCAAGTGGGAGATTGTTAGTGTGTAGTGCCGAAAGACAATTATATAATTGTTTTAGGACAGAATTAATAATTCATCTTATTATATGAATGTATGTTTATAATTAAGACACTACTGAAAACCCTAAGTACCTCGTTTATGTAATCACATAACTCAGTGTATGGCTATACACAAGAGGATTGAGTTAGTGAGATGTACTTAAAATTAACTTAGTCCGTAGCGTTGATTAACTGAGTGCGGGTCTCATGATTAATATGCTAATAATACGCCTGTAACACTTTACGGTGTGTGACAGTCTTATCCAGACTGCCGCTAATAGGGTACCTAGTGGGGCATTTATATATGATGATAATCATATAGGGCTGGACCGATTTGATTTGAGTTCTCGATATAATTCCGTGATCGAGAAGTCTTATCGAATCACAAGATGATCATATATGAATTAATCTCAATCCTGAGGTGATCACAGACAACTGCTTAGACTAGGGTAGAGTTTGATGTGTTAGTAAGGATCACTTCATAGTATGTGGTCCAACACTTCTCATTGGCTCTATTCGGGAATGAGTGAGTGGTCTGTGCTATCACAGGTATGGAATCCATTCCTTCCCTCGGGAAGTAGACAGACAGTTCCCTTATTTGTTATCCCTAAGAAAATGATCGATCCCGGGAGTTCATGTTAGACTAATTAGCTACTAGTCTGGTATGTGAACTAATTGATCATTAGGGGGTTAATGGTAAATAATGATAATATGTTTCGAGAAGAGTTTATGGAAATATCCCGACTCGAAATGAACAGTCTATGGAGGATTTATCCGTATGTAATGATTATATCAGTTGACGCTTATCAACTCATGGTTGAGTGTAAGTTATCTATATTCGGCAAAGTTCAGTTTCGGGTTTATGGTGGTGCAATCCCGAAATTAATAGATTGAATATAATTGTTCGGTCTGACGAATAATTTTATTTAATTTATTGTAGCTACTGAATATGGGTCCATGGTCCCCGACGTGGCTCCTAATATATCATATAGGTTTTCTCGTCGTTTCACCTCAATTATAATTAAATTGTTGGATTGGACTATTTAATTGATATGTGGATTAATTGTTTAGTTGGACTAGATAATTAAATACATGGAAAAAAAAAATTTCGTTGACTCGGCCCAATGTGGTGTAATATGCGTGTGACCGAATTATTTAGGGTGGGGCGCATATTTGTTTATTATTTGTTGAGAAATTAGTTTTCTTAATAAATAATAAGACATGTGATTAAATTATTTATTTAGTAAATAATTTAAGGAAAAGAAAATCTTTTGTATATCCTTATTAATTTGGGGATATTATAGATTTATCTTTTTAAGGAAAAGGATTAATATGATTGATTTTGTATTAATTAATTAATCCTTGGAGGACAATGATTACTCTCATATATAAAGAGAGTTCTCCCAAGCCTTTCAACACATCACAAATTTCGACTTTTGGGTAGTAGTATGGCTTAGAGATTTCGGCCATTATACTAAGGGTTCGAATTTTAGAAAAACTTCGGGTTTTTCTAAGGTAGCATATCGAGGAGGACAAGCGGCTTGAAACACCATCCACTTGGTGTTGGTTGAAGATACACGTCGGAAGACGGTGGCTTCTCAATTCTTGGATCTTGGATCTCGGATTGTTCTAGACGTTTATTCACAATAAACCGGTAAGCAATCTAAACCCCCTCGTAGGTTTAGATCTATTTATTTATGTATTTTGGTTGTTAGATCTAGATCTTGTAGTTTTCGCTGCGTAATCGGGTGGATCTATGATCCATCCGGCGATATTACATCCTACAAAAAAGACATGGGAAACCCCATATAGACCAAATTCAGCCTCGTTAGCGAGGACATGGTTTGGTAACATAATACGAGTTAAACTTTGATTATAGTCTATCCAAACTTAAACAACACTAAAACCTAACCAGCAAACCGGAAAAGCCGACAATTTCCGACCCGATCCAAAAAAACATAAAAGAACAGAAGAAAAAAAAACAATACAGATCAAAGCAGCCTCCGATCAGAAACCATTGAACAAAGATCTGCCTTCAATTGTGATAGAGATCCAGAAACCGCTATGCTAGTCGCCCCAACAGTGCCTGAAACCGCCGGAAACCATCATCAAATCCGCTCAAGATGTTATTCCACCAGATTGGAAGAAAGACCCATGGCAACAAAACTGAAAACCGAAAATCGATCCATCACTCCTGCAGTTGCCCCAGAGCCACGTTATCAGGGTGATAAGGCCGACTTCCGGCGGCGGCGGCCCGGAAAACTGAACTGAAAACAAAAACATACAAATCTTTCCCCCATTAACATGCAACAAAAACCACAGACCGAAAACCGCCTCTCTTGTCTTCAACCGCCGAAACAACGATAAAGTACCACCTCCGGCTGGCGGCCGGATTATCGAACCAAAGAAGGACCCCCAGACCAAAAAGAGCCTAGGAGACCTTCTATTACCTACGATGCTGAACCGAGAAGAGCCTCCGGCCAAAGAGACCGCCAAAGCCGCCGGAAAAGCAAGAGAAAAGGATTCAGATATGAAATTATTTACATGGAAAGATGAAAGGACAGAGGTAGATCTACAAAAACAAACGAAAGAGAATAAAAAAGAAAGGAAAAAGACAGCCGGCACCGGCGCCTTTCGGCGGCCGACACCGGAAAGGATGGGTTCTTTGAGCCGAAGGTGAGGGGAATGATAGAGGGTAGCTGTAACATCCTGACTTTTCGTAAAATGGTAAAATAGTCATTGGGTGTATTTACTACGACCTAATTATTATTTGTCCCATTTATTTAATTAAAAAGGGATTTAATTAAAAGGATTTAGTTATTTAATTAATGGGTTTAATTAAATGGCTATAAAAAGAAATAATCCCAATTATTTCTCATAATTCCACACGCATATTTCTTAAAAAAAAAAGAGGAACGGCGGCAACAGAGAAGAAAACCAACGCAGAAGATGCCAGGAAAAGACAGAATGTAATCCTCAACCGTGTGACCAATCCGTTCGTCTGATCAAGAAGCCGTAGGAGAGAAAAGTGATCAGCGCGAGGAGACGCAACTTTGGAAAACAACGTCTCTCGATTTTGTAAGTTTTCAGTTTAGCCCTAGTTTTCGGTATTCGTAGAGTTCGATTCTTGAAAATTCATATCTTGTGATCCGTAGCTCTGTTTCGCAGCCATGAGTAGTCGAAACGATCGTCTTGAAGCGTAGAATAATCTAAAAATAGTTTCACAGCAGTAAACCCAGGTAATCTTCAGTTTTGCAGGCTTTTTCAGTTTCGTTTTTCTGCAAAGAAATAGGATTTTAGGGTTTCTTGTTGATCACATAGGTTTTGGGGTTGAGGATCAACAGTTGTTGCAGCTTCTTGGTGTTTTGCTGTCAGTTTTGCAAGCAATTAAGGTAAGAGGCTCTTCCTATGATTTCAATTATCGTTTATAAGGTTTAGATTAAGATTTAAGATGTTTAGATGCAAGAAAGATGTGTCTTTTCGTTGATCAATGATCATAGATGCTATGGTATGATTAGATAAGTTTTTCTGTGGTCCTTATGTGTTAAATTTGCTGTTATTTGGGTTAGAACGGATTATAAATCGAGTTTGGAGATTTTAGGGTTCTAGCCGAAACCCAGGTCGGACGGGCGTCTACTTCATGTGGACGGGCGTCTGCCTTGGCTACATTTCAGACGGGCGTCTGGTTTCTCTGGACGGGCATCTGAGGTGTTATTTTACATTCAGGTTGTAGCTGTCTTAGGGTGAACGAGCGTCTGGGAAAAGTGGACGGGCGTCCAGTAGGTTCCAGACGGGCGTCCATGTTTTTAAACGGGCGTTTTGTTGTAGTTCAGCCCTATAAGTACGTTTTATCATTTCTAAACCTTTAAACGTGATATGTTAACACTGTACAAAATTGAACAAGCCTGAATTGAGCTTCTGATTCGTTCAGTTAAAACACCGATGTACTCTTAAAGGGAGTTGAAGTTCGGATCCGTCGGAAGAGCATGATAGGCTTGTGCTTTGATGAGTTAGCATTCATCAATGTCTGTGTAATTGCTAGGACTTGTCCGTGTCTAGTGGTCTAGGAAGAGAGTAGTGTGTGTGAGGGAGATTATTTGAAAACACTAGGGTGGCTAGTTAATCATCCTAATAATCAACGACTTGACTAGTAAAAGATTAAACAACATGTCTCTCTTGGCCAGGCACCTGTGCTAAATCGCGATGCATGTGATACCTCCGAAGGTGGAGGAACTCAGAGGTCAAAAGACCCTAAGTACAGAGGGACTCACCGAGACGCCGCAAGCTATCGGAGTCTACCTTTTCTAGACTTCATGGATATTGGTGTGATCCACTAATATGTTGCAAAAGAGTGTTCCCGAGGTGGAAGAACTCCGTGAGTCATAATGACCTGGCAAGTACGGAGGGACTCTCTTTGAGGTGGATGCGCGTAGTAGTGCCCTTGAGTGCGGTTGTAACATAGATAAGCTAGGTAGAAACGTTTAGTCAATTCATGTGATGGACATGAAATGAACCCCGATTGAGTCGGTCACACAAAGATAACTAACTAAACGATTAAATATCTTTTCTTTATCAATCTTAATTGTTGTCATAGCTTCTCACTTTTACTAAGTACTATGTACTTACCTCCTTTGCATTTTCTTTTGTATGCATCGTGGGGTGAGAAGATGAACAGGTTGAGAACGTTTACGAGGAGGATTTCGATGACGACGTCTCGTTGAAGATTTATCTTATAATTATTATGTTATTCATTTAGTAGACTTTTTAGTACCTTTGGAGTAGGCTTTTGGTCTTTCGAGACTTGTCGTACGTTTATTTTGGATTTCGTATTTTCCTTTTAATGTAATAAAGTTACATTTCCATCTTTAGTATGGTAAATTTCTATTCATAGTAGCTTTTACGTTTTTACCCGAGTCTTTTTAGCTTCCGTTTGCTTTTATTTGATACGACAACGTAGAGGCTTGCGTATAATATTAGCTTTATTTAATGCTATACGCGCCAAACGTTTCTCTTCCGGATGAGGGCTCGGTATCCGGGAGCGGGCGTTCTGCTTGGTATCGAGAGAAGCGCCCTTCCGTTTCAGGCTCTTCTCTACAAGATAAGAATCCTTTAGACCTTTTTGAACTTGAGCTTGGTGGTAATCCTCGTAAGACTAAGAATCCTTAAACCGTGGTCCAGCTTATCGGGACCTAGTGAAGAGCCGTCTTAGAGCGAAGGTTAGGTTGAGTTCTCGGTCACATCTTTCATGTGATCACCTCGTGTTTTGTCCTTCTAGTATCCTTAGTAGGAACTCTTTCTTCTTTTGAAGTTCCAAACCGTAGCTTGTCGATAGGGTAAGTGGAACCCTTAAGTAAAGCTTTGGGATCGGAGTCTTATGCCTACACCTTAAAGTCGAGGTCCTCTTGGTTGATTTCCTTAATTTCCCTATCGAAATCTCTTCACCTTCTCTACACATGAATATCTAAGTTTACTTTTAGCTTGGCCTAACTTTGTAGAGAATGATATTTGATTCACTTCTACAAGTCCTCCACTTTCTTTTACTATCACTTGGTTTGAGTTCATCAACATTCTTTGACCTTTGCTTTGCTTGAGATGGTTCTACACTTAACTCCATGTGTAACTCTATTATTTCCAAGTACTCCTCAATCGTTTCAACTCATAGTGTTAAAAGTCTCTTACTTTGGCACAAACTTTTCATCATCCTCATGTTTGGATTTACCCAACATGAGTGAATGCTTTTGTTTCCGTGCTTTCCCTTTAACATAAGACTGTCTCTCCATACTCCCAAAATTCTGCAAATTTTCAGCAAAGTAGATTACTGTCTTATCTACAATTTCTCTTTTTACATCAACTCGATAATCATTATGGATTATTCAGAAAATTCATGTTTATACCGGACGCTCTGTCCAGAAAATCTGCAACAGCACCTTCACTTCTTCTTCTGTTTTGAACAGGTTAAACATCTTCAAATGACCTGAATTTTTGATATGTTTCAGACAACAATTTTATCTACAGCTTTTATTTTGGAATTAAGTTCAGATTCTTTTTCGTTTGATCTCGATTTGCAATTCAACACAGTGTTTATTTATCTGGAAATTCTGGCAGCTTGTGCAATCGTCAGAAATAACTGTTTTTGACCAACTTATCTTCATTTAAAAATTCTAATATTTTTACATCATCTGGAAAACTCCAGTATCTAAATCTTTTCTCTTTGGATCGTGCTCAAATTCCTCTTCGTTTGTTCTGTAAAAAAAAAAATTGATAATGTCAGATCCAGAGTAAATATTATACACAACAACCTAAAAGGAAATTTTCGCCTCCTTGACTTAGAGTTTGGGCTAAGAGGGTAGTAAGTTATGATTGTCGTGTTTAGGAGTTCCCTGAAGTTTGATCTCTGCCTGAGTTAAACCTTTTAGTAGGATGCTTATAAAGCTAACGTTATAGTTTCTTTTATGGTGTTAAACAAGAATTAAGATGCTATCCTCCAAAGATGCCATGTTTGATGTTGAGACCACTTTTGTGCCCATTTGTAGTTATTCTTTTCTGGTAATTTGGTTCTCATGTAATCCCTCACTTGAGATCTTTAAACGCAACAAATCCTCTCGGCTTGGTGTCGTGAATTATCTCCGTAACATATCTCCATAGGCCTTTCTTTCGAACAAATTCATGCTTTCTTACTTTTCAAATCAAGAAACAAATTCTCTTCAAAGTTCTAAATTGTTGCACTCCCATCATTCATGCAAATTCAAAGTTTGCTGAATATTTTAATGTCAGAACATTCTTTTTACTTGTGTCTATTCTCAGCTCCCCTCCTAAGGGTAGTGTCGATATTGTAACTATTTCACCTAATACTGCATGTTCCTTTAAGGTATGCATATCTTCTTTTGCTGGTCAAAATTTTTAAGCGTATCATGGCATTCCTCTTCGGTTACCTATCTTTAACCTTCTATCAATTTATGCTAAGCTAGTTCAAGCAGAAGGTAGTCCTTGCCCAGGGTGCCTTCCGAACCTAACTAGCCAATCGACTTTTGAGTTCCTAAACTTCTTATCTATATTTCAGATTATTGTACCTTGTACCCTTCAGTTGTAAATCTCCTTCGGGCCGTTTAGAGCCATGAAACACCATATACACCTTTGACTTTCCATCTTTTGTTTGGCGTTTCTATTCCAATTTTGTTACACCGGTTGAAAGTCTATTTATTTTTTTTACCTTTTTATTCCCACATGGGAATAACCTTGAGCATTTATTCATTGGCAGTGTACTATTCCTCTCGAGTACTGCAACCTTGAACCTTTGATTTGAATCGTCAATGATCGTTTAAACTCCCTTTGAAGGTTTGAATTAATTCTTTGAAAGCAAACCTTATCCGACAATTTTTATGTGTCATTTCCTCTTCACTCAAAATCTGGTTTGACGCTTAATTACTCAAACTTTTGATTTTCCCTTACAATTCCTTAAGGGAAATTTCTATTTCCTTTAAATCTTGAATTAACCTCTCTTTGACTGTTGCAAACTCGGACACTTCCTGACAAGTGTTTATCTTATTCTGAGACCTTTTGGTGTACTCGTTTTGTCTCCATGGCTCCTTCATGATGAGATTCTTGCTCTCTTTTGATTTCTAAATTCTTTCTAGTCCTTCTGGTGCCCGACCTTGCACCTTTACTTTGCTTTTCTGTTATGTTATGTTCCCTCTATGGAACTCATGCGAACTGAATATTTAGCCTAGTTCGCCAACACCCCTTTTTTTTTTTAACCAAGTTTTTAACGATCAAGGTCATCTGCCTAATGTTCTCAAGTCCAGTATTTCCTTCCTTCGCAGTTAATGTTTCCAAGTCCATCATGTGATGTTTCCTTTAACGTCTCCACTTTCTAAAGGCTTATATGAAAGCCTATTACCATTCTTTCAACTTGCCTCTGAAATCCTTGTAGATCACCGTATCTTGCGGAATTCCACTCTCTCAAAAGAATTTCATCTACAAGGTGTTCTTTTATTTTACTTCTGGTGGATATCTTTTGTATTATGATACAATGCCTCCTTCTTCATTTTGGAACCAACTTCAACTTTCCTCAACACGGAATCATTTGTTCTGCTTGTCACCCAAGCAACCTTCTTTATTTCAAGTGCACTGTACCCTTCCTTGGCTTACCTAGTTGGCACACCACCCTGGTACTCAACTTGCCACTATTCAACTTCCTTTATTTTTCAAGATAACCCTAATTGGCATAAGGATTGAATCAGACCGTCAGAGAGAGAAAGTATGGTAAATGCATGTTCCCCATCCCCAAGAAGTCTCAGAAGTCTTTCAGCCGGGATCCTTGTAGTTCTTCAGCAAGCTTGTGGTGCCATGAAGGAAGTTGAGATCGAAGGAAGTCAAGTATGCCGGGAAGCTGTGAGTCAGTTGGGAAGCTCAAGCACTAAGGGTATAGGTCAGCAGGAGCAAGCAAAAAGTGTTGAACCGATGATTGCAAGATTCGAGGCAGTTGATGAGTTCGCAAAGAAACAAGATGAAGATCCAAGGGTTTTGATTACAAGTGAGTGGTCAGAACCAACCAGCCTTTGGTCACGAGTTTGATGAAGATGGCAACAGTTGGCATCGAAATCAGCTTTGGGTTCTGAATGCGGAAGATCGGGAAGGACAGTGAAGAATGGAGAACCTCGAGATGACAATTGCAGTTCCTCTCGGAGTGACCAAGAAGTACAAGAAATGGGAACAGTACTGCTGGCGATCTTTCATGAAGATAGAGATGGAAGAACACGAGTTTCTGGGATGAAGTGGAGCGATGACAGAATACGAGACTAGATTTGATACAGCAAGCCAACGAGAAGATCGAAGTGGATCGTGCAACCTCAAGTTGCCTCATTACAAGCAAAAGAGTTGGGAAGATGGAAGAAGAAGAAGACTGTACAAGTTAGGAGACGAAACGCTTCGCAAAGTCCAGAGTTCAAGTACCTCTTGGTTACATTCGAGTTTCGAGGACGAAACTCCTCTTAAGGGGGAAGGAATGTAACATCCCGACTTTTCGTAAAAGGGTAAAATAGTCATTGGATGTATTTACTACGACCTATTTATTATTTGTCCCATTTATTTAATTAAAAAGGGATTTAATTAAAAGGATTAGTTATTTAATTAATGGGTTTAATTAAATGGCTATAAAAAGAAATAATCCCAATTATTTCTCATAATTCCACACGCATATTTCTTAAAAAGAAAAGAGGAACGGCGGCAACAGAGAAGAAAACCAACGCAGAAGATGCCAGGAAAAGACAGAATGTAATCTTCAACCGTGTGACCAATCCGTTCGTCTGATCAAGAAGCCGTAGGAGAGAAAAGTGATCAGCGCGAGGAGACGCAACTTTGGAAAACAACGTCTCTCGATTTTGTAAGTTTTCAGTTTAGCCCTAGTTTTCGGTATTCGTAGAGTTCGATTCTTGAAAATTCATATCTTGTGATCCGTAGCTCTGCTTTCGCAGCCATGAGTAGTCGAAACGATCGTCTTGAAGCGTAGAATAATCTAAAAATAGTTTCACAGCAGTAAACCCAGGTAATCTTCAGTTTTGCAGGCTTTTTCAGTTTCGTTTTTCTGCAAAGAAATAGGATTTTAGGGTTTCTTGTTGATCACATAGGTTTTGGGGTTGAGGATCAACAGTTGTTGCAGCTTCTTGGTGTTTTGCTGTCAGTTTTGCAAGCAATTAAGGTAAGAGGCTCTTCCTATGATTTCAATTATCGTTTATAAGGTTTAGATTAAGATTTAAGATGTTTAGATGCAAGAAAGATGTGTCTTTTCGTTGATCAATGATCATAGATGCTATGGTATGATTAGATAAGTTTTTCTGTGGTCCTTATGTGTTAAATTTGCTGTTATTTGGGTTAGAACGGATTATAAATCGAGTTTGGAGATTTTAGGGTTCTAGCCGAAACCCAGTCGGACGGGCGTCTGCCATTGTGGACGGGCGCGCGCTTAACTACATTTCGAGGCAGGCGTCTGGTTTCTCGGACGGGCATCCGAGGTGTTATTTTACATTCAGTTGTAGTCGTCTTAGGGTGAACGAAAGCGTGGGAAAAGTGGGACGGGCGCCCGAGAGGGTTCCAGACGGCGTCCATGTTTTTAAACGGGCGTTTTGTTGTAGTTCAGCCCTATAAGTACGTTTTATCATTTCTAAACCTTTAAACGTGATATGTTAACACTGTACAAAATTGAACAAGCCTGAATTGAGCTTCTGATTCGTTCAGTTAAAACACCGATGTACTCTTAAAGGGAGTTGAAGTTCGGATCCGTCGGAAGAGCATGATAGGCTTGTGCTTTGATGAGTTAGCATTCATCAATGTCTGTGTAATTGCTAGGACTTGTCCGTGTCTCAGTGGTTCAGGAAGAGAGTAGTGTGTGTGAGGGAGATTATTTGAAAACACTAGGGTGGCTAGTTAATCATCCTAATAATCAACGCACTTGACTAGTAAAAGATTAAACAACATGTCTCTCTTGGCTGGGCACCAAGCTAAATCGCGATGCATGTGATACCTCACGAAGGTGGAGGAACTCAGAGGTCAAAAGACCCTGAAAGTCTGAGAGGACTCACCGAGACGCGCAAGCTTATCGGAGTCTACCTTTTTCTAGACTTCATGGATATTGGTGTGATCCACTAATATGTTGCAAAAGAGTGTTCCCGAGGTGGAAGAACTCCGTAGGTCATAATGACCCTAAGTACGGAGGGACTCTGCTGAGGTGGATGCGCGTAGTGCCCTTGAGTGCGGTTGTAACATAGATAAGCTAGGTAGAAACGTTTAGTCAATTCATGTGATGGACATGAAATGAACCCCAGATTGAGTCGGTCACACAAAGATAACTAACTAAACGATTAAATATCTTTTCTTTATCAATCTTAATTGTTGTCATAGCTTCTCACTTTTACTAAGTACTATGTACTTACCTCCTTTGCATTTTCTTTTGTATGCATCGTGGGGTGAGAAGATGAACAGGTTGAGCACGTTTACGAGGAGGATTTCGATGACGACGTCTCGTTGAAGATTTATCTTATATTTATTCATTATTCATTTAGTAGACTTTTTAGTACCTTTGGAGTAGGCTTTTGGTCTTTCGAGACTTGTTGTCGACGTTTATTTTGGATTTCAGTATTTTCCTTTTAATGTAATAAAATTACATTTCCATCTTTAGTATGGTAAATTTCTATTCATAGTAGCTTTTACGTTTTTACCCGAGTTTTTTAGCTTCCGTTTGCTTTTATTTGATACGACGACGTAGAGGCTTGTGATAATATTAGCTTTATTTAATGCTATACGCGCTAAACGTTTCTCTTGGAGGATGCGCTTTCAGTATCCGGGAATGCGGGCGTTCTGAAATTTGAGTCGGTTATTATGAAATTCAAATACTATAATTTTTTTACACATTGTTTTCAACATTCCTTTATTTTTCTCTCTGTGAAATGGCTTCGTCTCAAATATATATCTACTTCAACTCAAATTTGTTCCAGTGATCATTCTCCAATCAATCTTACTATCTTTAACGTTGCTCCACAAGCTCCGTAATAACTTGCTCCTAGCAACTACATGGCCGGGATGCATGTTTCAATATCATGTTTTATTTGTTGGTTATGATCTTTTAGGCTATGTTGATGGTATTCTTGATTCGACTAGCCCCAATCCGGCAAGTCTTTTATGGGTTCGTCAGGACCGACTCATTCTTAGTGCTCGGGTAGCCTCTTTGTTTTCGGATATCATTCTATTCATTGACATGATGAGACTTCTAGGTAGGTGACGATGCCTAAAATCGTCCAGTGATGATCTAGCGAAAGAAGAGTCATGATATTGTCCAACATCTTACCCCATAGCCTCATGTCCAATATATCTGGACACTCGCAGATTAGTCGCGTTGAAGCAATAGATGTGAGTTTCAACTGAATGTGACCCTTAATCAGTTTAAGATTGGGTATCCAAACCTGCTCCAAAATTGCTTGAAAACCATTCTGCTGGATTGCATTTACTGAATTAACAAGGTTTCTAGGACCATCTTTTAGCAGGAATACAGACATGAACACAAGGCTTTTCTTCACAGTTCTTACCCTCCTATTGTTTTGCAACCGGTTAAAAAGGGAAATCCATACATTTCTTACAAATGGTGAAATCACCTCAAAACCAAGGTTTTCAACAAAAGTGTTTTGGACATTAAATCCATAGTCATCAGTAGCTGAAGACGAAACAAGCTTATTATATATCCCAATAATAGGCAATTTGTGCATAGGTGGTTGTGCCCACTTTAGGAAAGCCGTTTGTGGAAAATTTCCTGACCTTAGTCCACATGTCAGGCAACGAAAAGCATCAAAGATATGTGTGTAGTGCTTCGACAGAAGAGGAACATGCAATTCATCATTTACCTCATGCATGATTTGGGCGAGGGGAGCAGTGAGAGGAGTATAGCGTTCCTCTGTAAACTTCTTGGGTTTCTTGAAATTCCGATTTCGGCTAACGCCCTCCTTAGGCGGGTTGGGCCCAGCCCTAGCCTTGCCCTTGCTTGAAGATGTCGATGGTGCGGGTTCAGATGCCTCATACTTCCTTCCTACGTCGAGCATGTCTTGCAAGTTTTCAGGTCCGCGAAGAGCAAATTCGGCTTTATGGTAGCCTTTCGCGAGCTCACTCTGGAAGTTGTTCATCACCACATCATCGTTCAGACTCCTGGTCTGCTCATATAATTTGTTGAACCGCTCGTAGTAGCTGCGAGTCGACTCATTTTCGCCTTTTCGGATTTCATAAAGACCGGACTAGGTTTTCTTTGGTTCTTTAAATTCGGCAATAAACTTGGTCTGGGAGGTCATCCCAAGAGTAGATGGACCTGGCGGATAGATTGCGAATCCATGATACTGCCTTGTCCTGCATGGTGCCTATAAAGGCGATGTGCCATGCGGACTCGTTCCTCGTCGTTAGAGCTGCCCTGCTCTGAATTGATGAGATCCATTCATAGGGGCAGGTCATTCCCGTGTAACTCTAGAAGGTTGGGTAGTGTACCCTTTCGGTGAGGCATTCAGAATCTGTTTATCGAGGAATCACCAACCTGGATTCCTCGGCTCGGCAAATATCCTCACCGAGCCGATCACCTGACCTTGCCTTCACATTTTGGCAAGTTTACTGGACTTAGTCACCTTTTATTTTCTCGGTTGTTCGTCTCGTTTGCCGGAGATAGGACCAAGACGATCCTGAACAGGACAACGCTCTTGATATCGCGACTGGCGGAGGAGTGGGACGCCACTCTCTGCGTGTGTGATGAGAGGAGGGTCCCTATGATTGAACTGGGAGATCGATGTATCTGTCCAATGCGGGCGACCTCGGTGGTGGAACGAAATCGCTGATCGGAAGCATCGGTTCCCAGTCGAATAAGTTCCTGATTGGTCTGATGGATCCTTTTAGCGTAGACAGCATGAGCAAGCAATGCTTTCACGTAGAGCTTGTCGTATACCACCATCTCATCGCAGGGAGATAGCTGATGTGAGTGGGCTAACTAAGATGTTCCATCCACATTCTAACCTTTATTTTGTTCAGCGGCGATGGCGAGCTGAGCAAGAGCCTCATTGGATTTAGTCCTGCTGTCAATGTAAGCCAGCGCATTGTACTAATGAATGTCATCGCCCGGCGGGCTGGATGACCGGCGGCCATTGGGGTCGCGGTGTGGGTATCGCGACCAATGGCAGTTCCATTAGTGACCTGGGTTGTGTTCTTGCATGTCAATTTGACGGGTGGAGGCATGCCATCATATAGGGAATCCCCTGTGGATCTTGTTTTCGACATGCAGGTGATGATGATGAAGATATGTCAGTGCTGAGGTGAACATGACAAAGGTACGCCGAATCTGTGAAGATCTGGAAATCTGGTTGAAGATCCCAATGAAGATCTATGATTTCGGACGAACTGGATGAAGATCTTGATGAACTTGATAAAGATCTTGTTGAATTCCCGGGAATCCGGATGAACTGGATGAAGATTCCGATGAAGGTTCAACCGGAGGACCATGAACATGTGATTTCAGATCGCCGGAACTAAAAAAAATCACCGTGAATCTCAGCTCTGACCGGAGAAAAATGCTCAACACGTAATTTTCTTGGTAACGGAGCTAACTGATAATGTCGGAATTATCACATACAAGTTTTAGCGGATTTGTAGGTGGATATCTGGATTGAAGTGTTTTGCTTTGAAATACTCAAGAAATATATGAAGATTGTATGAACATGCAAGAACAACAAGGCTGTCAACAAATTGGTAGAGTTTCTCTACGTTTTGTATTAATCATCCCCTTGAAAGGTAATAAGTGCCGCTATTTATAAGGGCTTAGAGTAGGTGGTTACAAAGCGGGAAACGATATACAAGTAAAGTATAAGTATAAATCTGCGAGGCGAGCTTCTGACTACGCGAGCTGGCTTGCATCTCGGTCACTGCGGGATCTTCACCTGTAACCATCTCATGACTCCGTTGCCTAGTCAAGCGGGCTGCGAGTTGAGGGGCGGGAATGTGTCACGATATTACCTTTTATTATAATTTTTATATGTATTTTCGAATTTATGTATTAGGCGATTTATGATGTCATCTACCTAGAAAGTGACGTCAGCTAAGTCGTTAGCTATATAAAGGGGTAAAACCGGTGTCATTGGGTCATGTTGAATGTAATAGTCTGATCTTCTCCCTTATCAATAAAACTTCTTCTCCTTTGTCCCTAATTTCTTCTCCTCTACCTCCGATTTCTGTTAATTTTATCCGGTTAATTGTTCAATTCGTGACAGAATGTTGGCCCCCAATGCTTCATATTGTCCTGGAGAAGGTGAGTTGAAGGCTTTGCTTATCAACACCCGTTGCCTAGCCAATGATAGAAATCGTAATGGCGCTAGGCGGGCTGGATTATACCTGGCTTAGTCCGGCTTTTGAAGGTGCGAACCGATTGGACTAAGGGCCCTATTCTTTATTGGGTCTCCGTGGAGGCCCAATATGAAATCCGAGGGCTCTTTTACGGGTTTGGCGCATCAACAAGATAGTACTCCTATCATGTAATGGATCATCACATACATACCTAAAGCATATTGAAACATTAACTTAGAGTATGAAGATCACGCTCAAAACTTAAAGAAAAACTTAACAAACTTCATGGGGCCCCTTAGTGTATTTTACTCGTATAAATGCAAAAAACTGATGTATTATTCATTATACTTATTGATATAAAACGTTTTCAATAGGTCACTTTGACCTGGGACGACGTAAGCTGTCAGATTAGATTCGAGATATTACAACCTATTAGTTTTTTTTCTTTCGGTTGGTGTTGCTTTTGTTTTAATTTATTTGATGATATCATTGTTGTGTAAGATTACGTGTTCCACTAATCACAAATTGAGTACGTGTCGAGCAATCAGACACCGATATATATATATATATATATATATATATATATATATATATATATATATATATATATATATATATGTGTGTGTGTATGTCTATATGTATTAACTCCATATTCCTCTAAATAAAAAATCATTAAAATGAGCACAACTTTTTTGGGTATTAGAAAAAGGAAAAAAATCTAAATGAATGAATATGATACATTTTCAAAATATTTACATAAAGAACAAACTTAGAGAAGTTGTCATTTTCCTTATAAATCTTATTATATTGGACTATCTTTATACCTAAAAAACTATTCAAAAATGTCATTTATCTAATTATCCTTTTCTACATGTAATTAAGCAAGAAGATAGCATCTCCAAATTGGTAAAGAAAACCAGCACAAATACACACACGTTTACAGCTGGGTACTAGACAGCGATAAAGCTCATATATATATATATATATATATATATATATATATATATATATATATATATATATATATATATCGAATTCACTCCACCAACAAATCCCTCTTGCTCTTCAACTACTATTTCTTTCTTAAAAAACATCCCTTAGCAAAGTAAAAGGCTGCATTTAATTATACATATTGAATTTAGAGAGGATGACTATTATGATGAGCACTACTAACAATGTGCAAACCGTAATAGGAGGAGGTCCTCATGACGTCACGCTTACGAAAGTGTTCGTTGGAGGGTTGGCTTGGGAGACTCCCAAAGAATCGTTGAAACAACACTTCGACAAGTATGGTGAGATCTTGGAGGCCGTCATCATCTCCGACAAACTCACCGGCAGATCCAAAGGCTATGGTTTCGTAAGTAGTTGACCGTTATTACATCGTTTAATTAAAAACCACCGTCTTTCTTTTCAAATTTCAAATTAGAAAGCCCTGTTTTGATAAATTGGCCTAGAACCTCTAAAACATATTAAAGACGCCCGAAGAAAAGGGCATTTCTTGTTTTTATTAGGTTTTTTTTTTTTTTTTTTTGTGTGTTTTAATATGATAATTAAAGTTAAGGAATGAAATGTAGGTGACGTTTAAGAATCCGGAGGCGGCTAAGAAGGCGTGCGAGGAGGCGAACCCGACCATTAATGGCCGCCGGGCAAACTGCAATCTTGCTTCTCTTGGAGTCAAACGCCAAAGGCCTACTACTCCCTTCAACTTGTTACCTCTTTCACAAGGTATATATATACTTTTAAGTACATTTCTTGTATGTATGTTTAAAAAAAAAAAAAATTAAAAAAAAAGATGTTATTTTTTGAGGAATAATATCAACAATTTCGCAATTGATGTTGAGGCAAATAGATGGTTAGCTTTAGTATATCGTCATGCAACATCAACGGTCATAAAAATCCTGATGCATACTATCATGAGATTTTTATAAACTAAAATATATTATGTTTAAAATTGTAAATAAACAACTTCTTTTAGAATGTGATGTAAGTGCTCTTATACACATACCCTCGATCTGTCTGGTGGATGTATCACTATTTTTTTTTTCAAAAATATAGTCAAAAACAGATATTTGTTAAGTAATGTAGGTGTTGTAATAAAATGGCATAACAAAGTACCACAAAACATATTTTTGTTTAGTTGTTTATGATGTGGGAGATATTCATTTCTATAGGAGTTTTGTATATATTTAAAGTGTGTTGTAAGATTTTGTTGTAGCACATGCGTACATCTTTTTAAAGAAAAAAAAAACCCACAGAGATTGGCCCGCAATCACGCTGATCATTATTTTAACGATTAATTAGTTAAAAGAGTTTCATTTGATTGAGTTAAGACATAAGACGTACCCTTAATTATCATGAATATATTATAGCAATTTGATTGAATTGATAGCTGAGAATTTTTGTTTTGTGTTGGAGTTTTTTTTTTGTTGTAATGATTATAAAGTTAAAATGTTTTTTAAAAATTTGTGTAGATAAAGAAATGATTGATAAGAGAATTTGAAATAAGTTAATATAATGAATAAAATAATGATAAAAAAATAATAAAGTGAAATAATAAGAAATGATTTAATATTTTTTTATTTATAGTTGAAGAAATAATTAATGAAAAAATTATAAAAAATAATTGGTGATGTGATATAAAAAAACTCTAACCCAAAACTTGAAAACAAACGAAGGCTAAATGGCTTTCTTTAGAGATGGCATGTGATGGATGCTAACATTTGTGCCGCAGAATACAACTTTGTCGTTGATGGAATCCAATTAGCAAGTATTATAAAGTACCACGTCTCTGTAAAATAATGGAATGCTAACTCCTATATAAGTCAAAAGGCATTAAAAATCTTTAATTTAGGTAAATTTTTTAGATCGAGGAGGATGACGATTTCCAAGACTCGACCAAGAAGATTTACGATTCATTTAACGCTACCAAACCCGACCTTTGACCAAGCGAGGAGAATATGAAGTCTTTACATATCCATTATGTTTCATATCTCTAAAGTAATAGAATCTTTCACCATCATAGATATAAATATATCTATAAATATCTCATCGGTCGGGTTAACCTTTGCACTGAAGCTGAAAGACGACTTGGCGGTCTAAGCGATTGATCGAATCATTTATGCCCAATTAGCGCTTATCGAGACCCGACCTTTTAGACCAATCTCTAAAGTAATAGAATACTTACCTATATATAAGTGTAGTAGCATATGATATCTTGTCAACTCTCAGTTAAGCCATTCGCATAAAAGGGCGACGAGGCCTAAAACAGTTGACCGAATAATTCATGATTCATTTAGCGTTATCAATCCCGACCTTTAAGACCAAATAAAGACGATTGGCCTAAAATAAATAATCGAATCACTTATAATTATTTTAGCTCTTTTTTTCTTCTTTTGAGAAACCAATTTAGCACTACTTTAAAACATCCCATTTTCTTTTTTAAAAAAAAGAAAAAACATCCCATTTTTCTAAGATTCTACTGCCATATGTAGCTTATAGCTAAAAAATCTGTTCTTTCGGTCATTTGACTGCAATTCATTTAATTAATACGGTCTACTACTTTCATTACCTATATGCATCTAATATTTGTAATTTAATGAGATATATATAGGTGGGTTCTATTGACACACGCCAAATTACTTCTAAGATCCACTTACTTTCTGTGACCATAAAAAATCGCTTTAAGACTACATAATCGCTTTCAAAAAGACGAACGTCATCCCCACTGGTGCTGCTCCTCCTCGAACACCAACGTTATAAAAGTGACACAACTTAAGGGCGTCGGTCATCACAGGTATTCTCTCTCAACACCAACGTCCGCCTGTCACCGACGTTGGTGTTCAAAAACACCATGCAAAAACGTTGCCATGCATCAAAAAAATATTCAAATAATGGGTGCCAAAAATAATTTGGCGTGTGCCAATAGAACCCACCTATATATATGCTATTAGAATATACATAACTCTTCCATAGTTTATATTGGGTTTTACACTAACTTTGTCCTTTTCTTTTTTGGGATTATTAAATTAATAATCTTCTTTGTATGATTATATGAAGAAGGAACCAATATTGGACCAAGAGCCAACTCAGCAGCACATGGCAATCACGTGCACTGGTTTTATCCTACTGCTGCTGCACCACCACCTACTTCCCCCTATCATCATCCTCACCACCACCATCAACCTGCTGTTCCCTTTTTTGCGTATGTCTCTTATTATTATTATTATTATTATTATTATATAATATATGTGGGTATATTTTCGCTAAGGTGCATGGTCCCTATGATAAATTTATGATTTTCCAGGTACTCTCCATCCCTCACCTACATTGCACCAGAGATGACTTACAACCAGGTACCACATTGTCGCAATCAGGAAAAATTGAGTGGTGTATCGGTATGGTACGAAGATACAGTTTATTTTTTACTTTAAAAAATAGGTTTTTAAAATAAATGTGTATCTGCACTATACGGGATACACCACTTAAAAATTTCATGTTGCGATATTTCTAAGTTTTGAACATAGTTATAAATAATAAAAATGTGATAAATTGTGTGGGGTATATATATAATATATGCAGAAGCTAAGCTACACTACAGAGGGGTCCTACATGAATGGACATTTCTATGGGGGTCAGCCAATAATGGGTCCAAACACAGTGATGCCTATATATCCTCTATATAATTACTATCAATCACAGACAATGGGCCTTCCAGCTCACTTGTACTCTCCAACAACTGCTGGCCCATTAACTTCTGTTCCTGCATTAATGTCAAAGCCCATCACCATTGCTCCTAACCCAGGTACCAACTTGCACTATCTCTAGGGGTTTTATCGACATAACTAAGCGCTTTTACTCCGACACTCTTTTAACTTACATCCGACATCACTAATCTTTTCATAAAAATTATGTTATTTGACACTAACGTTATATACAGTATATAGAAATGTCATTGATGGTGAGTAACGTCAGTGTCACTGTTGTTACTTTTACTAGTGGTGCCCGAAGTAAGATAAATATTAAGGATAATTCAATATAATAAATATAATGAATAATAATCATGTACTAGTTTCTTGCATCACATCACATGACATATGGAGTTGGCATCTGACCATGGGCATGTGAGGCTGATATAAAAGGAATCAGATCAAAGCACTTGTTTTTGCATTGCATGCCACCACCACACCACAACCATTAGAATATGTTTGCAAGTTGAGATGCCAAAAAAAAAAAAAAAAAGTATGGTTTCAAAAATACTAATAAACAATTTATTATTTTTAGATTTAAAAAAAAAATGAAATATACACATTTGCTTGGCTGTCAAAAACAGGTAATTTGATGCAAGTGAAGCTGTAAAAGATGTCGTTTTTTAGAAACAAAATCATCACACAGCAAAGGCAAAGCGGAGGAGGTGTGGTGTCAGGTGTGGTGGCTACTCAGAACAACTTTATTTATCTGTCTGAAGTGGCTTTTTTTGTTATTTATTATTTATTTTTCATATTTAATTTGTTGAATATTTTGTAGCCTCTGTCCTCTAATTAAATTCATTTATTTTCTTTTCGTTCGTCTAACATGTAGTAATATTTAAATTTATTATCTGTAACTTTAAGGGAAAACACACAAATTCATTATTCATGCATCACTTGGAGGGCTTATTATTATTATTATTAACTTTACTTTATTTTTTAGAACTAGCAAAATGCACGTGTTTGTTATGTCCATATATTTATATAAAATTTAACGTTATACATTATTAAGTACATGTTTAATGACGATGCTGGATCTCGACCGGTGAATAACCCGGACCGTATTTTTCTAATGGCAATAATTCAAGACTATGAACCCTAGAAAAAGTATGAAACGAGAGGTGGTTTGAGTGTTTTTAGACTGAGTCTGAGATTGTTAATCCAAAAATGCATACGTCTCATGTAATTCAGGGCCGGCCCTCGTATGTTTAGGGCTTAAGGCTCATTCCCGAATTGGGCCTTTTAGTTGAAGTTGTTTCTTTTTTTAAACATACTTATCGTGTTTTTAACATCATTAAATACAAAATTTAATTTATCGATAGCCTCAAAACATGCCTCTAAAGTAGTCTTTGTAATTTCTATAGTTTTCCAATCAAAAAATTAATAAAACTTGTTTATATGTATAATTTCTTTTTTGGGGCCAAGTAAATTTTTTTATTGGGCCCTTTATCGATTGGAGTAAAAACAAATTTGGGCCTTTATCAAAAAAAAAAATATATATATATATATATATATATATATATATATATATATTATATTAGTTGGATCGGATGAATCTACACGGAATTTTTTTTTTAGCGAAAAATGTACTCGCGTTGCCCTCCCGGACATTGGGCGTAGGACGGCCGTCTCTCTGGCCTCACTGTAGGGCTGGCCCTGATGTAATTGTTCAAGAATCAAGTCTCTTCGTAGTTCTTGGGATCTTTTATATAGATGCTTGTGTCGTGTCCATTGTGGACTCTATTTTGTGTTCCCTAAGGATTGGATTTATCCGTGTTTATCTCCTTGATTGTAAGAGATAATGACAGTGTTTGAATAATAGGATTAGAGCCTTTACGACTGAAGATTCTTTCCATAGTTACCTTTTACATTATGCACGTGGGCTGTTTACCGATGGTAGCTCTGGCCGACCTGCGTCGAGCCCCCGAGGCCGTTATGACCCGAATTGCGTGACCTAGCTCCATTGCTGTTGGAAGTAGCGCCCGAAAGACAATTTCTGTAATTGGTTTTGTAATTAATAAATGACAGAATTATTCTCATCTTATTATTTGCTTCGTGCTTGTATGTAATACACCGCTGAAAACCCCTAGTCGTATAATCTGTAGCCATATAACTTAGTGTGTGTCACACGAGAGGATTAAGTTTATGGTGATACACTTGAACTATTAGTCCGTGGTGAACTTAATCAAAGTATGGGTTATATTGATTAAACCACCATTAATGCGCTCAGAACACTTTATGGTGTGACCGTCTTATCCGGACCGTCGATATTGGTTATTTAAGTGGGGCATTTATATATGATGTATTATATAGGAATGGACCGATTTAATCTGCATTTCTCATATAATTCCGTGATTGAGAAATCTTATTAAATCACAAGATGATCATATATAGATTAACCTTAATCCTGAAGTGATTGCAGTCGCTTGCTTGTTTCAAGATAGGGTTTGATGTGTTCATTAAGGATTGCTAAGAGGTGCGGTCCGAATCACTTTCACGTTGGCACTATTTTGGAATGAGTGAGGAGTGTGTGTCTCACAGATATGGAATCCATTTCTTCCTGCGGGAAGTAGAAATACAATCCCCTTGTTTGTTGATCCTAAAAACTTATCGATCGGCCGAGTTCATATTGGTTATGAACTAATTGATCACTAGTGGGTTAATGGTAAATAAGGATAAGATGTAGTGAAAAAGGTTTACGGAAATAATCCCGCCGTTACGGATAGTCTATGGAGGTTAGGATTGTATGTAATGATTATATCAATGGACACTTATTGACTCGACTTTACGAGAATAAGTTATATCTATAATCGATGAGTTCGATTTGGATTTATGGTGGCGTAATTCCGTATTAATAAGTTGTGTAGAAATATTCTGTTCGATCAATATTTTATTCAATTTATTGCAGCTACTGGTTATAGGACCATGGTCCCTGGGTTGGATCCTAACACGTGAGTGAAGTCTCGTTTTGTGGAACCTCGAGAATAAATTAAATGGTTGGTATATTTAATGAATATGCGAATATTATTTATTTGGTAAATAATATGTAAAATAGAAAAGTATGGGTTCTATTGATTTTAATGGCAAAGTGGCGCCACACATGTTGAGGAAATTAGGAGAATTAATTTTCTTAGATTATGTCACATGTGTAAGTAATTAATAAATTATTTGTTAGATAATTAATAGAAAAATAGGAGATTGATTTTATAATCATTATCTCATTTATGGAGATTATCTCTTATTTTATGGCAAATATATTTTCCTTATGGAAAATGGTAATTATATTGTGAAAATGATAATCCTCTCTTGACTAGTTAATTTCCTATATAAAGAGTGTTCCTCCCAACACAAAAAAAATCATCAAAATTGCGCCACATGCAATTAAAAAGAAAAGAAAATTTAGTTTCTTGTTCTAGCCATTAGGAGAAAAAAAAAACCTAGCATATTCGAGGAGGCTCTACTATGAGGATTGATTTCCGCCAGTCGTCGTTTGGAGATACAATCCGGAAGACTGCGGCTTCTCTTTTATCGATTGAGGCTCCTTCTTCTGTTGGGTAAATCTTCAACTTTCTTGTAGTTATATTAATTAATCATGTGAATTAAATCGTGGTAAAATCGCATGCGAATTTAATTCGTAGCTTCCGTTGTGAATGATCGAGTGTCTCGATCGGTACTGTGAATCAGATCTGATAATCCAATTATGAATCAGATCCGGATTCGGGTTTCTGTATATCCACCAATTGCCTCCTGACCGACATGCGGTGGACTTAGGAGCGAGCCAGACCGATCTCCCTCATGGGGTTTAGATCTGCCCTTAGGCTTAAAGTGGGGCTCCTGGCCCTTAATGTTATGTTTTATTAAATGCTCGGTCGACGTGGGGGTGACACATCCGTCATAAGCCCTCAGATATAACTGAACTCTTGGGGTCAGTTCAGATCTGTCAAGGATGTAGCTCGGCTTAGTAATCTAAACTTGTAGACTTTTTGATATCTTACCCTGCCAGCTGGCAGAGTTCCGTTATGACTCTGTCATAACTGTTTCCGAGATTCGAGGCGTTTACACCTACATCTTTGACGTGGGACAGTTTCCAAGGACGTGCTTAGGGTTTATAACCCCCGCCGTATCAACCATTCCCCATTATCTCTGCCATTAAATCCGAAGATTGAGGTCATATTGCCGATTGCTCTCATTTCTCGTTTCATCTCCGACTTTTTACAAGTAAGCCATTTTTCCTTCTCTGTTGCATTCTTGACTCTTTTTGTTTGAGTCTACGTTGTAACCCTAAAAGCCTACATCGCCCTTAGAACAATTATAGGTAGCGATTGCGTAATCTCCATCATTTCTCAGGATGAGATAACCAACATCTGTAATAAATACGGAGCAGATAAGATGAGGTATGGTACTCAACTTCCCTCGGCTCCTCATAGCTTTGCACACCGGCCACCGGAGGGATACTGTACCGTTTATAAGGAACGAATCGAAGCCAGACTTAGGTTTCCTCTCTGCCCAGCCTATTTAGCTGTATTGTATTATTATGGGCTAGGAACCGCTCAGATAGCCCCCAACGGGGCTAGGACCATAATAAGTTTCTCCATATAGTGTCGGATGCTCGGAGTTAAGTTCTCTGTGAACTTGTTCGGATCCTTCTATCAACACAAGAAGGTAAAGGAGTCTCCCCGGTGGTACTACTTTCCATGCCGAGCAGACTCTCAGAAGGACATTCTTATTCTTTCTAAAGGGAAATCCTCTCACAAACGGTGGAAGAAGAGGTTTTTCTTTATCCGTCATGATGGACGTCCTGAATTGGGTGTCTGGAAGTCATAAGAACTTCCTAAAGATGTCCGTCCAACCAGTGTTAGTCAGGATGTTATAGGGAGTATCCGAGACCTGGGCATTACTTTGGATGCCAAGGAATTCTCGTCCGAGCAAATTACTGCTGCTCGGCTAGCAGATGTTGGGCCCAATCCTTATGAGGCTTTCAATGACGAGGAAAGGGATGCATGTAGGCCTTGGCTTATTTCATGGTTTTCTTGTTTGCACATGTCTTTGCTTTTGGACTAATTGTGCCCTTGTTTAATTTACTTGCAGTGGCAGATTGGATATGCTCCAGATGATGTTGATCTGGTTACTCAAGACAGATCTGATCTAGAAGAAGAAGAGGGCCTTCAGATTCAAAGGCGGAGCCAAGCTAAAGTTATTGTGAATCCCCAGGAGGGTAGGCCTAAGAAGAGGCAGGTTTGTTACCCTTCCTGATGAGACTCAGTACCGTTCTGGTCAAGAGAAGGATGCCGCTACCGAACTTGAGCGGATCTCTGAGATCACCAATGCTCAACTGGCTGCAGCTGGCTTCGGGCCCATGGAATACGTAAGTGTGCCTTCTTTGTGAGTTTTGCACTGTAACTTGATGGTATTCCTCATTTTCATCGTCTTGTCACATAGGGAACCTGAATTGGCCATGAAGTTTTCCAGAGACTGGCTAAGTCTGCAGCCAACATGGAGGCCTTGCAGAAGAAAGTTGCCGATTTGCGGCAAAGTCGCGAGAGACTTAAGGGCTCTATTGAGTCCAAAGATAAAGAGATTATGGCTTTCAACAAGCAATTCCGAGATCAAGAGGCTGAACTAAAGTCCGTGAAGGACAAGTGTGCCGCTTCTCTCCAGACAGCGGAGGACAAGTTTGTAGCAGATAGAACTGAGCTAGAGCAGGCCGTGGCCAATCTCCGAGTTGAGAAGAACGAGCTGGAAGCTGACATTCCAGCTCGGATTGCTAAAGCCATTATGGAGTATAAGGCCTTTGGCAAGTTTTCTCAGGCCATGAAGTTATTACTTACTCCGGTCTTAAACCATGGCTATACCCTGAGAGTTGATGAGGCCAAGGCCCAGCATGCTTACCTTGCCACTGAAAATCTACCCAGCAAGGCCTTGTACAAACCTGGCATGAGTACGGTCTATGACAGCCGTTTGAAGGAATTTAAAGAAGGGGTGGACATTGTGTCCAAGTACTCCCGTCGTGCTACGACTGCTCATCAAACGCCTGTTGGGTCAGAGCCTGCTGCTCCCACTTCAGCTCCTCCTTCAGAGTAATGACAGAGTCCAGCTCCTGATGATTAGATCAACTAGCTTGTGGACTTTGTATTTTTTGTTTTGAATATTCATCCAAAATTGTAATAACTTAATGATATATGCTACTTTGCTTTTGATAAGTCTTTATTTTCAACACTACTTTCAGTACATTTTTTGACTTATGTTCGGCCATCTTGTCCCCAGCATGTCATGCCTTAACTTACAGTTTTTGGATGACATACTTAGATGTCTGTTTCTCTTTTAAGTATGACCTAAATCCTGAGAATGATCTGAGGACTTAGGATTTGTTCAATCGCGAATTGACTGAGTCCAGCCTGCGGGGCTCAGTTCGAATCCGTCCTACATACTTAGAGAGTTTGTCATTTACAAACTTTGCTGAGTCTGACATGCATGCCTAAGTTCTAGTCTGCCCTTAGACTTAGCGAATTAGGCTGAGTCCATCATGCGGAGCTCAGTTTGTCTGTCCTGTAGACTTAGCAAATTAGGCTAAGTCCGATTTGCGGAGCTTAGTTTGTCTGTCCTGCAGACTTAATCGTTTTTCAGCTGAGTCTGACTTGCGGAGCTCAGTTTGTCTGTCCTGCAGACTTATTGAATTTTGGATGAGTCCGACCTGCGGAGCTCAGTTTGTCTTTCATGCAGACTTAGTGAGTTCGACTTTTGCAAGCTTTATTGAGTCCGACCTACGGAACTCATTTTGTGTCTGTCCTGCAGACTTCACGAGTTTGAGTTTCGCAAACTATATTGAGTCCGTCCTGCGGAGCTCATTTTGTGTCTGTCCTGTAGACTTAGCGAGTTCGACATTTGCAACTTTATTGAGTCTGTCCTGCGGAACTCATTTTTTTTGTCCTGCAGACTTATTGAATTTCGGCTGAGTCTGACTACGGAGCTCAGTTTCTCTGTCCTGCAGACTTAACGTTATTGACTGAGTCCGTCCTGCGGAGCTCAGCTTGTCTGTCCTGCAGACTTATTGAATTACGGCTAAGACCGAATCATGGAGCTCGATGCACTGTCGTGCAGACTTATTGTCCTGCAAACTTAATTAAAGCCATTTACATTGCGTAAAACAAAAAAATCAAAATATAATTGAAGTAACATAAACTGGGCACTCGCTGAGTGCAACTTTATTGTAGCATAGGTGAATTAAAAGAACTGTATTGAAATTGCATCAATAAAATATAAAACTAAAGCACATTATAGGCATCCGGAACCGGGAAGTTCTACCATGGAGACTCCGTATAGAAGTTAATGTGCAAGACACTGGACCCCACGGTTCATTATGAAATAAAGCGTAGTCCGAAAAAAAGCGCGTAAATTTCTCTCCAGTGTTGGAAATCTCCAACTAAGAATTTCCCGAACGGAACCTGCACTTGCCTGCGTGACTTCACTTGAAACGAGGCCAAACACACTAAAAACAAAATAAGAATATCTAAATATTTTTTTTCCCTAACCAGACATTGGCTGCCAGCTCCACCCTTTGCCGCCACCGTATGATACGAAGAGTTCTTTCGTATACAATACAAACAGCTTTGCACCGCCCTTCGCTGCCACCGTATGATACAAAGAGTTCTTTCGTGTACGGTACAAACAGCTTGAAAGAAAGACATCACCTTCCCTCATGGACTTTCATCATAGCCAATGTGATCCTATGGTCAAATATCTTCAAATATTTGGACAGTAATATCTTCAATAGGTTCCTCAGGGACCCCGATCCTCTGCTGTAAAAGGCACACAGCAGGGGCTGTTGTGACACAAAAACGGCGTTGTTTTGTGTATAAACGACGCTGTTTGGTTCCAACCTAAAAAAAAAAACAACAACAAAATCATGCACAAAACGGCGACGCTGCGGCCCGAAACGACGCCATTTTGGACTCACAGCACACCACGGCAGAGGGTGGCACAGCAGAGGATCGCAATTCGGTTCCTCAGATCACATATATATATATAGAAAGATATAATGAGCCAAATCAAAAAAGATTTTAGCGGATTAAAAACTGAAGAAAAAAGAAACAAAATCTTCAGCAATAATACCTTTTTTTGTTTTCAGAAAAGTAAAAAAGATGTCGACGAATCAGTAAATTACAAACTTCATGAGATCTAGAAACGCAGAAAGAACAAAATTTGCAACATCTCAACAAAAGGATTTACACAACAAAATTCAGCAAAATATAACAATGTTTTTTTTTTTTCTTTTCCTTTTTGTTAAAAAACTCTAATTAGTACCCGCTTTTCCTTGAGAAGCAGCCTGATATCCATTTTCTTCCCTTTTGTCCATAGCTTTCCTGGCAAGCTCATAGCCAGCAAAATTCATGGCACCAAGAGGAGCAATCCAAAAGAACCTGGGTACTGCTCCCTTGAACAATCCAAGAGGTCCTTCACGTCGTACTATAGAAATAGCCACCAATTGTAACGGCAAAGCTCTTCCACGAGCCGTCATCATCCGAGTCTTTATCACATCAAACGGGGTTGTCAACACAGCTGCTAACCCACCAGATATAGCCCCAACACATATAGTTTCCCATGGTTCTAGCTCACGTCCTATCAGCTTTTGTACGCCCTAAACCGTGCAAATACCACAAAACAAAAAAGATAACACACTCTTATAATGAATCAAAGCAGGAAAAAATAAAGATCGGAAATTGCATTAGATCTGAAGCGGCAGCTTGGGGCCCTACGCTTACTCCTGCATCTTAGTGTGTTACACATGCACGGCCTATACTGCTGCGTCAGCTCAAGTGTAATTTGAATGTAACTTTTAAGGGCATGTATCGTTTCAGAATCCGGATTTCGTTTTTTCGTATGTGCAAATATATGACCAGATGATCTTAAGGGATTAAAAGAGCAGGACACAAATATGAAGAAAGTTGGTACCTTTTTGGATTCAGCATAAAGACCCATGCCTGCAACATAGAAAGGGACCTCCCTAAAGAGAGTAGCACCAGTCCCACGAAAAAATCCCTTCAGACCGTCTTGATTCCAAGTGCCAGCAATTGCTTCTGCAACATTATCATATAATCCAGCCTGCGTTCTTTGCTTCAAAACCTCACATGGTATTCTCACTGCTGTTCCCAGGAAAGTGCTACAAAATGACGCGATAGATTGGACCTATCAAAAGAGAACAGATTCTTCATGCATAGGGTTCAACTTTCTTGCTGATTAGAGCAGAAACCAAAACGAAAAAAGAAAAGTGAGCATACTAATATAGGTCCTTTTTCTACTGAATGAGGCCTGCTCAGAAAATACCCACAAAGCACTTACCTGCAACTCAGGAAGTGTTGGAGCAACATTTACCAGCAGAAGCTTGCTTGCTTCAAAGATTCCCGTCCTCAAGCCATGACTGCAAATGAAAGAAACACTTATTTCGGAAATAAAATGTCGTTAAAATTAAGTAGAAAGTTATAATCTTCATATATGTATATATACCTTGAAAACTGCCCTAGAATTGCAGGGATTGATCCTCGGTATAATCCACGAACCCCAATTTCTGGAACGGTTGCCAAAATCTCAGGAAAGGTAAGTGTTGATGCTTGTACTCGAGTCTGGAAGGATTATAACCAGTTAAGATCATCCCAGCAGGTCACACAGGTACATCAAATTAATACATTACAAGCTTCATTCCATCTTTAGTTTGTCTTTCATTCAATTATAGTACTGAATAGAGGTGGAGGCACATTATGTAGGGTGGGGTCACGTGACCCCACTGAGATCCTAGAATTTTTTTTAGTATTAAAACGATGTCATTTTGTTGTTAAAAAGTGTCGTTTTTTCGATAAAAAATGTAGCAATGATAGAGCCACAACCAAACTGACACAACGGGTGACACAACCTAATCACCCGTTGTGTCAATTTGGTTGTGGCACTATCATTACTCTACAAAATGATGTTTTAGGTTCCGGTGACTCCACTGGAATTTTTTTTTGGATAAAAGATGTAGTTTTAGACTCCGGTGACACCATTGGAATAAATTTCTGGATCCGCCTACTGATCACTAATAGCTTTCATTCTTTGATAGCAACCCCAAATTGTGAAACCAAAGAAAAACTCAGAAACGCATATTAAATTCAAAGTACGTTACTACGGTTAATTTATCTTTCCTAGAAAAGCATCCAACTAACACGTTGACTTGACTGTTTTCATGCAGGAAAAAGAAAAAAAAACAGGAAATTACATATTCCCCAAATGAAGTAATTAAAACGAGGAAACTAGAACCTCGTCACTCCAAGTAAAAAAAACGTAATCACAGGCTTGAAAAGGAACCAGTCCCTACGCAGTTCTTTCAAACCAGAAAATAGAAATCTAGCACTAAGGCAAATGATTTCAAAAATATGAATGTGCTCAAAGAGACCCAAGAAAAGAAAATGATTAGGAAGGTTCAGTGAGGCAAAATATAGGCAGAGAAAACCAGTATGTTTTTTGGCATAATATCCTACAAAACTGTTCTAGCAGAAGCTTTCCGTTTCTTACACTTTAAATCTGAGTACACATAAAGCCAACATTTTCAAGAAAAAACCACGTCTGAAGTTCAGTATTGAACCAATAAGGATATAAAATTATAACAAACCTTGATAGTATCCACAGGGTGCAAAAGAGACGTGGATAGCGCACAAGCAAGGCCTCCAGCCAATGCTGACTTGAGAACACTTCCAGTAGAAATTTCCACAGGTGGTGGAACAGCAACCACAGTGGCAGCTTCAAACCAAATGCTCCTATAATTTTTCCCCCGAAAAGTTAAAATCAACATCAAACTTGCAATGAGGGAAAGCCCTTAACAATTTTTAAGGAAAAAGCAAGAAATAGATATACTGCAAGAGCCCGTGATGTAACAAAATAAAGGCATAACACTCCTGATTGGTCCCTCAAGCAGACTACTCTGCCAAAGTAATCAGCCTACAGAACAAAATGATATGTGTTTATGCAATCGAGGCCATAAAGGTAATACCAGAAACAAATCTGTCAAAGGGACTAATTACATTGTCCAATTCTGTTAAATTGTTCAATAGGTTCCCAAAATGTAATCAATGTACAATGTAATACCTCATGACAGAAACATTTCCAAAATAAATAAATAAATAAAATTCTATTAAGATGAAAGGCACTTTACACCCTTTGGAACAGATATTACTTTGTCAAATGTCACCTGTAGTTCAACAAAAACAATCTAACTCTATAGACAAAAGCAAATTAAGAAAATACCACAGCAAAATTACTATCACTATTTTAGAACCAATCAGCCGCTCCGCCACGGGTACAGGATACACAAGGAATTATTGTTCAACATTCAGTACACACCATTACCCACCCAATGGAGACAGCAAAGCCTTGTAACCCTCCGGCAAGGGTACTAAAAGGAACTATAATTAATAGGCTGCTTAGTCAAATGGAAAAACAAACACCACCATTCACGGCATTGACAGGATATGACAAGCTGAAATATCGCATTATAATAATATGTTATTTGTCCTTGATTTTTCTGAGGTACTCTTCTAAATGTCTCTTAAACTGGATACGGAATTAAGCCAAGTGTCGCTTACACTGGATACAGAAGCCACGTGTGTTTTGCACTGGATACGGTAGCAATTGGATTTTTAGTAGACGTGTCATTGCAAACTGGTCCGTTTATCATACATAAACGACAAGTATGAGTAACGCGTAATGTTTTTAGACAGCGATGTAGATGGAAATTTAATTTACAGACACACCCACGGCCCCACCTTCTCACCTGTACACACATACGACAAATAGGGAAAAAGAAAAACAAGATGATCAGAAAGAAATCATGAATACAACACCCCTCCTCGATATATACATGACTATATGAATACAACACCCCTCCTCAACGCGTATTTATAAAATCAGGTAACAAAATTAGTTAGCCGGTGCATGGAAGTGCCTGCAAGGTCCAAAGAAGAGCGGAGCCACTTAAGCCCCCCTCCATCCCTAAAAAAAGTCACTTTTTTTTAGAAGGATTTGTCCTATAATAAGTGTCATTTTACAAAATCAATACATCAGTTATTACATTTTTTTTCAAATATACCCTTAATCTTCCACCCATTAGTGACCCATGAACCTTTTCACCTTCTAAAATAGAGCATTGAATAAAGGGCATATATGTCCTTATAATGGCAAAAAGCATAACACATTTAACAAATTTCTTAATATGAGCAAAAGAGTGACACTTTTTAAGGGGACGGGGTAGTGTTTCTGTACGAAACTCTTTACGAATCCCTGACCTAAGAAAGCTAACGAATAATAAACATTCTACTTCCCATTATGGCGGTCTTCATTAGACAGAGTAAAGACAATGTTAAAAAAAGGAAAGAAATATATTGGTGACGGTTATAATGCAAAATATCTTTCTCACCTAGGATCTTCTTGAAGCCGATCTGACGGAAGCAAAAGCATAAAGTTCCGGAAATGCCCATAAGAAATTGACGCTTCGACGTCAGCATTTAAAAAGCGCATCATAGCAATCGCGTTGTCCTCATTAGATGGAAGTCCTGCATTTTTCAATGACGCCAAAATTTCACTTTTTTGTAACGTCCCAGACTTGCTCAAGCAAAGGCTAGTATATGCCCTAAGAATGGTCGGTTCTTTCTGTTCCATTAACGACAAGAATTGATTCCAACCAAACGATTTTGAGAACAAGTTCCTCCTAGTGCGGCGCATGAATTCATGAGCATATCTCTTGGGCAACTTTCTCTTTCTCATAGCAATCTCAAGATCGTCCAAAGTAACTTGGCCATCTCCATCTCTATCCAACTCCTCAAAAAACCTCCGTCCTGAAAGTAAGCTTTATAAATGACTATACATTCGCAGGGGGACAGAGTAAGCTCGTAAATTATCCACTAAACACAGCATTTAAGTACATAGCATAATGCAGTACATAACCAAAATTCCAACAACAGCGTGCATACAGCCAAATCTATATAACGTGTGACAGGGGTAACATAAAGGATTTTCACATCACTAACAACACTCACACAACTAGCAATGAACTTCCAAAACCACAACAACAGAAAGAAGAAAGCGCAATTTATTGAGCTACAGAAATAGCCATACCTTCTGCTTCTGTATATCTGAAGAAGTCCTGGACAGAGATTAACTTCTTCTTGTCCGGATAGTCTTTTGATGGACGCCCCAATTGTGGTAAAAGCTCAATGAGTTCAGATAATGACAACGTAGAGAGAGTCGTGCGTAGTTTCTCAACATTTGATAGGGGAACACTTAGTACATTCGCTAACGTTTGAGATGAACTGACACCACTTGGTTCCTCAGTTCCAGCATTTTCTTCTCCAGCATCACTATTCTCCTTGTCAGGATTAGGGACTCCAACAATACTTAAAAGGGAGTCCACCTCCTACTCGCAAAATTAAGGTTCCCAAAAACCCACTCACATCAGCTCTTTTACCATCCAGAATTTGGTAAGCATCTTCCAATTATCAAGCGGATGGGAAGGATGAGTATCCGTCACAGTATCATCATCAACCTTGCATTCAATATCTTGGACACGCCCATCAATCTTCTGAAGGTTTTGCATGACTTGATCAAACAAAAATCCGATAGCACACTGTAATGACATATCCTTCCCTTCCTTCTGGATCAACCCTTTATCACAAGAGCTCATAATTTTAATTCCCTTGGATCCTCCTATCTCCTTCACTTCACCATCAATAAACATTTCCATACAATTACTATTGTCATTGCAAGCTTTCTGAGCCCGTTTCTTCCCAGCCCTAAAGGGTCCCGGAAAGACTTGAACAAAACTGTTAAGCAAAATAGACCACGCCACATCGAACTGCAAGCAATTTACACAAGCCCCATCCTTGTTTTCGTTTTTCTCACTTCCCCCAACAACCCCATACTTTTCCTTGACCCCCCTTCTTCCTACATTCTCAACCTTACTATTACCCCCATTTCCTCCACCTTTATCCCCAAACAAGCCGGCAAACATCTTAACTGGTAGCTTGATTGACAACCCTTTTCTCTTCTCGTCACTAATTATGCACTGACCTACATTCTCACATCCGTTACTTTTCTTTTTTGTACTAAACTGGGAAAGGGCTTCTTTATTGGTATCGTTGCTATTTTTCAAACAGTTATTTAACCAAGAACGCTCAAAATCCTTGGCAACTTTTCTTACACTAGTTTCTAAAGGAGAAAATGCGCATTTCACTGTACGAATGGAATTCGCAAAAGAATCCGCAAGATCATTTCCGTTCCCTACCATGATTAATTTTTCAAGTTCAACAATTATTTACACCTTACAAAGAAAAATCGCAAACGAAATCTGAGTCCCAGATGTTAAATGGAAGACAAGAAACGCTAGAAACGCAAAATCATCACCAAAATCAATTCAAGGTAAGAAATAAAGCCCTAAATGTAGCGACAAAAGAAGAGATAACCTTCGGTGTGGATGGAAATGGTGATGTGAGCTTGATTTCAGTACAGAAAGCAATTCCTTTGAAGGAAAATATACTGGATATATGTATACTTTTTTTATATGTATGTATATATAGACAGTGTACTCACCTGGCATTAGTTAAGGACAGGTGCCGGTTGAAATGGATAAAGATGGATTAGGATGACATGTTTGTTTGCCGTTTCCCAACTTTTATTATTATTTTATTGTTATTTATTACCCCATCCTTCCAAAATAATTGAGGCAGTTGTCATAATATGAGTTAATGTTTTAATTTGAATTTCTTACAGTATAATTAATATAATGTTGTATTTATTCTCTCACTCCTTAATAAATATTGTTAAAAAAAACACAATAAATGCTGAATTGGAAATATAAATGCTTCAGTTATCTTGGGACAAATCTTTTTGACAATTGACTTAGTTTTACGGATACGAAATATACGTACGCATTTTTTCTTTCTATTGAGGCTCGAACCCGAAACGCACATTTTTTTTGTCCCTATTGGACTCAAACCTAAAACACACTTTTTTGTCCAGGACTCGAACCTGAAACCACCTAAAACACACACTTTTTCGTCTTTATTGTGACTTAACCCAAACCTTCGATTAAATTCACAAGAATTACCATCGAACAATGTCATGTTGGCGAAAAAGAGGTTCAGTTTAAAATACTTGTAGCTTATGTTTTTTCATACTACAAAATATTTAATAACTAGTATTTTTGCTTTCATTTTTACCCTTTAAATTTATATGATTTTTATTGTATTTGTTGATTATTACCAAAAATTTTAGACACAATGTTGAAAGTTTATCCGGCTTATATTACTACTTAAAGTATTGAATATATTTTTGGTGATGATATTAGATATGTAAAACACTTAACATTTGTCTCGAATTAGTCAAAATAATGATGGTTTTATGACTTGAATTCGGTAAAAATAGTCCGATTTGTGAAAAGATATTATGTTATTTAAATATGAGTCATTTTATTTAACAAAAATAATAATTCATTTTTAGTGTAAATATATAACTTTTATGAGGAATTGAAAGTTTTTTTTTTTGAGGGGTGAGGAATTGAAAGTTAAGGTGTATTTAAACTTTATTAACTAAAGTTTATGACATCTATCAATTTTTAACATAAGTAGAAAATGTAAACCGACTTTTATTTCAGAACGAAAGCAGTACAATTTTTATATAAAAATTGATGGACTGACTCAAACCAAATTGGATCACAATGTATATAAACCATTGGTTGTTAGTTGATTTTGAAATTGAAAATTTTGAACTGAAATATTCGGTTTTTTTTTCATTAAAAAACTATTAAACATTATTTTTATATATTCCTTTTTAGGTTGCTTAAAAAATGTTCAAAAATATATATAAAAAAGAATAAAATAGGTCGGCTTTAAATGTTTTTAACACTATATTTTTGAAGATTTAGTACTCTTATTTCTTTTTGAGAAATAGTACTCTTATTTCTATTTTGGATTTTGTCTTACCATTTCAGCACAATCGCCATATGCATCACCTACTTTTAATAACTCGTAATTTTTTTTTAGGAAATTAGAGATGATGACACAATCTGGGATATTTTTAAATAACAAGATAACTACATATTTTTTATAGGGAGAAGGACAACTGCATAATTTTCAGAGCGAGAACACAAACAGTGAATCCCGAAAATCAGTAAATATCCCCATTGAATCCCGAAATCAGTGAATTTCGACAATGAATCCCGAAAATCAATGAATTTCGACAATGAATTTTGAAAATTAGTGAATTTCGACAGTGAATTTCGGGCAGTGAATTTAAACAGTGAATTTCGACAGTGAATAAATAGTTTTGTCATTTATGCAAAAGTTTCCAAACACTGTCTTTCTACTCAATTGATGAAATATTTATGTCCTTCTCCCTCATTCCCCCAATTTTTTTCCCCGAAATGAAAGAAATATTAAATAACAAAACGATACAAGATCTACAATCGGAAAATCGTAGGTACATCGCCGGACAACCACCGAAAAGATTCAACTCACACAGGGGCGGCTCTAGGAATTTAGTGATACGGATCGGAAATTTGTCATATTTTACAATTACTTAGCGTAATGTTACATATTATAGTTCAATACGGGTCAATAGAGATCAATATATAAAAATAGGGATCATATAAAATGTGTATATAAAAAAAAATTCACTATAATATTTTTTTAGCGGGTCGGGTGACCCATATCTCAATACATAGAGCCGCCCCTGAACTCACACATAAGCATCTTAAGACTATAAAGTTCATCAGAATTCAATTTGCACCATTCTACAATCTAATCTATTTTGGACATCCTTGGACTTATCATAAGTCAATTTGAAATTACACTGGAGTTATACAAGATTTATAAAGTGTTATACTTAACACCTATCGACATTTTAACCATTAGATGTAGATATAACACCTACATTGAGGATTAGAGCAAAGCATAAGTTTTCTTGTAAATACTTTTTTTTAAAAGGGAAGTGTTGGCCTAACAACCATTTAAACCCCCCTCCCCCCCCCCCCCCCCTCTTGGTTGTGGTTTACAACCTATCAGATCATACACTTGTTCAGTTTCATTAACTAATTGCTTAACATGTTCATGTCTACTTACATAGCATATTCATATATCTTGTCATTTTTTATTCTTGTTCAATACATACTACCAGATAGTCAAGGGTACAATGCATGCTACCACCTAACATGATGGCATGGTGCAATATGACTAGCTAAACATCCCACGTGACACGTAAAATCACAAAGATTCAATACAATACATTGAGCTGCAACAAAGGTAATCCAACTAGTCATACATCCGACATGATACGAAGATCATGGTACTCGGTGAAATACGTCGCATGTAAATAATTGTACCTAACCAAGAAAATCCGGGCAAACACACGCACTTAGGAGCACATAAAGTATATAAACTCTTGTTTAAGACCATTTCTACCCTATGTGATCATACAAATTCCATAACAACACCATACTACTAACCTATCTCCAATACTTGTAACAATATTCACAAAATGATTTGCAGAAGTTACTAGAAAACTGTGTGATGCCTGAAAATACTATGTACAAGCACATAACTTTAAGAAAAGCAAACCCTGGAGGACTTCCCTAGTCACTTCCCCCACAGACTTGGTCAAAAAACCGACATGCACAACTCTTCAAACTCGTTTTCTAAGCTACAACTACCCGGAAACTACTTTACCCACATAATTATATTTGGTCTATCAGAAAACAGTAGAAACTCAATCTTTGAAATAAAAACTAGTTCAATTTTTATAAGAATGCATGCTTACCTTATCAAAGCCGAACCTATGAACCTATGAAGCGAATTGCAACTATTTCCCGAAACCAAACGAACTTAACATGAATACTACTAAAACCTAACCTAATCAAGACCAAAGTTAACTTTTACGAAAACATTACACTTTTACCTTCAAAAGAGCATTGAGTTTTGAGATTGCTTCATCGTGAGAACGATCCACACAAAAACATGGAAGTCTGAAGTGTAAGGCTCCTTAAAGCCCTTTAATAGACTTTTCAGAACCTCTTTGGTCGGTTTCCGATTTTTAAAGATAAAGAAAAGCTTAAAACAAAGTGAAAAGAAACCGAATTTCAAAAAGACAAAAATACACTTATTCGGAGGTAAAAGATTTTATTTTGATATATATATATATATATATATATATATATATATATATATATATATATATATATATTAGGGGGAAGGGGCTACAAGGACAAAAAAAAATCAAAAATGGGTCCAGAAGGACGTTACTACATGTTTTGTGATTAGAAATGACAAATTCATAATAAATGGACAAAAATACCCTTTTACACATTAAACACGTAGTAACACTAGATAAAATGCAGTAACAGCCACGAAAACAAATAGTAACAGTCCATAAAATGTAGTAACATCCAATGGAAAAGTAGTAACAGCCTGAAAACAAGTAGTAACAACCCGTAAAATATAGTAACGGCCAATAAACAAGTCGTAACAGTCCCGTAAAGTGTCGTAACATCGTAAAAACAAGTAGTAACAGACTAAAAACAAATAGTAACAACCCCGTAAAATGTAGTAAAGGGCAATAAACAAGTAGTAACATCCCATAAAATAGATAAAGTACATCAAAAAATGTAGCAACCCTAAACGCAAAAAAAAAAAAAAAAAAAAAAAAAAAAAAAAAAAAAACAGCCTGCCTTCTTGGCCGGAAATTGGACTTGGGCGGCACTGTTGGCATAGCAGTGGTTGCAGCCGAAAATCCCTTATGTTTCCATCCTCAATCAAATCCTTGTTTTGATTTTCATCTTCCTTGTTCAATCCTCAATCAAATTGGACTTGTTTTGATTTTCGTCTTCCTTGTTTTGATTTTCCATCCTCAATCAAATCCTTCTGTTTCCATCCTCAATCAAATCCTTGTTTTGATTCTTTCCTAAATCGAATCCCCGTTTCATACTCGTGATTTGAAGAAGAAGAAGGAGTTTTGATGGGAGGATGCAAAATAACTGGGCCGAAAAGCAAAATTGGTGAAAATAGAACGCTGGTAGAACGCTGGTGGTGGTGGCATCCGATGCCGGAATCGGAATAAAGAAACATGGCATCCATAGCTGCGAATCACAGCTTTGAAGACTTCAAGATAGCTGCGAATCCGTAGCTGTTCAAAAAGAGAAATGGGAGAAAAGGGGGACGGCTGTTTGAGTGTTTTAAGGATAGAATTATTAGGTTAAGGGTGTTTTGGGAAATTTACACAGGTTTTGTCCTTTCTAATCAGTATACTTGGATCCTGTTTATTTATTAATTAATATGTCCTTGATGGCAAAAACCTATATATATTACATTGCATATTTTAGAGAAAGCTTGGACTAAACATTTATCGGAATACTGTAAAAAAAACATTAAATATTGCATTAAGTGACATGTTTTTTTTTCATTATACACATCTATTGTTATTTTTAAAAAATTAAAATAAACAAATATCATACTTGTCATTCGGTATAAAAAAAAATTACAACAATTGATTCTAAAAAAATCTACTCCCTCCGTCCCGCAATATAAGTCTTTTTAACTTTTTTGTGGTGTCCTAAAATATAAGTCATTCCCACAATCCAATACAATATTAAATGCATTGTTTTCACTTTCACACTAAACAATACAATATTATTAGTCAATCACAGAAAACAATACACTATTTTACATTGAAATATTAAAAGGTAACTCATTTTGTAATATTCCGATTTTCGGGGAAGGGCAGACGTGTCATTTTGCGAAAACGAAATATTATTATTTCTTTTCTTCTATGGGAGTTAAGTATTTAATTGAGTATATATATATATATATATATTTTCGAGTTATATGTATATATAATTAAGGGATTATTCTGATTTTGGTAATTAAAGGACAATTAAGAAAAAGAGATTTATGGGAAATTGGTATTTAAGGAAAAATTTACACAATAATCCCATAACCTAAACACAAAATCAGAAAATTAGTCTGTACGCTCTCCTTCTCTACGCAACTTTGAGAGGAGAAAGGGGCTAGATGAGTTCTTCAATTAACTGAAGCAAAGCTTGACCGTTTGCAGATCAGAGTAGAGAATTGGAACCGTTGTGAGGAGCACATCGTTTGGATATCAGTGGGAAGGAAGTGTAGCAGTTTTCAGAGGCTTTTGAATTTGGTTGTGGCTGCAATTAGGTAAGAAACTCTTCCTATGATCTCGGTTATGATTCGTAAAGTTTGGATTATGTTTATGAGACGTGTAGATGCTAGTAAAAGATGTGTTTTTCGTTGATCAAGGATCCTAGGTAATCTTGGGATGATTAGATATGTTTTTTGCGTTTTACTGTGTTGAAAACGAGGTTAATTAGGTTAGAAATGATTCAGAAATCGAGTTGCGAAGATTTTAGCATTTTGGGTAAAACCCAGCGGACGGCGTCTGCAATAGGCGGACGGGCGTTCGCGCAACCCTGTAGCTCGGGACGGGCGTTTGCATAAGGCAGACGGGCGTCTGAGGTGAGATTTTTGATTCAGGATGTAGCTGTTTTTGGCAGACGGGCGTTTGGGGTTTAGTGGACGGGCGTCTGATTACGGACGGGCGTCCATAGGGTTTCAAATGAGCGTCTGGCCTGTTTTACCTTGTTTTTATGGTTTTATCATTCTAGTTTGGTTTCGGGTTTTATAATCATATTATTATTGTTTTAAACCCTTATTCATGATATGTTAACATGGTATAAACTAAACAAGCCTCGAATTGAACTTCGATTCGTTCAGTTTAAAACACCAAATGTACTCTTAAAGGAGTTGAAGTTCGGATCCGTCGGAAGAGCATGATATGCTTGTGCTTTGATGAATTAGCATTCATCAATGTCTGTGTAATTGCTAGGCCTTGTCCGTGTCTAGTAATTGAAAACACTTAGGTGGTTAGTTAATCATTCTAATAAAACACGTACTTGACTAGTAAAAGATTAAACAACATGTCTCTCTTGGATAGGCACCAGTCTATATCCCGTGTGTGTGCTAACTTCTGAAGGTGGAAGAACTCCGTAGGTCAAAAAAACCCTAAGTATGGAAGGACTCTACTGAGGTGTGCGTACTATATCGGAGCCTACCTATTCTAGCCTCCATGGATATTGGTGTGATCCACTAATATGTTTCCAAGAGTGTCCCAAAAGTGGATACGCGTAGTGCCCTTGAGTGCGGTTGTAGCATAGATAAGTTAAGTAGAAACGTTTAGTCAATTCATGTTGATGGACATGGAATGAACCCTAGATTGAGTCGGTCACACTTAAACAACTAAACTTTTAAATTATCTTTTCTTTAAGAACTATAATTGTGATCATAGCTTCTCTTTCTTATTAAGTACGTTGTATTTACCTCAAATGCATGTTTTCTATGTGTTTGGGGGTGAGAAGACGAACAAGTCGATAATGTTTACGAGGAGGAGTTCGATGATGACGTTTGAAGACGTCTCATTGAAGACTTTACTTTTATTATCCTTTATTGGACTGTTGCTTTAGACTTTTGGTCTTTCGAAACTTGTAGTACCTTTACTTTCCGTTTGAGAATATCGTACGTTCTTTAGATTTCAGATTTTCCTTGAATGTAATAAGTTACATTTCCACCTTTAGATGATGTTTCTACTCTTGGATGATTGGAAATTTTTATACCCGAGTCTTTTGCTTCCGTTTGCTTGTTTTTGATACGACGTAGTAGAGGCTTACGTATGAAATGAATTTATTTTATTTTATACGTCTTTGAACGTTCTTTTCCGGATGAGGACTCGGTGTCGGGGAGAACGGACGTTACACATTTATTATGTTTTTTAAACTATATGAAATGATTAAAATGTCTTATATTATGGGACGGAAGGAGTATATATTATGGTGGCCGGTGACATCAAATTTAGCCTTAAGAGTAACAAATAAGATGTTAGCAAATATACATAGTATTATCTATTATATTCAAACAAACTCAGTGTTTCTTGTTTAATGTCGATCTATCATATTACATATGCAATGTCATTTATTCGTATTAAGAGCATCTCTGATGATAAAAGTCGTCACAATATCATATCATCGTTTTATAAATTTTTTCTTCTTCTATAAGTATTTTCTCCGCTATACATAAACACTTTTAAAATCTTTATAGATATACGGGCAACCTTTTACAAACCGGATCATTGAGCATAATATAAAATTTCTCACCTCCTAATATGCATAGTGTAGTCTTTAAAAATATCTTTTCTTTTACTTTTTTTTAGGTTTTCTTTTCCTCTAAAATAAAGGAAAACATTAGTCTTAGTTTTTTTGCAAATACTAAGTTCTTCTGGAGTTTCGGAGTTTGAATCATTCGCCTAAGCGAGTTAGGGTTATGTCGAAGTTGTTGGTTGTTTCATCATTGTGCTCGCGGTTTCGTGTCCGGAGGGGCAAGGCCGCCTCGGCGCACCTCGAGAAGTCCGACATGATATATGATCACATTCTAGTTTGCAAGTGGCAGTGCTGAATTCGATTCGGTTCTAGAAGGAGTTTCGCATCCGGATTCGTTGTTAGAAGGTAAAAGCTTAGTCTTTTCATTAGGGTTCTTAGTATTGATCTTGGTTGGGTTCGATTTTTGTAGAATTTTAGATTTGTTATATATTCGTAGATTCGCAAAAATATGGAAGTTAGTTGTTGATCGGTTCTTAGTTCGGTTCTTAGTTCGGTTCGTCTATAAGGTAAGGAGACATTCTTATAAAAAAAGACTTGATTTTTTATTGTTTAAATTGTTTGAAAGTAAATTGTTCTTCGAGTTTTTGCACGTAATTTGTTTAAAGATATGTGTTGCAACTTTCCTGTAACTATTGAAGCATAAACAAATTTGGAGGTTGCGCTTAGGCGAACCCAGGCCCACCGCAGCTAGCCATGTAGTGTCCAGGAAAAGTTTTGTGCTTATTCTTTGTTATACGAAGTATTTTTCAAGTATTTTTTTTTTTTTGGAAAATTTATGCAGTTTGTTTTTTATGCTTTTGTTTAATGGATGAGGATTAGGTTTTGGAAGTTTGGTGTAAGTTATGGATTTGGCCTTTTTTATGTGATAACTTACATGTTTAGAAATATGTAAAATGAAAATGACATGTGTTTTTATTTGTTTTATAAAGACGGTTGGTTATTCATGGTTAGGTAATAGATAAGAAACGCGATGTAATGTCCGGGTACCTTAAAGGGTATCTCCCAAGTTGCACTTTATGGCCTCCTAGTGGGTTTCAACATGGTGTTGTACCCTTGAATACTCGGTCAAACCTCTGTTCTGACTATGTATGTGTGAAACACTAAGCTTTGCTTGTTTCTGTAACAAAATACATGTAAATCTGAATGTAACCAGAACTTTAAGTAATTCGATACACTAGATGTAGCATCATGTTTTATGCTTTTCAAGATTTTTTCTCGAGTACTTTGCTATATTATGAACCGTTTTTTTGAAGTGTTTCTTTTGAAAGCTTGGTAGGAAGATTCATGTCATGTCTCTCAGCATTTGACAAACATGAATCTTTCTTTTAGATCTTGTACTCTTTACCAGCATCTATCTATTGCTCACTCTTTTTTTGAAAAAAAGAAGATATACATGTTAATGAAGAGTTTGATGACGAGTTTGGAGACCAAGCTTAAGAATGAAGTCATGGAGTTCATTGTATTTTATTAGTTTTCTTTTAGTCGTTGTTTCCCTTAAATAAGGCATGAGTGCCAAGTAGTTAATAGTTTCATTTTTGGTCATGTTGAACTGTAATGGATGTTAGCATTTATTTTCAATTATTCATGATTTTAGTTTAACCGCAATGACGCTCTTTTGGGTTGTGTTTTATGGAATACCATGAGGGTCTGTTTCTCGAGTCTATGCATGTTTCTTTACTTTCACACCGCCTTTAATTACTCTGATAATACATCATGCTTACATGGATTTTAGGGTTATATCTTAAAGTCATGTATCGAACTTCCCATTTCAGAATAGAGACTTTCAGATCCAGGGAGCGTGATTTTTCACATAACATTCCACATTTAAACTCTAACGATAGGGCACTGGAGGCTCTTTGGTTGGGGCTCAACCTTTTTTTAAAAACTTTTATAAAATGGACAACTATTATACATCAATTTTTTCTCCACTGTCATAAACATATTCTTTATTACAAACAAACCTCAAACAAAAAAAAAAATCAAATTTTGAACCGGTCCAAAATCTCAAAGCTTTTTATGTCTTCTTCCTTGTTGTCATACTCCTCTCCAGTGACAACAAAGCTTTAGAAAAATGTTTTCTTAGGAGAAACAAACACGAGCGATAATATAATGACGATAACAAAAAAAACAGCGGAAGGAAAAGATAAAACACAAAATTTACGTGGTTCGGTCAATTGATCCACATCCACGGGCAAAAGAGTACAAATATCTTCCTATACTAATAAGAAGGGAAAAGTTGTCTTTTATTGACACTTGTTTTTTTTTATTGGTTCTTTTTTATCGCTCACGCCCGTAAATCCGCCCAATTTTTTATATACTGTTTCACGTGTGCCTAGCCCATATTTTTTAAATTTTTTTTTAGAAGAAGGGTTTGAGTTAAATTGTTCCATTTTTATGACTCAATTGTATCACCTTTTAATGTGTGAATATATGTACCAAATGTATTTATTATTTTCAAAATATAAAGCGCGACTTTATCATTAATAACGATCTTTGTATCCTTAAAGTTGTCTTTTATTGACACTTGTTTTTTTTTATTGGTTCCCCGTTTTTTTACTGTTCATGACCCAGAAATCCGGCCCAAATTTTTTTTTTAATTTTAATTTTTTTACTGTTCACGGCAGGCCATTGATTTTTTTTTTAAAATTTTTTTTTATAAGAAGAGTTTGAGTTAAATTGTTCCATTTTGGATGACTCAATTGTATCACATTTTAATGTGTGAATATATGTAACAAATGTATTACTATTTTCAAAATATAAGGCAGCGACTCATTCTTAAATACGATCTTTGTATCTTTATAAGAGATTTTTTTATTTTTTATTTTTGTCTAATAAGAAAGGAAATGGTATGCCACGTGTGGCACTCCTCCCTTTTTTCTCCTGCTCTCTCACTCGTATAAACCACCAAAAATCATCTCTTCTACTCTCATTTGTTGCTTTTTGTGTTTCGGCCCTTTTTGTTATTTTTGGACCGTCTGGTTTGTAAGGCGCTCGGCATTCTAGAATTAAATTTTTTTCATAAAATGAAAATTGACGAGAATGAAATCGGATGGAATGAAATGAAAATCGATAAAACACGTGGTGGTGTGTAAGAGGAAAGTGATGTTAGGTAGGTGGTGGGTGGGGTGGGTTGGGTTGGGGTGGTGGGAAGGGTAGGGTATAGTAAGATGGGTGGTGGGCACGGTAGTAGGTAGGAGATGTAGGGTAGAGTAGGATGGGGTGGTGGGTAGGGTAAGGTAGGGTGGGATGAGATAAAATATAGGTGTAATAGGCTTAGCTAGGATAGTGAATTAATATGTAGGTTGGGAGGTAGGTTAAGGTTTGTAGGTATGTAGAGAGGTAGGGTGTGCTAATGTAGGTGAGGCGAGGTATGAGATGTAATGCGGTGATGTATGGTAGGGTAGGATGGTATGGTTGGATGATGTGGCGTAAGTTAAGTACGGTTGAGCAATCGACATGATATATTTGCTCACATTCCGGGCTAAGATTTGGATCTATATTATATATAGTAGTACACTACACCAACAAAAGCGTTAAGATGTGGTATTATATGTTCATTTCTTATATCTATTAAAACTTTATTAGTTATTTGACTATTAAAGTTTCTTTCGAGTAAACCTTGGTGGATAGGTGAGTGTTAAAAAATGTTGGGATATGGTGCGGTTGGGTGATTGATAATGTGTGTAGTAGATAAAAAATAGTGTGTTGACTAGGGTAGAGTTGTGTGGTAGGTTGTGGTATCCGAAAGGAGATCGACGTAAAATGTTCACGGTAGGGTAGGGAGTTGTAGGGTAGAGTAGGATGGGGTGGTGGTAGGGTAAGGTATGGTGGGATGAGATAAAATAGGGTGTAATAGGCTTAGCTAAGATAGTGAATTAATATGTAGGTTGGGAGGTAGGTTAAGGTTTGTAGGTATGTAGAGAGGTAGGGTGCGGTAGGGTGTGCTAATGTAGGTGAGGTGAGGTATGAGATGTAATGCGGTGATGTATGGTAGGGTAGGATGGTATAGTTGGATGATGTGGCGTAAGTTAGGTAAAGTTTGGTAGGTTGAATAAAGTACGTAATATAGGGTAGTGTGGTAAGATAATATGTGGTAAGATAATGTGGTGTAGGGCATGGTGAGGTAGGATTGGATATGTGAGTGTTAAAAAATGTTGGGATAGGGTGTGGTTGGGTGATTGATAATGTGTGTAGTAGATAAGAAATAGTGTGTTGACTAGGGTAGAGTTGTTTGGTAGGTTATGGTATCCGATAGGAGATCGACGTAAAAGGTTTTATTTTTCATTGTTGCGCTTAAAAATTGCGTTCTGAACGGTTCGTTACATGCTACGTTTCTTCGTATTTAATATCGTCAAATAAGTTAAAACTTATAGCATGGGCACTCCGTGCGTTGTACGGAGTGCGATTTCACTAGTCACTATAATGAAAGAATACACACACACACAAAAAAAAACCTCTTCTGAAACTCAAATAAAAATAGCCCATACATTGCGCCAGGGCAATAAAGATCATCATAAGTGATACATAATGGTGTATCTTAAAAACAAAAGGCTAAAGGTCTATTTAAATAAATTAATGTCGTCAAGTGATGTATGTCAACCGGATGATGAAATTCCACGATATTTTACTCCTAATTCTTTAGTATATAGTGATATTTTGTATCAATTAGAGTAGATTTCGTGATAAATCAAATCACTTTTGTTTTGTTTAGACACAACCAATATTCAAGTATTTTAACACTCGTTAGTACTCATTAGCCATATCTTGTTATCGGAACTACGTTTGGTATGTTCGTGTTGGTGTTTTGCAGTAATTATAAAAGCGTGGAGTAAGGATATCGAAGTTGGACCGAGTCTTGTGTCCTAATTGGAGCAAACAGGAGCAACGGGAGGACAAAACTTCATTTTTATATGATTGGCAATGCAAATCTGAGGATCACACCGTGAAGACATGACCGAAAAAAGAAGCATTCACGGCTCACGCCGAGACATCCACAGCGTGAGCCAAGACATCAATTCAGAAGCAGTTGGATGCATTAAATGTTGAAGTCAAATCCCAACTACCTTGTAGGACCCGGCGTGCACCGTGAGAACCAGAGACATTCACGGCGTGGGCCGTGAAATCCCGGCATGCGCCATATTGTATAAAACCAGCGAATTAAGTAGAATTTTGTATTCAATTCAAGGGATATCAGAAAAATACATCTGAGAAGAAGAACAACAGATCTCCTCTTTAAGCTTGAAGGCACTCCACCCACAAGGCTCTTCTAGCCAAAATACCCCATTTAGCATTTAACGTCCATTGTAAAACACTTAAGAATTGTTATTTTGATGTTTGAAGCACTTTGGTGGATGCAAGAACAACTATTTTGTGTAAAACTCCATTGAAATCCTTTGAAGGTTGAATGTAAGTTTCCATTTTCAAGTTCTTAGCTTGTGATTGGTAATTCTTAATCTTTACTTTGATTTAATTGTTCTTTTTGTTATGAATGCTAGCCTTGACATGTTGGTATCCATAACTATGAGTGGCTAGCCCCTTATTAGCCAAGGTAATGTAGTTGTGATAGGTAATATGATTGCTTGGAAATGATTGTTTATGTTTCCAGTCTTTGTTGTGTTGAAATTCTTCTTACTTGTATTGATTTCCATTGTGAATGTTTGAGTAATTAACTTACATATGCACCTACACAACTAGTAGATACCGAACGGAGACATTAGTTGTGAGAAGAGGGTAAGAAGAACGGAAGCTAGAATCGACCCTAGCGGAATTCGGTTCCTTATCCGGGGAGTTAGGCATTCAAGTGTTTATCTTGTCAATTCATTAGGTTTAAGGTACTTAGACCAAGGAGGAGACAAGGGTGGTTTCGTTCCACTCGTATTATGAGGAAATCATTTGCTTAGGAATGCACCGTTCACACACTAGAACACCATTGGAAGGTGGTAGGTAGATCGTTACCAAGGAATTAAGGAGGGATAACTTGAACTATGAATCATCTTGGTTAGTTTCTTTTATTGTTTGAACAATCTTTTGTAGTTAATTAGTACTTTCTTAATCAAACTTGCGATTCAGATCAAGATAATAATAACTAATTGGTGTTTGACCTCACATCCTTGTGGGATACGACCTTGACCACCGTACTAGACTATAATTGACCCGGTACACTGCCGGTGAGATTGGAACCCTAGGAAAGTTGCATCAAGAAGTAATCCCATCATTCACAATGTGGGAATCGTTCCACCCAAAAGCCACCGACATAACAAATCTTCACATTGGGACTGTGTCCACATCCATAAATTGTAGTATCGCTTCGCTTTCTCTATAATATCTCAAATCTTCAATTTCAAACGAAGCTTTAGAATCATTAATGTCAAATGAAGCTTCAAAATCATTGATGTCAAATGAGACTGTCTCTAGTGATGATCTCTAAACAGAAACCTGCCTCTTCATAGTTGTCTCTCTGAATTTTTCTCCTTCCCGAGAAAGATAGCATCGGAACCTCCACCTTAATCTGCCACATCCCAATGTTTGACTCTCCGGTCGAACTCAAAAATTAATACTTAGTTATCATCATGATGACTAATTTTCAAAAGCTCGGAAAACCTCGGCTCTGATACGTTAGAAAAAACAAACTCGAGTGATAGCCCTTAACGACGATAGCAAAAAATATAAAATTAAATAAACAACGAAAGAAAAAAAAGACAAAACATCAAATTTTTGTTGTTCGGTCAATTTACCTACATCCACGGGTAAAAAGAGGACAAATATCACGTAGTGAAGAATAGAAAAGATAAACATCTCCTGAAGCATAAAGACAAAAGACAAAATTGACTAAGGCAGTTGACGGTTTAACTTAATTGGTACATCACCAATGAACCATCTTAAAACAAAAGGCTAAAGATCCCCTGGATATGGCTTAGTGGTAAGCGGTTGGGGTGGTATAATGCCTGCTGGACTGAAAGCCGGAGTGTGGGGGTTTGAGTCCCGTAAAGGGCCGGCCCCTTTCGGTAAGCGAAAAAAACAGCAACCTCTTCCCCGAGCTGCTAGGTCCCTGATTAACCTCTCCTTGCACTCCTGTGGGATTGGAGGCGAGGGGACCCTTCCGGTTAGGTTTCCGTTTTTTTAACAAAAGGCTAAAGGCATATTTAATAAATTAATGTCGGCAACCAGTGACGGACCTATTTATAACCAACTGCCCCTCTTGATCCGAAAAAATACTACATATTATATGTACTACTATGCATATAGTTTGCCTCCCCCCTTAATTTTATTATTGCCTTTAAATTTTTTATTGCCCCCTTACTTGAGATCCTGCGTCCGCCACTCTCAGCAACTATTCTCATAATTCACGATGTAGGAATCGTCCCACCCAAAAGCCACAGCCTAACAGTTCAGAGTGACCACAATGGGGCACTTTAAAACCCCCATAAATCTGCTATAGAGTGGATACCCAACATTTATTCCTACAATGGTATGCCAAAATAACTCCCTATCCCCAATTTTAATTAAGGTTCCCTTAAAAAATAAAGGGTATGTTAATGCGAACCGTTACAATTTGACGCCGGAGGCGTATCAGAGAATAACGCAGGGATTAACGCAAGAGAAATAAACCATAGAAATAGAGAAAAATCTCTGAAATATATATTTTTTATAGGAAAAGGTCATGAAGGACAAGTTTACATCTTATTTATGTAAAAAGGACAAAAAAATAATGCAATAGTTGTGAAGGACAAAAAATAATGTATATCCAAAAATACCCTTTATAATTATAACTAGCATCATTTCTCCATTATCCCAAAATGTAGAAACCCTAGCTCAATCGTCTTCTCTTCTCTGCAAATCCCAAAACGGCGGAAACATTCCCTCACCTCAAAGAATGGCGATTTTAGGGATTGGATCCACCAAACGCCTCAAATAGGCCACAAACAATTCATCCACGATGTTCTTGGCTTGGGACGAGCGGCTAACAAAGGCCACAACAATTCATCCACGTAAAATTCGATCCATGGCCGCTCTTGCTTCGAACAAGGCAACAACAGAATCACAATGCCGATTTGTTGATTTTTTTGATAAAGTTTTTGACTCCATTGATAAAGTAGAGCCAAAATTGATTTTTTTCTCGATAAAGTATTCAAAATTGATTTTTCTCGCTGCAGTTTTTTTTTTTTTTTTTTTTTTGAGTTAAACTGCAGGTTTTGACTCTGTGTGTTTTAATGCTTTTTGCATCCGGAAAGAGACGGATTAATCTTTTTTTTTTTTTTTTTTCATGTTTGGTGTATTACTATTTTGATTGAATGTGGAATGAGATCTGAGACTTAAAACTGTCGGCATTGCTGAAAATTACATAAGAATCGTGTTAGATGAATGAATTGGCGATAATGGAGACGTTGAGACTGTAAACAACAACGTAGTAACATGTAAACAACAACGTAGTAACATTTGAACAACGAAGTAGTAATATTGCTACAATGTAGTAACAGTCTAAACAATCGTAGTAACATTTCATGAAAAATATACCAACATCTGTAAAATGAATCGCCAAAAAAATTTGAACATTTCCAAGGAAAATGTAGTAACGTTTCGGCATTTTTTCTATGAATGTGCACGATCTTAAGCATCTACAAATCCCCTATCGTGCTCCTTCCCAAGTAGGGTATAGAAAATTCGTCGAAGCAATGGAAACGTAAAAAAGCGGAGTGGTATATATATATATCGGGAAAGATTTGATTGAGATGCTCATTTTCGTGGGAGTTCTCTCACTCTGTTCATTGTATTTAGCTTATTCTAGGTGAGAGAAATATATCTTCAATTTTCATTAAGGGTGTTTTAGACAACACTATTTAATTTGTCCTTCCCAACCAAATTTTATTTTTTTGTTCTATTTGCGTTTTCATGATCTTATTTTGTCCTTTAGGACCACCACCCGTATTTTTTATTATCAAAATTCAACCCCTAACTAAGTCCACAAGCCGGACTTTATATAGCTATAGAAAAATAAATAATAAAAATCTAAAATTGACAAATCACGAATTTATTAGTAACATAAATCAAGCAAGAATCAAGGGTTATGATTCTGCCATGTGACAATATTTTCATTTTCAAACAAGATCTTATTTAATTTCCTAATAATATTTAAAATAATGTATAAAATAACCGTAAATCGGAATAATTCCCAAATCATCCTGCATCAGTCTCCCCGGGTTGAAAATAACTCGTCCCCGAGTTCATATGCATCTTTCCTCGATCAAACGATAACCCAACCACTTCATACCATCCTTTTCTTTGGTGCTTCGGTGATCCATAGAAATTATGAATAAGAGTATAAACATAAAATATCGTCCGGATATTATGGAAAATAAAAGGAGATTTATCAAATCCTTTGGAAAATCCTTGAATTATGTCAACCTCACATAATACTGTAACCTTTTGTTGCAATTGCACTTTGTAATCCCTTTCCATTTGAGCTGCTTGTGATTTCGACACGATTTCCGCTCCAATTTCATTTGCATTAGTTTCTTTCAAGTGACCAAAACTTTCACCCTTTCCAATTTTGTGCTCTCTTTCAACGATCTTCACATCATAAATTTTGTCATCAGAATATACTTTCTCCCATTTTGCCCGTGATTCACCATTTATTTGATTGTTGTGGTCTGAATCACAAATAACATTACTATCATCCCATATGATTTTATTTTTGAAAACCTCCTTATCAACATAAAAATTGGGTAATGTGTTTTCAACCAAATCATCACCATAATCATCCCAAATGATTTCATCTTCAACAACCTTCCTATCGTCATCATGAACATACAGAATATTCTTATTATCATCCGAAACATCATCAAGATCATCCCAACTTATTTTTTCTTTGAATACCTCAACATCATCATCCCATTTTATTTTTTCTTCAACAACTTCACCATCACTATCCCATATAATTTTCTCTTCAACAACACATCCATCATCATCATAGATGGGTGGGTTGTCGTAACCATCAAATTCATCAAAAAAGACAGGATCCTTTTCAATGAAAATATCATCATTAGACAACTCGGTCAAATCCATTTTGACATCGGGGTCTTGACAATGATTTTCTCGATCACGATGCTCCGGATACCGAGCATGACTGTGATACGAGTTTTTGGAACTGGAATCGAAATTAGAGTGATACCTTTTCCGATTACGGAGTTCCGCAAGTTCTCGGTTTAACTCTGCAATTTGCCACTGCAAGTACTTCTTCATCCAACGTGGGTCGACGGGATTGTGATGCTTGTAGACTTTCTCAGTCGAAACCTGTCCACGAACACGACCATCATAACCACCAGCCATTAGAAACTGACGATAACTCGCAACCCAAGAACGTAGGGATGCTCTGCTACCAATTGACGCCGGAGGCGTATCAGAGAATAACGCAGGGATTAACGCAAGAGAAATAAACCATAGAAATAGAGAAAAATCTCTGAAATATATATTTTTTATTATCAAAATTCAACCCCTAACTAAGTCCACAAGCCGGACTTTATATAGCTATAGAAAAATAAATAATAAAAATCTGAAATTGACAAATCACGAATTTATTAGTAACATAAATCAAGCAAGAATCAAGGGTTATGATTCTGCCATGTGCCAATATTTTCATTTTCAAACAAGATCTTATTTAATTTCCTAATAATATTTAAAATAATGTATAAAATAACCGTAAATCGGAATAATTCCCAAATCATCCTGCATCACAATTTCTCTTTTCAGCCACCACACAAATTTATTAAAGCAGTCCAGCTCCCGAGAAAAAGAAAATATAGTCATTCAAAGAATTATATTGCAGTCATGTAAATAGTATTATTTGAAGAAAAAAAAATAATATCTCCAAACATTATTTTTTTATTTCGAAAATAACGTATGATATTTTTTTAGTGTTATTTGTTTATAAGGACGTGTTTTGAGACTTAATTAGGCACTTAGGACACACTTAAAAGATCATTAGTTATAAGGATGGATTTCTTTTATGTTTCCAATTATACCCTTCACATATAATATGTCTTTAATGCATATTCCATTTGCAATTAACGCTGATTCATACGGCTTTGATGTTGCTTTCAATTCTGATTCTTATGCAATTCATTCTCGTTTAATCCGATTCTTCTGCGCATTTTATTCTGTATTGATCATCTGTGTGTATATTGTTATAGATTCATCAATTTCAGGCCAATTTGTGCATCACAGCTTCGAAAATCATCCAGGTTTTGTGCTGCTTCGATTCGGAAATCGTTTTTCATCTTTTGAATCAACAATTCTGGTATTATTTGAGTTTTTGTTGTTACTCTCATTTAGTTATTCATATTTTTCCACCTGATTGTTTTGTTTCTGCATTCTGTTCTTAATTATTCATATTTTTCTGGTACTTTTTGAGATTTGTTTATTACTCTTGAGTATTGGTGATTTTGTTTCTGCATTCTGACTGCATCTATTTTAAGTGGCATATGAGTTTTAATGATTTTGCTTCTTTTTTGAATTAGCGTTTCTTCTTCTTTGTGTTTATTTAGTGACTCTGTATTGTTGTTTTTCTGATTCGGATTGTTTGACATTGCATAATGTTCTGATGCAGTGACTTCTTGTAGTAGTCGGTATTATTTCCGTGTTGCACGTGTTCTTATTTAATGATTTTTGTAACATATCAAGTGTATTTTCACTTAGAATTAGTATACGTGTTCGTTTTATGTGAATTTGATGTTTCTATTTGTAATTTTGTGAATATTGTGTACATGAATTTTGATTGAAATCTAAACAGAGTTATTTGATCTTGACTGGTGTGATGTTTCTGTTATGTTTTTTGTGATTTATTTCAGATTCGGGTTAGACAGTGATATATTTCAATGTTGTTGAATCAATGTTGTAGTCAGTGTAGTGGAATTTCAGTTTTAATGACTATTTAGCTGATGTAGTGTATGCAGTGACATTGTCTGCTATGTATTGACATATATCTTTTTTTTGAACTGTGTTATTTTTAGGTGATTTTATTCAATATTGCTCAAATGTATTCAGATATCATAAAATTATTGGACTGAATGAAGTTTGATTTTATTTGCAATGTGTATTCATGTGTAGTCATTGCAGTCACATCCTTCTCTCTTGCAGTGTGACATACTGTTTTATTGCTGCAGGTGTATATTCTCTTCACAATGTTGATTCTTATGTGCACCTATAAGGAAGAGATTTGTTGTGTCACAGTGATAGCTGATACCACGTTAAAGACTATTCATGATCGAGTTTCAAATCGGTGGACGGATTTGAAGGATACGTGTACCAGTTTGTACTATCTGTTGCCTGATGATCCGAAGTGGCTGTTATGTTCCGATGATGATGTTAAAGCCATCATTTCTGTTGCTGAATCTTACAGTTCTAAGCGTGTTAAAGTGGAGGTTGTAGGGAATGGTGTTGTTGGTTCTTCATCTTCTTACAATGGTGGTAGTTGTGTTGTATCCGAGGATGTTGTTGATGATGAGGTTTCTATGATTTCTTCCTCGACTGATAGTAATGTGTTGACTTTTGGTTGGGATAGAATAGTAATCAAAGAAGGTCAACTATTTGTTGGTGGGGCAGATGATTTTAGGGAGTGCCTTCAAAAGCTGTCTATACAAACTGGTTTTAAGTATGAGTACAAGAAGAATGATAGTTGTAGGATTTATACTGTTTGTGCTAAGATGAATGAAGCAAAATGTGGTTGGTATGTGTGTGCTTCGAAAGAGATATCGAGTGGATTCTTTTATGTAACTAAATTGTGCAATGTTCATACCTGTAGTACATCTTCGAGATCTTTTGGGTGAGATCGTCGTATGAGTTCTGATCTTCTTTCGAAGGTTGTTCTTCGTAAGGTTCATGAAGACTCAAGTTTCTCTGCATCAGATTTGCGACTTTTGGCCATTACTGATCATGGGCATGCGATTTCTTATCTTTGTCGCTTGGTCTCATTGTTAACAAAGCTAGGGATTTGTTATATGGTTATGTTAAGACGTCATTCAAAAGTTTACATGGTTATGTTAATAGTGTGCGTGAAACGAATCCTGGTTCTGTTGCAATTTTAGAGGTGCATCCTGAAACTCGTCATTTTCAACGGATGTTTATTGCGTTTGATGCTTGTATTCGTGGTTTCAAGCATTGTCGACCAATGCTCTTTCTGTATGGGGATCATTTGAAGTTTGATCAGACTGGCCATTTTGTTGGGTGCAACTGGGAAGGATGGTGAGAATGGTATGTCTTATTTTGAGTGACAGTTTATCTTTTATGCAGTGACAATTGATTTTATTGTTTGAGAGTTGGTTTTTTTGTCACATTCCATTGGAATTGCTCTGATACCTGATTTTTTGAGTTCCTGTAACAACTGTTCCTGTATTTATTTTCTGATTTTTTTTTTTGTTATGATTGTGTTTTTGCAATTTCTTGTTTTGGTAGTTATCATTTTTGTTGTAGTGACATTGCTTTTGTGTTATTTTGTTGTGATTTTCTGATTTGATATTGTTCCAGGAATATATCCTCTGTGTTATGGTGTTGTTGATTCTGAGGATTTCGATAATTGAAGATGGTTCTTGTTGCATTTGAAGAATTTGCTTATACCGGTTCGTCGGATGACATTCATGACCGATAGGAATCCTGGACTATTGGATGCTATACGGGAAGTGTTTCCTGATGCATTTCATTCTTATTGAATTTACCATTTGAAGTTGAATCTGAAGATTTGTTTCAGTGGTAGATTTGTAGGTAAATCTTTGCATGAGAGAATGGTCCATTTGTTTTACCAATGTGCTTATGCTTCGACTGTTGAAGAGTAGGACAAGTACATGGCAGATATGTTACTTGAAGGTGGAGAGCGTGCAAAAACGTTCTTTGCGAATTTAGATCCTAAGAATTGGGCCAATGCTTATTTTGAAGGTTGCGGTATGGTCATACAGCTTCTACTTTGGCTAAGTCGTTTAATGCTTGGATATTTAAGGAGAGGCACCTTCCTGTGTTGAATATGGTTGATGGCATTCGTATCAAGATAATGACAAGATTCTCAGATAAGCGTGTTTCGCAAAGAAGACATTCAAGTCTTTGATCCGTCCAAAAGTTGATTCTATTTTGTCTAAGCTGCTGGATTCGGGGAGTCGCTTTGGTGTTGTTAGTTGTAGTTATTATAAGTATGAGGTTTTTTCATCTCCGCCGGCAAGTGTTAATCTGGATATCCGTGCTTGCTCATGCAAGGAGTGGCAGCGGAATGGCTATCCGTGTATTCATGAATTGGCTGTGATTAGGAGTACATGTTTCCTTTTGAATGAGTACGTCGATCCTTGTTTTTTGACACAGTCCTATGTTGATTCATATGATTTTGGAGTACAACCAATTCCTGGTCCATTTTTTAAGAACAATTCTAAAGATCTTATTGTTCTTCCACCCGTTCCGAAGAAACAGCCTGGTAGGCCCTGGACGAAGCGTCTTCGATCTCGTTGTGAGACGTCAACTCGTGTTATCCAATGTAGTCGTTGCCATGCCTTTGGCCATCATAATAAGAAGGGTTGTTTTGCTCGTCTTAATCGATAGTTAAACTATGTTTGGGTTTTGTAAGCATGACTTTTGGATTTAATATCGATGATTTGTGAGATTTCCGAATGCGTTGACATTCTTGTTATTACATCAAGATTCTCATTGAGTTTACTACTAATGCAATCGATCTTTATTATGTTTTTTGCTCATTGCTTTTATATTTGTAATCATTTTTATTCCTGATATATTCTTGTCATTGGTGTCTTTGTATTGCTACTGAATTGAAGATGTAATGAATGCAGTGACTTGAGTGTGCCTGCATTTTTATGTTTATGTACTGCCAAGTGTTGAAATTCATTCAGTTGCTATTGTATTAATTGTAAAGATCTCATTATATACTTATTGTTAAGTCATTTGTGTTTTGTTTTTATGCACAGTGTGTTGGTGATTTTTCTATGTTTGTGTTTGTTTAGTGAGTTCCTTGAAATGATTGTTTTAAGTTTTAGTTAGTGCAGTGACATCAGTGTCACTGCATCTTTATGAAGATGCATCTTGCATAGAAATTGTAATGTGCTTAAATCCTTTTTCTTACATAAGATGTTAACAGCAATCCAAAGACAATTAGAAATTAATGCACAAGAACATGAAGCATCAACGATTTCCAATTTCTGAATGAATTGAAATGTTTTTGTAGTGCAGTGACATCGTTGTCACTGCATCTGAATTAACATGCATTTCAGTGCTATTTCCTTGTCATGCTACTATTTTCATGCAGTCACTCGAATGTTAACAATGAATGCACAACAATTAGAAACTTTACTAGCATTTTATGAAAAACATGAAGTATCAAACATTTATGATCTTTCTACACAAAATGAACCATCAGTTATAAACCATCAACAAAAACTCTTACTGCCTTATGATAGTCTACTTTTCAACTAGTTCATATAAATGATTGACCATCAACATAGCAAAGTAGAATAGTCAAAACAAGTAAAATCTACAGCTATCTTAGTTCCCAATGTGAAGTCTATTAAGCACTAATGAATTTAAAATCATTCCTCTAAACTGCTGCACTTGTTCATTTTCCAGTTGTGTCCAGCATCTCGATTGTTTTCTCTTTTCTATAGGTTTTGTCGCGCTCAATCTCTTCAAATATTGCCTGCACATTGCATTTTCATGAGATTATGAATGTGAACTGGAAGCTAGTTATTCAAATCAGTTTTGTATTCATACCCATGTTCCTGCACTGAATATGTGGTGGTTAGGCTTAACTAAATCTGCTCGTTTTAAGAGCTCAATGAATCCTTCAACCACCTATTCCAAATTTCATTAGGGTAAGTTAGTTTATGTCTTTATGAAATAATTTAGTGCATCAAGTAATGCAGTGCGAGTACGATGGAATTAGACTAAGATGCAGTGACGGTATGATGGAATTAGACTTTATACGAAGACAGTAAATTTTTTTCCGTTTCGTCTATTTGTAGCTCATTGAGAACTTCTATTATCGAGTTGAAGTTCACCTATGGGTAGTTGCCGAATGATTTTGTCCATACTATAGCCCTGCATTTAGTAATTTATTGTTAGTATTCAATATATCAAGAAGTTTTATTTTGTATGTTGTTCTTAAGTCATTTATGCTTACTCTTGTCCTCCCTCGTTGTCTAACTCTTGAATTATTTTGAATACTTCCGGAAGAATGTGTCGTCCACACTTGTATTTATCTTTGTCTTTGTGGATTATGAGTCTTTCTTGAAACTTCGGATTTTCCTAAGGGATGTAGTAATCTTTCCCTTTCTCTTTCTCAGCTTTCTTTTTCTTCTTTTCTTTGGCTGGTAATCAGGATCCTCTTTCTTTGTCCTCTTTCTTGCATTTTTCTTCAGCCCCTTTTTCAATTGTGAAATTTGGGGTCTGTTGATGATTACGAGGTCGTAGCTTTCGTGCAGGTTTTGCAATTTTTTGTGCAACAGGAGTGTGTTGATCAGCATCATCTTGTTCTTCCAAATTTTGTGTGACCTGATGAGTTCCAATGTTGTCAATTTCATCTTGTAATGCTTGATTCTTTTTTCCTAGTTCTTCAAATTTTCTTTCTTCGCTCTGTATCTTCTTTTTGAGGCTTTCATTCTTCTCTTTCTCACCTTCAAGTTCAGCTTTCAAATTTCCGATTGTGGTTTCCATTGTGAATATTGTTTGCTCAAGTGTTTCCACTTTTTGTCTAAGCCCCTGCTCTAGTTTTCTGTTTTTTTCATCCCCTTCCAACATAGCAACCATCTTTTTTCTGAGAAGCTCCTTGTTCATTGTAACTCTGTAATAGATTGTTGATGTACAAATCTTTTTCCTTTATGTTCTCTTTTTGCTTGTTAATGGTAGACAATGCAATCTCAATCTTCTCATTCAATTCTTTAACTTCAATCCCCAACTCAGTTTTTTCAGCAGTAGTGACATCTAATGTCTCAAAGATGTCTGCAAACTTTGCTTCAAGTTCTTTATATTTCTTCGACATATCCACTTCTGCCTGCTTCAACTATTCCGCTCTCGATGCTATATTTAGATTCTGATGTTGTAGCTCTTCAATTCTTTTCCTCATCATGTCAACACATGCTTGATCACTCTTGTATTTTGCCTGCAAACATATTTTAAAGTACAATAATTAGTAAATTAAGTTCCTTCTTAGTGTCACCATTGTTGTCTATTTGCAATGACACTATGTGATGCAGTGACATTATGTGATGTCACTGCATTGGTGCTTTTAGTACTTTGTAGGTGTCATTACCATGGCTTGCTTTAGTTCTGCAATTTTGGTGTTGGCATCTTCTAATGCTTTTGATAAGGTGATATTTTCCTGTTTTACGCCTTGAACTTCATCCTGCACATCCTGCACCAGTTGTAGCAAATGTGAATTTTAAGTGCGTGACATAATTTTATTTTGATTGTCTTTGATGGGAAAAATGTAAAAAAGTTGTTTTACAATTGGTGGTGATGGTGTTGGTGTCAGCAATCTGAATGATGAAGTTCTTCTATATTTAGTTGTAGATTTGTGTGCTTGTTTAGGAGTGAGTTGTTCTTGTTCCTCTTCATTGTGTTGTTGTGTTTCCATTTCTTCCTCATTGGCTTCAGAATGCCATTCATTTGGTTCTGCTTCCATTCCATCTTCTCCAGATTCGCTATCATCATTTTCAGAATTTGTTTTATGCTTTTCTGATTGCCCCTGTTCTTTTTCTTTTTTCATGCTATCCTCCTCAGATTTATCCTCATCACTTTCAGAATTTCTTTCATGCTCTTCTGATTTTCTCTCTTTTCCTTTTGTTTCCATGGTATCCTCTCCAGAGTCATTCTCTTCATGATCATCAGTTTCAGAATTTCTTTCATCCTCTTCATTATCATCACTTTCAGAATTTCTTTCATCCTCTTCAGTTCTCATTTATTCATCTCTAGCCTTGTGACTGCTTCATGTCTCTTGTTTTTTGGACAAGCTTTGTATGAGGAGGAACTCAGTCAATGTTGGATTCAATTCTTCAGCATTGAACTGTTTCAATTTGCATTATGAAAGTATTCAGTTCATGGACTCACAGACAAGTATTCTGTTTTATTAAATAAGGAACTACAACAAGAATGCAGTGCAGTGCATTTCATTGCAGTGACAAGCAATAACAATGCAGTGACTATTTACCGACCTTCAAATTTGATAGTCAATGACATTCTTAATATTTACCTGATGTTCGCCCATGTGTTGGAGCTTTGTTTTAATTTGTTAGAATACCCTGCAGTTTTCTTAGATTCCACTTTTTTATCCTTGGAATCCATGTGTGTGCCAAAATTTTCTTTCCTTGTGCTGCTCTTTTTTCATTTGTCTACTTCACAAGTTCTTCTATGATGTCTATGTGCTCGCAGAACCAATACTGTAAAGTACCAGTAGATAAATATGCATTAGAATGAAGTGGCATTAGTTTCCAATTAGCATTTATAATGAAATACAATTATAATCAAATGTTAAGTGAGTGAACATACCAGCAGGAACACAGTGCATCTGTTTACATATCTTGCATGCGACCATTTTTGATTAAGCCCATTCTCCAGTTCTTTGGGTATATGGGATGACCAATCAAATGAACATAAATTATTCAAGTCATCCACATAGTATAGGAATGACCATGGTATGTTCTGCCCTGAGGTCGCGAAGAAGACTATTGCAAGTAATAGTAGACACAATAGTTTCACGTGTCTTCAATCGATGTTGAATCAGCTTTTTTTATCGTTTCCTTTATCGCTTCTTCTTTCACCCCACATATCTTTATTCTTTCAACATCAGAGAACAATCTTTTTTGAATTGATATCTCATTTTTGAGTTTTTGCTCATGTCCTCTACCTCTTTGTTTCCATTTCTATCACAAATATGAGCTTCACATCATTTCTCGTTGGCATGTGATGTTCCTTTCCAATCTTGAAACCTCCCTTTTTTTGGTTGTATGCCATTATCAGGTCATCCAGCATATCATTCTTCTTTTTCTCCATTATAATATTTTGCTTTTCAAATGCAGCAAACAAATGTCTAAATGGAGTTTTCTCCATTACTTTCTGATGCTCTTCTGTTATATGTCCCTTTATGTCATTGAATATCTGGTGCATACTGTTGAGTGTTGATCTGTATTGTTCTCTTGTCCTGTAAAAAAAAAATAACATTGGTTAGTTCATGCAGTGATATGTTATTTACACATCTGCCTTGATTCCTTATTGAGTTACATCAGAGTTTTCATTGTAATAAAAACACAGACATGTAATTTACACCTTTGCCTTGATTCCTTATGCAGTGGCATCAGATTTTTCATTCTAATAAAAGCCGAGACATGTAATTTACACCTCTCCCTTGATTCTGATGTGATCCGGTTCATGCTCGGAGGATACATCATTCGTGCTATTTATGAATATTAAGTGAGAATTTCTCCCACATTGCTTAGATGTTTCTTTTTCTTTTGGTTGTAAGCCTATATAAGGCAAACACTAGCTATTCATTCTTTAGACAATTATTTTATGAGAAATCAAATTATTGAGTTTTACTCAACCAAGTCATAAGGCTTGAAAATCACTTCATGAGTGAGAATTTTCTTTGTCGTAGAAAGTTCAACCCTTTGAGGATTTACCAAAGATTGTGAGCATTTGTTGGGCGTTCTCTCGCCTACGATTTAGTTGGATTACTAGGTCAGGATCATTGGCTCGTCATTGTTCCCCTTAGTTACTTCTGGGCAAAACATCGATCTGGTTCCAACCGGAATCACATCGATTAGTAGCAGAATTTCAAAGAACTTCGGTGAGCAAATATCCCTTTTATTATTGTTTTCCTTTATTCCGTATAATTCAAAACAAAAAAAGTCTCTGTTCTTATTTGTTCTTGTTTGGTCGATCAGCATCATCATCATAAAAATAAAAAAAAACTTTTCCAAATTTCTTTCTTGCTCGTTCCTTGCACCTTTATATGAAATAAAATTTCTCCTTTCTTTTATTTTTTGCGTAACCTGTTTGTGACTGAATTTGCTGCGACTTTTGCCCTATAAATTCCTATTTGACTTTGATCCAACTTTTCCATAGTTTTTATTTCTGATTGGATAAAAAAAAAAAAAAATCAGCCCTAGTTGTTCTTGCTTGCGTATCATCGTTGAAAAAAAAAAAAAAAAATTTGCTCCTGTTTTCTTTCTGTCCAGCAATTCCTTCAAACCTCAATTTTGATCTCCGGTATGCCTGAACGAAAGTATTGATATCCTGTTGATATTCATAATTGCAGCCGGCCCTAGCTTTGTTAAGTAAAAAAAAAAAAAAAAAAAAAAAATCCCAGAAAATCTGCCTTCAACTTTGACCCATCATTATCAATTTGCTTTGTTCCTGATTGGTTAAAACAAAAAAAAAAAAAGAAAAAAAAAAAGAGAGAAGTACCTTTTTTTATTTTTTTTTAATTTTTTTTTCCCAAGCAAGAGTCGGTCAATCAAAAAAAAAAAAAAAAAAAAAAAAAAAAGAAAGTGTCACATTTTGGACTGAAAATATCACACAGGTGTAAAAATTTCACACCCCGTGAAACGTTCATAAATACCTAATTTCATTACTTTTTCCGTGTCTTTTACTTCTCACCTTTCATACATTCAGCAAGAACCCTTCACACATCATCCCACTCATTTCTATACTTTTCTCGGTCCGAAAACCTAGTGTCCCGTTTAGAGAGTCGGTTTTGATTCTTTGTTTACTTTTGCTTACTCTTCCGGTTAATTTGACAAAGGTACTTTGTACGACTTAGAAAGAGAGGAGTGTAAACACACGAGTTGTGAGGTAATTATGGGCTGCCATCATTTAGTGGTGCACCTGATGGTGACGATATTTTCTTTGGGAAGCCGAGTTAGAGCACTATTTTGCACGCTATAACTATTCGAGATGCGGATAAGTGCTACTTTGCACCACTACATTGCTCACGAGGAAGGCTTCGCGATGGTGGACAAAATTAAAATTTTTGAGTCATATACATAAGGTACCAAAGATTAGTACATGGAATGCTATGAAAAGAGAATTGCAATGACAATTTGTGCCCCCTTGTTACTTGGCTAGAGTGATGCTTCAAAAGAGGAGGATGCGAGGATAGAGGAAGAAAGACTCGGATACTAGGGATACTCGCTAAGTGGAAGAAGCAATCTGAGCAGAGTAAGCAAGACATGAACGGTTTAAGAAGAAAAGTGCACTTTGTTTTGGGTGAATCTCCACGAAAATGTAAAGAATTGAAAGATGCCATGAGCACACGCCACGAGGACACTATTGCAACCGTTGAGGTGGAGAAAATTCTTGATGAGAGGCTACCTTGTCCTATTGTGGATGAGGTTATTAACAAGGTGGAGGCATTGGTTGATGTTCATCAAAGTTGAGAGTGTTCACGGCATCCGAGTTTATAGTTGATGATGATGATGCTTACGTGGTTGAGATGGTCATTGCGGATGCGGAGACAATTGTGTGGCCTTTGTTGAACCACCATTGTATTGTGTTGCCCCAAAGCATTTTCTTTGCGTGTACGTCATTATCCCCACTTGCGTGTACCCACAGGGTTATTGGATACACCTAATGCCGCCAATATATTGCATTTGGATGTTCTTGAAATTGTTGCATGTGGCGGGCAGCTGAAGCAAGCATTTGATGATCCATATTTGGAGCATGTTGATGTCTCTCATGATTTTCATTTATATGATCATCTTGCTCCATACCATGGCTTCATTCACCATTATATCCAGCCACGAGGCCGTTGGGCGTTCGCCTTTAGTAATCTTGTCGCGACCGCTCAACATGCTATTGATTCTGAGATGTTTGTTCGCTTTATCTTTGATCCCGGCGTACCATTGGAGTTTATTTTTGTTTCTCGTGATGTTGTGCGTGATGAAGGTGCGTTACTATGACATCCTCGTTGATTCGAGGACGAATCCTTTCGAACCGGGAGGGAATGATGTGATCCGGTTCATGCTCGGAGGATACATCATTCGTGCTATTTATGAATATTATTTAATTAATTAGGAGTTTGTTTTATTTTATATTGGATTTTTAGCACTTTATTTATTTATTCTTTTATTAGTCAATAGGAACATTTCGTTTCTGGCCAATAGGAGATAGACGCATTTTTAAGTGGGAATTTCTCCCACATTGCTTAGATGTTTCTTTTTCTTTTGGTTGTAAGCCTATATAAGGCAAACACTAGCTATTCATTCTTTAGACAATTATTTTATGAGAAATCAAATTATTGAGTTTTACTCAACCAAGTCATAAGGCTTGAAAATCACTTGCGAGTGAGAATTTTCTTTGTCGTAGAAAGTTCAACCCTTTGAGGATTTACCAGATTGTGAGCATTTGTTGGGCGTTCTCGCCTACGATTTAGTTGGATTACTAGGTCTAGGATCATTGGCTCGTCATTGTTCCCTTAGTTACTTCTGGGCAAAACATCGATCTGGTTCCAACCGGAATCACATCGATTCTTATGCAAAGGATGACAACCGAGTTTTCATTCGCATAAAAACACAGACATGTAATTTAACCCTCTGCCTTCATTCCTTACGCAGTGACATCAAAGTTTTTATTCCAAAAAGTTGTGTACCTACTCATATGATATTCTCAAAGTTATAATGCAGTGACATGGAATTCTCACTTTAACAACTTTAAACTCCTTCTCTTTCTTGTGAATACAATATCATGATTTTTTTTCAGTATTATGATATAGTGAACTACAATTTCTTCCAATGTCTACACCTCTTTCATACTTTTTTCAGTGGTATCATGACATTGTACTTCTTTTGTATTCAATGACATGATGTTTTCAACTTTATTATGAAGTGACATCAGAGTTCTCATTCGAATAAAAACACAGGGCATGTACTTACTGCAACTTATTATGACGTGACATTGTACTTCTCTATTACTTACTGCAATTTAGTTGCACTGATGTACACATAAAACTTATTTCTATCACAATGCAGTGACTTCATCTTTACATAACATTATAATGAAGTATAAGGTGGCTTGATTATTCATTGATATGACATTCTTCTTCTTTTTAATGCAATGACATGATGTTTTCAACTTCATTCTGCAGTGACATCAGAGTTTTCATTGAAAAAAAAACACAGCCTTCTATTTTACAGGTCTTGCTTGATTCCGTATGCAGTGACATTATACTTCTCTATTACTTACTGCAATTCAGTTCCAACCTTCCACACACAAAACTTATTTCTATCACATTGCAGTGACTTCATTTTTACATAACATTATAATGAAGTATAAAGTGGCCTCATTATTCATTGATATGACATTCTACTTCTTTTTAATGGAATGACATGATGTTTTTAACCTTATTGTGCAGTGACATCATAGTTTTCATTCGAAAAAAACACAGCCTTCTATTTTACAGGTCTGGCTTGATTCCTTATGCAGTGACATTATATTTCTCTATTACATACTGCAATTTAGATCCAAGCTTGCACACACAAAACTTATTTCTATCAAAATGCAGTCACTTCATCTTTACATAACATTATAATGCTGTGTAGAAAACACTCTCTACTATGATTTCAAGTACAATTTCACCAATGTCTATACTTATGCCATAAAATTGCTATTCAGTTTAGAAAATCATATTTTTTGTTGCATGTTCAGTTTGAATAGCTACTTACCCAGTTTTCTTCTTCTCTTTTCCTCGTTTCTTTGCTTTTTGTGCTGCTACTCTTCTCTTTTCTGCTGAAATTACTTGCTTCCTCCTTGCCATTGTTCCGTCACTGTATGAATTGAGACTTTTTTTTTCTGTGATATTGTTCCGATTTTCTTCCACTTTCGCTTCTTTCTCCTTGCTTTGGCTTCGGATTATGCAGTTTCTCTTCTTCGATTGAATGATAATCAGTTTCGTTTCCGTATTGGTTGCCAAAGGTCGTGCGTCGTTCCATTTCAGGTTTTATGTGTAATGGATACTAACTGTAGCAGTTTTCTGGGGGTAATTTTGTCCATTTGTCACTTTTTTGTCCTTATAACTAAGTGTTTGTTTTGAGTGTCTTTTTGCCTAATTAAGTTCAAAATGTGTCCTTTTCAATAATTGTCCCTTTTTTATGAATTGATACGATATTTTTTTTTGGACAAGAATGTTAGTATTAAAATCTCACCTCGTACGCATAAGATCATTCCAATTTCTGTAAAAAAAAAGAGGAATATGTGTTGGTAGTTAAATTAATTAGTTGAGTGTGAGAGAAAAGTAATTTTGGAGAATTATATATGAAGTCTTATTGGGTGAGTTGTTTTATATGGTGTTGAAAAAGTTATTCTAAAACAAAAAATAAGATAAATGAAGAGGATAATAGAGATCACCACTGTGGTCACTCTTATAATCTTCTTAGTTATACCATTAGGATGCTCTAAACAGTTATTTACAAGCTAGGAGCTTGCGTGTGAATTTTGTGTTCCTTTCATTTAGAAACATGTTTTGTGCTCTATTTATATCGGTTTTGGCAAACGTATAGACTCTTTGAACGTGAGATGTTCATCAAAATAAGTGGCGTTTATTTGCATTACATTCACATCATTCGTGCATCACTCTATATATATATATATCATAGTTGAACCGACCTTGTGAAAGTCAGTTATAGAGACAAGAACCAATTTTTCGTAGGTTCTAGAAAGCAGATCACGGATCAAGAAATTTATTTCATTGATATTCTGAGAATGCTAAAACTACATCTTTTATCCAAAAATAATTCCAAAAGTCACGCGGGCCTAAACATCATTTTTAATCGACAAAACGATATTTTTTAACAACAAAAACATCGATCGCTTTAATATTAAAAAAAATTTCGGATCTCGGTGGTCGCCACGCGACTCCACCCTACAACATGTACCTCGCCGCTTGATCTAGAGCGAAGCAAGAACCGACTTTCTCAAAGTCGGTGCTTCACAACGCACCCACGGAAGTGGGTTGTTGGCTTCAGAATGAATTTATCACAAGATCGATTTTAATGTGATGCAAATGAATAGAGTAGTGTCACGAATAGAATGAATACGACGTAAATAATAGCCCAAAATAAATTTCAATAAGATAGTGTTTGCACTAAAACAAAAGATATTCTGTACTTAATTAGTCTAAACTGAAGATTACAATTTTTTTCTTGGATTATATTTGATTTGTATTCTGTGTGGGAGACATGTGTAATGTAAAAAGAGAAATAGGAAAGTGAAAATTAATTTCTAAGATACGTAAAAGAGTATTTCAGTCAGATAAAATAATGAAATAATTCGAGTAAAAATGCACGCAAATAATTGGATATCTGAAACGAGAAATACATTTCTCTAATTTTATGGTTGGAGGATCAGAGGAAGTTGGAGGCCATGGCTCTCCCACAATTTAAAAAAAAATTCTATTTGTCTTATTATTCCAATTTATTATGGTTATGTGAAATTTGGTTATCTTTTTATTTTCAATTTTATGGAAAATTTGAAGAAGAGGACGTGGAGTGGTAATGAACGATTAGTCCTTTCAACGCACATAATAAAACCTTGTGGAAAAAAAAGAAGAAAAAAAAAAAGCACACACAAAAATAATTCAAATAAAAAAAAGAGGAAAAAAATAAAGAGAGAACCGAGAACATGAGAAAGTTTGGTTCAAATATGACTGCTCAGAACCTAGACACTTCCCAAAAAATGTAAGTAAACAACCTAGACACTCCCCAAAAAAAAGAAAAAGAAAAGAAGATACCTCAAAGTGTTCATTTTCTCAAAACACCATTAACCCTATCGAGTTCAAAATTTGATATCACCAGATTGGTGCTCTAAGCGGGCCTATTAAGATTTTCACCCAACAATCTCAGCAACCTTCACAAGGCTTTCTCCAACTAATAGATTTGATAACCACCCAAACGAGATGTTCTCGGTTGCATTCTAAACTAGAGTCTAGCCACCACCATGTAGATGAAAAAAACAAGGTCTAGCTAAGAAGAAACTTCTCCGATGCCACCCACAAAAGGAAACAGGGCAAAACCCCACTGGCCCGACAAAAGCACAAATTGTCTTGCACAAAGAGTTACAATTTCCTATCTAAACAGCATGAGCGTGTTAATACAATGCCCTAAACTCAATTGGATCAGACCTGTTTGGATTGGGTCAAATCATTATCGTTACACTTGTATGCTTATGCACATATTAAACGACATTTTTGTCTTATATATTGGTCCATTTATTTGGACTAACTGATAATATATATTAACGACTGATAATGTCGAAATTATCACGGTATGATTAGCGATGGTTTGTGGTGGATATCTGGCTGCGGAAAGTGTATGAAAGCCGGTGGTGCACGGCTGAGATGAAGAAAATGCGGTGGTGTAAAGCAATAAAAGTTGTGGTGCAAATTCTAGAGAGAAAAGGGCCGAGTGTGCCTGCTTTTATCAAATTGTGTATCTATGTAAAATGTACATTGAGCATCTATTTATAGGCAAGCTACGGATTAGAGTTTAACTAATTACAGTACGACATAACTAAATACAATGTTGTCCTAATTACGCTGCGGACTATATCGCGGTGTCGATGTGTGGCGCACCCAACACTTAGCCGTTTATTGTCTTTGCTTTGTCACCCCTAGAGCGTAGCTTGCTTTTCTTCCGTATTGCGGGCTCTCTCTTCTTTGGCGGACCTAATGGCCTGAGGATTAGTGGACCGCCCTCTGCCTTTCTCTCGTCTTTGTATAAAGCTATCGGAAGGCTCAAAGCGGTGACGTCTGCATGGTCCCAAAATGGCTCAGACTCTTGGCGGATGGTGGCGGCGGCCTTGTCCATCGTTTAGGTGGCCGGACGGACCCGATAATGGATCCGCCATGCTATTTTACGGCTCAGACATATCAACGACCTTAAATTAAATTGTGATACAAAAATTATAATGTACGATTATAAATGATGAGATATCGATTCATAAGAAAGAAAAAAGTGGTGTGATAAGAAAAAAAAGTGGTGTATAAAGTAATATTTGTATTTGTTTTTGTTTTTGGTGCCGTAGGTAAATGGGGTGCTAGCTAGGCTAAAAAAATAAATAAAAAGAAAAGAAAAAACTTCAATTTGGGCCGCACAATTCTTGTTCAACATTCCAGACAATGTAGAGTAAGCCTGATCCACATTGCACACCCACCCCCATAGGTATTAGCTGTCAAAGTTTATTGCAAAATTTATAATAGTCCCACAAGAGCATTATAATAGTAAAGATATTTGAACCAGTTTGAGGAAATAAAATGAGGGAGATGGGGTAATACTCAAACTGGAAATTACATTTTCAGTTTGGTTCTGGGGGATTTTTAGCAGTTTACCACTGCTTCTGGGTGGTATTTGTGAGAATACCACCCAAGGCAAAAAAAACTGATTTTGATTCGCGATTTTCTCCCGTTTTTTCCACCTTTGTGCACGATCTTAAGGTACACCCTTCCCCTATTGGGTTCCCCCTTCCCAATTAGGGTTTAGTTTGGTTCCAAAAACACCTAAAACGCGAAAATGGGAGTGGTAGATCGACAACACAGTGGTAGTCGCACAAATAGGCTCCCAAATTAGTGGTAGATCGGCAAAGCTCCCTTGGTTCTGGTTCTGGTTCTAGGCAGTCTCTCCTCATCTGTAGTTCTTTTGATTGGTTCTGGATAGTCAGATTTAAAGTGTCACGATTTATTACTGATTGTAACACAACACTTCTTCTTCTTTCTTCCTTGTCTTACGATCATCTCTCGTCATCCTTCGATCATCTTTACAATCGTCCCTCCGATCGTCTCTTCGATTGTCTCGTCATCTTCTCTTCTATCATCATCTCTTCTTTCAGTAACCACCATTTCTTCTATTTCGATTCCACTTTGTTGAAACTTTACGGTAGAGTGAGACGGACTTTGACATGTCTCATAATTATAGCCATTTGATCTTGAAGTTGATCAATCTGACTTTGCTTTACTGTTTCAACTGCAGGTCTGGATTTTTCGCCGGTAGGAGCAATAGTTGCCGGTATCTCATGTATGTTCTTCTTGGCTTTGTTGTTTAATTCGAACTCATAGGCTTTCAGATCAGAGAAGAGCTCCACTGTGTCTAGCATTGTAAGATCTTTCGTTGCAGCTAACACCGTTGTTATTATATCCCATGATTCTAGAAATGCTTTCAGAATCTTCATGCAGATCTCCTTCTGAGTGTATTTTTGATTTAGCATTTGTAGCTCATTAAGGATCTCATGAAAGCGAGCTTCCATCTTCTCAACAGTTTCTCCAGATTTCATATAGAAAGTTTCAAACTTTTGAACAACTACTGCTAGTTTGTTTACTTTGACAGCTTATATTCCTTCGCAGTAGTTAATCAGAGTCTTTCAAATTTCCTTGGCAGTTTTGCACCCTTTGATCTTCAAGAACACGTTGTTATCCAAGGTCTTCATTATGGTGTCCTTAGCAACATTGTCCAGATTGTTGATATTTTTATCTTCAGAGGCCCACTCATGCATTGGCTTTCTCACGTATGGTTCAACTGTTTGAGTGTCTTGATTTGTATTTGGCTTCATGATGGTGATCGGACCATCCTCTATCACAGTGACCATATCTTCATGGATTGCAGATAAGTGCGTTTGCATACGCATTTTCCATTCATCAAAATTTGAAATAGAAAAGGTAGGTACTCTAACAATGGTACTATTAGATTCCATGTTGTAATAATGTATTATATAAAAATCTGAAAACGCAAGCAATGGATCACTCCAACACACAGATCTAGAAGGCATCTGTTTTGAGGAGACATGCTTTGATACCACTTGTTGGTCTCGTAATACAAGGCATGTAAGAGTTCCGAGGGGATGAATGAACACTTTTCGTTTTTAGAAGTTTCTCACAAATGAATGAACCAAGTGAGTAATACGGACTGGTGAAGCCACTCGTCTATTTTACTAAGCTGGTCTGTATCACTTAGTGAGTGCAGCGGAAATATGATATGATTTAAAATAAGCCTTGGCTTGATTTTCAATGCTGAGTGGTGTGCTGTGATGTATGCAAGTACTGAAAGTAAAGGAGTCAGGAAATGTTATCGATATTCGGAGTGGCGTAATCTCCTACGTGACCATTTCTCCCGTGACTTAGGAGGTATCACTATTGTACTCTACACTAATACAATAGTAAGTGTCCTTGACACCCCGCAGATGCTTCACACTCTAAATAGCCAATCCTTGACACCCCACAGATGCTTCAATGGTCTATTTGCACGCAGCTCGTCTAAATAACTCCCTTTCTTCAACAACTCGTTTGTTCTTGTGTTCCTTCACACCCTGCGAATGCTTCAATAGGTTTCTTGACTTCCTGGCGATTGATTGTTGAATAGAGCGAGTGATGTATCAAATTAATGATACAAAGGTGAGAGCTTTTGATGAATCGACTTTGGAGTTTAGGTTGCGACTCTCTTGATCAAGTAGATCACTAGATATTTTCTTTTAGCCGTTGATGTAGATCCGCTTGATTTCTAGACTGTAATGGTAAGTGTTGAGATGATGATCTTGTTCTTATAGAGATTATATAAGAGATAGTTTTTCGAATATTTTCAAGAACTTCTCAGAAGTACTTTCTTGATTGATCTTTCTTATGCCTTTATACTCTTCGTAGGGTAGGTGTGCCGTTGAGTAAAATGAGTGGCCCTCATTTAATGCTGAGTTGTCACTTAATGCAAAAAGACCCATTCAGTGTTCGCCCATCGTATGCTTGTACTTGATGGCTTCTAGAATGTAACTTTTAGCATTAACTACTTATCTTTCCACTTGTATGATTTCGTATCCGTTTGATCAAATGTTGATCGTATGGATGACTACACGCCCTTTAATTTATCACTTCATATCATGTTTAGTCACTTAGGAGTATAGATATGTCTCTAGTCTGATCCTTATATCGTCTGGTTCTTGGATGCTTTACTCGTCTGATTTTTTACTTGCTTGCTGGTCTGTTTTGCCTCAGGTAAGAAATCTGACTTCTGGATAAGTAATCTGCTTGGTGGACGGACGAGAGACTGGTCTTCTGAGTCTTCAAGCCTAGACTAACTTAGATTATCTTAGCTTAAGAATAAATACAAGCAAAGTATGACCAAACCTATACAATTCGCATGTCAGACTACTAAGCAAACTTATACTTGGTTTCTAAACCAACTATTTTGGTATCATCAAAACTTCTAACAAAGTTCAGCTACCTGTTGTGTTGTTTTGTGACAATGCTAGTGCTCTTCACATTGCTCACAACCCGGCCTGTATTTTGTTATAGAACAAAACACATTGAGATTGATTCATATTGTAAGAGACAAAGTAAAATCTGGCCTGATCAAACTCATGCTTGTTAACACAATGGAGCAGATTGCTGGCATTCATTCCAAGTCTTTAAATGCACCAATATTTTCTTATTTATTTGACAAACTAGACATTTCCAAGATTTTTCATTCAAGTTCCAGTGGATAATGGAATGTTGATTACAAGATGATGTGCAAGCTGATTCATGTATCACTCTCAGCTTGAGGGGGTGTTACAATATATGGATAAAAAATGTTGATACAAGAGGATGTGCTCAATTGAGAAACTTAACTCAGTAACATTCAACTCAGCTCAACTGAGGCAATCAGCTAAGCTGAATATTCAACAGTCAAATCAGCTCAGATGAGTAGTGTAGCTAGGCAGTTATTATGTTGCACAGTCTTGTAACTTCCTTTTAACTGACTCGTGAGGTGTATACTCTATAAATATCTCATGATCAGCAACATTGTAACTTAACTCATTCATTATTCTGAGTAATAAGAATTCCGCATTTTATTTTGTGTTGTGTTTCTATTTCACAATTTCAACGGTTACCAACAACCAAAACTGCCTGGAACCGCTAATAACCGCCGTATGGTCCTCAGAAAATGGAGTCTGATGATCTTGTCGGCGATTGTTCTGAACGCTTTCTGCTAAAGAATTGTACCCTACTTCTCTAGGATGTGTTTTCTTCTTTTTCTTATTATTATCATACTTTGGTAAAAATTTTATCTCAATAAATGTTTCTTCCTTTGGTGAAGAAGAGGTTTGGCGATAAAGGCCGAAGAAAGGTTTAAGATGGAGAAATCCAAGGAAAATAGCTGTCAACCACTTCACCTTTTCCTTTATTATTGTTATTAATGATTTATACTCTACGATTATAGTACATGTCATTTAAGGTTTGTTATGAAATTCTTAAAATGGTTTCAATATAAGAAACACGAACATGAGAGAAATATGGATACGTAGTAAGATACGATGACAATGTCAATCTTAAAAATGGTTGATTTGAAACGGATTTTTTAAAGTTGAAAAATAAGTTGCAGCAATAAATAAAGTTTAGTACATCCAACTTATAAGCTTCACTAAACTAGTGAGGAATAGACGCATGTCAATGAACATCCGCCTCTAGACTAACTGAGAATTCAACCATTTTGCCTATGAACATCTGCCTTAAGACTAACGGAGAATTCAACCATTTTGCGACTGGCTATATTCTGTTTATAGGAAATAAAATAAACTCACCTGAAGAAAAATTACCTAACATCAAACAATCGGTTAAGATTGTCTTCGGAAAGCTTTATCATTATTGTCCTTTTCTTTTTCGCATATTTAACGTACGGAAAATGTCTATGCCCATTTACTAGCTAGATATATATGACTTGTGTTCTTTAAGAGAATTCTCGCGTGACGTATCTTAATGATTATTCTTTTATTTTGTGACTAAACTTCACTTTTTTTTGGTTTACAGAATCTCTACATAAAATCAACTGCATTGGAATCTCTACTATACAACATTAAAATAATTCAGTAATTTTTTAGAATTTTTTCAAATAATGGTGGAATATAGTAATTGTATTCAATAGTATATTTGAGTTAAAATTTTGAAGCCAATTTGATTTCCGTTTCTAATTTTTTATTATTAAACAATTGTGTTATTGCAATTATAAGCCCTCAAAAAAAAGTTTATTGCATTTATAACTATTTTTTATCATATTGTATTGTTAATTAATTTATTCTTATATTACATAAAGTTTTTATGCTATTATATTTTAGCATATAAGAAATTTTTAATTTCATTAATTTAAAACATTTTGCTATGTTTTTTTTTTGTGAATGTCTTTTCGCATAACAAAATATCTTAACACATATATTTTCTTTTTTCAATTTTATCCTTCAAATTTTCGTACATATATATTCTGACCAAAATAAAGGCAGAATATTGGATTTTTTCTGTCCGAATTCGGGTCAGAATGTTGAATTTTTCTAGTCCGAATTTGGGTGAGAGTGTATGAAATCGACTTTTTGACCGGTATTGGATCTATAAAAGCATTTGAGTTCTGACTGAAATTAAGTCAGAGTAATCAACTACATTCTGATTTATGTGGGGTCAGAATAGTGCATGTTGTGTGAAAAGATGTTCCCCTTTTTTTTTGCAACAATATTTTGTTGTGCTACATGCCTACACGTGAGTAAGAAATGGAAAAATGAATATTAATAAAAGAAAAAGAATTCGAGCCCACAAACAAGGAGAAAATGGTGAGAGAATAGCAATGAATGAGTCTGGAGTATTTCACATTATGCGCCAGATGTCCAGGCTTGTTTTAAGAATCTGAATGTATAGATTGACTAAAGAGATACTACTGCATAAGTACTTTTGATGAATCAACTGCTGTTTGGATCTCTAAAATTGATTTATTATCGTTCTGATTCTACTACAAAGTCTTTCTAAGTGTCGATTCTTGGAAGAGTCACCATCTGGCGGATATAACTGAATAGATTGCTTTGGTTGCTAAAAGAAATATACTATTAAAGATAAAATAAAAGTTAAGATGAGAATACTCAACTGACTCCACCTGAAGCTGCGATCCACCTCGCATCGTTTTCTCGGCCAAAGACCTTGGTTTAAGTTTCAGTTATCCTCCCCAATGATTAACTGAGCAAAGAATTTTCATCATAAACTGTATCTCTACTGAGAATAACTCTGTTTTCTGCTGATGACCAAATTCTATAACCCTTAACTCCATCACCATACCCCACAAACACTCATTTCTTGTCTCTTGGTTCCAGTTTCCCTTCACTGTGATAGTAAACTGTGCTTCCAAATACCCTTAGAACTTAGTAATCAGCAGGCTTTCCTGACCACATTTCAAGTGGTGTCTTGAAACTGATCCCTGTGTGAGGACTTCTGTTGATTAAGTAACAAGCTGTGCTTACAGCTTCTGCCCAAAATCTTCTTGACAAACCAGCATGAGAGAGCATGCATCTTGCTCTCTCCAGAAGAGTTTGATTCATTCTTTCAAGCCTACACCATTTCTTTGAGGAGTATTCCTGGCTGTATGATGTCTGGCAATACCCTCATTTCTACACAACTCATTAAACTCATTCCAGCAGAATTCCTGACCATTATCTGTACGAAGCCTCTTGATCTTCTTCCCCAACTGATTTTCAACTAGAGCCTTCCATTGTATGAAGCTCTTGAATGCCTCACTTTTGTGTTTCCTCATCACCACCCAAGTCTTTCTTGAATAGTCATCTATGAATGACACAAAATATTTGTGACCACCCAATGACTCCACCTTTGATGGCCCCCAGCAATCAGAATGAATGTAATCAAGTGGCGAATTTGTACTGTGTATCCCTTTTGAGAACTTGCCCCTATGAAGCCTCCCAAACACACCATGCTCACAAAATTCCAGATTCTTGACACAACTGATCCTTGCAAAATATACAAGGTTCCTTTTGACTCCTCTTGAGAACTCGAAGGCGAGTTTTTGTAGACACTCAGTTTTCCACCTTCACCCTTAAAACTGAATCCCTTGGCATCTAAAAGATCGAGAGATACCAAATTATTGGTCATCTGTGGAACATGTCTAACTTCACTCAACATACAAAATTTACCATCATTTGTCCTCAACTGAACTGAGCCAATCCCAACTATCTTGCACACCTTATTGTTTGCCATAGCTATATGACCACAATCTATCTGTTGATAACTTAAGAACCACTCTGTGTGTGGACAAATATGATAAGATGCTCCAGAGTCCAGAATCCACACATCAGTATGATGTGTTGATTCTTCAGCTACTAGAACCATGTCCTCCTTTGAATCAAACTCAGCTATTACAGCAGCTGTTCCAGAACTGTTCTCCTGCTGTTTCTTTTTCTTTGGACAATTGGACTTCCAATGTCCCTACTCCTTACAGTAATTGCAAACATATGTGGATTTACGACATTTGGACCCTGTCTTCTTGGATTTCTTTTTCTTCCCAGAATGTACCCATGCCCTTTTGCACTACTGCTGCTGACTACCAGTCCAACAGCCTGACTGTCTGCCCCAGCTGCCTTATGTCTCAGCTCCCTGGCATGTAAAGCTGGCCTTACATCTTCCAATGCAACTGTATCCATCCCAACTATGAAGGACTGGACAAAGTTCTCATAAGAAGCTGGTAGTGATACCAACAAAATCAGAGCTGCATCTTCATCCTCAATCTTCACATCAATATTCCTGAGATCAAGTAATATTATGTTCAACTGATCAAGATGATCTCTCAGCTGATCCCCTTCATGCATCCTTAGGCTAAGCGACCTCTGCTTTAGCGCGACAACTTGTTGGTCAATGATTTAGTCATATACAGTGTTCCAAGCTTTGACCAAAACTTAGCACAACATGATGGTGGAATGTGCTTTCTCCTCCAGACTGGCGTAATCTGCTACACTGGCGTAATCTGCTACACTGGCATCTCCTTTACCGGATAAAGCAGTCCACAATCCTTGTTGTTTTAACAAGGCCCGCATCTTGATTTGTCACAGACTGAAACTGTTCCTCCCTGTAAATTTATCAATATTTACGTTAATTGCTGACATCTTTCTTGCTAAAGAACAGACATTTGATCTCAAAATCCTAGCACCGGTCACCGGTCTTGGTGAAGATCAACTCCGTTCAACCTGCAAATCTCTCTGAATCTTGAACCTGACACTCTGATACCAGTTTGTTAAAACACAGATGAGAAACTTGCACTTGAAGAAAGATAAAAAAAGATGCAATCTAACATAAAAATAAGGCGGAAAATTGATAAAACACAGAAATAAAGAGAACACGGTGACTTAACATGGTTTCCGGCATTGTACCGACTACTCCACGGACATAAAATGAGATATTTTATTATGCACAGAATTACAAGGTTTTCACAAATGTGTGAATAACACTTTAAAAAACACACTTTGCATTGATTACAACTTCGGTATTTATAAGCACAAATCCCAAACCTTAACCGTCAAAGATCTTTGTCGGAATTGTCATAAATACCCCAAATGTGGACCCTGACTCAAATTTGTTATCCACTGCATTTAAAATCACTCAAACTGACTTTCCCAGAAAACTCGCTTTTAATCAGCAAACTCAGATGCAGAACTCAGCAAACTCAGTTTCCCCCAAAACTCAGTTTCCACAAAACTCAGTTTTCTCCAAAACTCAGTTTTCTCGATTTTTCCCAAAACTCAGTTTCAGCTTTCAGATTAGTTCCAACAGTTTTAGAGATCAAGTCACAAAACTAACAATAACCACAATCAATCATGTTAGATGTGCTTTCTTATTATTTAATTGTGTTCATATTATTATGGATGTATCATTAGTTATCATTAGTCATATATACAATAATACAAACATGCAAAAAATTACATGTGATCTACAACATGGAGGAGACTTCATACAAATTTTACAAATTTTTTTTTTTTTTGAAAGGATTACAATTTTTACTTGTAAGAATGAAGATCACAAAATATGAAATTGCTTAATATTACCAGATGAATGAAAAAAGGAAGAAAGAAAAGACATCAAGATCTAAATAATAAACATTTTCACTCCCACCGCACACATAGAGGGGAGCACAAAGCACCATCTTCCAAATTATTGAAAACACAAAAACTAAATTACAATGAAAATTCAACAAAACCAAAAAGAATAAAAAGTTAACAGAAGAACCCAAAACATCATGCATCTGAGTCAACAACTTCAACTTCAAGGACGGACTCCAACAGATTTGAGTGTCTCAACATTCTTGGACAGGGAATCCGAAAACGGATCCGCCCTAACCGGATCAGCAAGAACAGGCTTCCTCTCTTGAATATGACCCACTTTTCTAAGGAAAGATTTCTTAACAAATTTATCAGAAGAACCCAAAACATCTTCCGGGACATAAACTTCAGGGACAATTTCTCTCTTCTTCTTCTTTACCTGTACTGATGGGGAGTAAGCCAATTGCTGCCATGTGCTATGAGCCCCTAAGGTCAGCACCAGGACAATGAATCCACCTAAAATCATTATCGGCATTCCATCCGCCGAGAAGTACTTGGACTTGGCACCCACCGCCGCAGGGATGTCGTGGTCGTGGTCGTGGTCATGGTGGGATATGGCTGTGGCGGCGGCGAATGCACGGTTTTGTGCTGTTGTTTTAGCCAGCAATATTGATCTCCATTGTTTTGTAGCCCTCAAAGCCATTTTTTTATTTGCTAAGAATTGTTTAAAAAGTGCAGGGATTGATAGGAGAATATTGGTTAAAGATAAAAAGGAAAAGAAAATGGTTATATATATAGAGGTAAAGAGTGGAGAGAGTGGGAGTGAGTGAAAAAGAGGGAAAATAGGAACGGAAATACCATTCTATGCGTTTAAGCACACACGTACGTTTGGCTGTTTGTTGCATGCTTCAAATTTGCAAGTATTTCAATTCCAACGCTTTTACCATATCTACTTATTATCAGTATCAATATTTATATATACATCTACATATAGATAATGGATAGTGATTTAGGCGCACACACTATCCACACAAATCATCCATACAACACTTTATAACCACATATTTTAACTTTTAAACCAAAAGAAAAATAACACAAAAATTCTGGACCACACAATCATCATTCTTTCACTTCATGCACATATGGTAAGTTAAATGTCACTTATAACTGACATAAGGAATTGTGGGAGTTGAAGAAAATGATTTCCCACTGAGTGCAAGAAGTCGAATGATTAAAATTTGGGCAGCCATAAAGTGCTAAGTATGGTCACCATTAAAGGTAAGGGCACAAAAAAAAAAAATTTAAATTTAAGGAAGCTGATAGCATTTAACACTAGGGGCAATAGCGACAACATAAGGATATTATTGGTTGTTTTTATGCCAATAGTTAGGTACACAATGAAAGATCGCTTGCTGCGCAAATAAAGTTAAGTTTTTCCTTATGGTTTGTTAAGGGGTTGAGTTGATTTATGTGCCTTTGCACACTTGGTGGACAGCTTCTGATGCAACTATTCACTTGAGTTTGAATATGCAGAGTAACTGGCATTATCGATTACCATTTGATGTTGAAAGATACATCTTTGAGGGTGATGATAATGTTGTAAAGTTTAAGGCTATTCAATAGATTGTTACCAAAGATTGAACATTTTCTAGACTTGGAAGAGACTTATCAGACCGTCTTTATGGCGGAATTCGGCTTTTAATTTCTTGATTGGACAAATTAGGAAATTCTTGTTCTTTTAAGGATGATACATTTAGTCTTTTCCAGGATTCAGATCAAATATGTTCTAATCATTTGGCTTTCAGTGATAATCTATTTATGGTGGATACCATTGTATCATTATTATCACTCTGCATTTAGTTTTCATGGCACAAATCAAAGTCATCTAATGATGGTTCCTATATGGTTTGGCATTAGCATTTAAGGAAAAATTCTCGAAAAGAGAATAGAGGCTTGTGTCGGATGGAACATTTGGTCCCCTTGATATGTCAGATGATCTTGTCTGAATAGGTTGTATTAAGGGATAACAAACCAATATAAGGAGATTAGGTATGTGATTGCTCTAAGTACGTCTTAGAATTGATGCGTATGGTCACTTGCTGTTTATTCCCTATGGTATGTTGGAATGTTCGGCAACAAAGTATCACATTCATGAGCGATTATTTGTTTCTTATTCCTTGTATCAAATGGCGATCACTATGGAAATTAAAGATAGCAGCTTTCACATTAAATAAATACCCACTACATCAGTAACCAAAACCAGTATTTAGTGTAATCATATTGGTGGTTGTCAAATTAAGGTTATGGTCTATAAGCCAAAGGAAAGAAAATCGGACTTTGGTTAATTGTTACGTTATGTGGTGTTTTAAGAGATCCAGGGGTTTTAAGTTCTATGGTCGTACTTCCAATTTTTTGTTTTTTTATTAGACGGGATCTGCAAGGTTCCTTGAGGATATTGAGTTTGAGGGGAAGATAAGGTATGAAATATTGTCTTTAAGGAAGAGCCTATCATGACTCTCCCTACAGTGGCAGTTGGTAACAATTTGTATTTCCCAAATGGGATGTATACTATTGCCGGATCACGGTTTATGACAATATTCTTGAACTTCCAATTAGACAACCTCAACATCCTCAATAACCTATATAGAACAACATGAGCATATGAGATACCACATGAGAAATCAGTGCACCGCCACCAAGGCACTCCACTAGAGAGATTGTGTCAACAATTCAGAATAATTATATTGTTTACCTCCTTGAGCATAAGGATCCTGGCATTATGGAGGACTATCCGGTTACCGTTCTCCAAGCCATGGAAAGCTCCAACTCTCATAAGTGGATTGAGGTTATGCAATATGAGATGAAGTCCATGAAGGACAATGACATTTGGAATATTCTACCATTTCCAGAAGGATCGAAACCCATTGGTTGTAAATAGACATTTAAGACCAAGAGGGATTCATATGGTAATGTGGAAAGATATAAGGTATGTCTTGTCATTAAAGGCTTTACTCAAAATGAGCATATATTATAAAATTCTTTCTCTATGGTTTCTTTCAGAATAATTATGGCTCTACTTGCTCATATGGATTATGAGTTACATTAGATGGATGTAAAGACAATGTTCATCAGTGGTGACATTGATGAAACATTGATTTAGTGCTGCCAGAAAACTTTGCATTTGGTGACGCAAAGAATATGGCTTGCAAATTAAAGAAATCCATCTATGGACTCAAACGGGTTTTCCCGTCAATGGTATAATAGATTTCATCAAATTATTGTCTCTTTTGGTTCTGGGTCAAATTATGTTGATGAATGTATCTACCATAAGTTTAGTGGGAGTAGGTTCATACTCTTGGTTTGACGTGTCGATGATTACCGGTAACGATATAGTTTTTGGGCGTGAAACTAAATCATTTATCTCGTTCGGATTTGAGTTGAAAGATTTAGAAGACGCTACTTTCGGTTCGGGATCCATGTATATCGGGTTATCCACGAGGTATTATTGGATCATTACAAATAGACTATATCGATAAAGTTCTCTCAAGAGATTCGACATCTTTGGATTGTAAACCACATGGTACCCTGTGTCTAAGTGAGACAAGTTTAGTCTCAAACTGTGCCTTTTTTTAATGATTTAAAGTAGGAGGAAATTCATAAGATTCCATCTGATTCGTTTATTGGGAGTCTAATGTGTGCTTAGGTTTGTACATGTCTGGTTATTGTGTAAATTTCAGTTAGGTTGAGTAGATTGTTAAAAGATCCTGGAAAAAGGGTCATTTGGTTTGCTGACCTATTAGGTTATAAAGTACTTCTGAGAAAACAAAATATAGGATGCTCACATATCCTGAGTCGAGAAAAGTTAGAGATCATTCGGTATACTGACTTAGATATTGGTGGATGTAAAGATACATTTAAATCCACATAAGGATATGTCTTCATTTTGTCAAAAGAAGTTGTTTATCTGAAAAGTGCTAAGCAGACACTTATGACTTATTTGACTTTGGAGACAAAATTCAGGGCTTTTGAAGCCACTAGTGCTGGGATATAGATGCGGAAATATATTTCACGGCTGCAAATTTGCTCATTAATGACCACTGAGGTTTTCTTGTGATCATGATTCCGCAGTGTTTTATCCCAACAACAGGAGTTCATCAATGTCTAAGAACATTGATATAAGGTTCCTAGTTGTTAAAGATAGAGTTCAAAGTGGAAGGGTGTCTATTGAACATATCATGACAAACTCCATCATTGTGGATCCACTCACTAAGGGACAACCACCCAAGATGTTCTTGAGCATACTGCTCATATGGGTGTCATGTCTGTTAAGGATGCTTAGGTTTTGTGGGAGTTTGTAGTTGATTATGTTTGTTTCGATATAGACACATTTTTCAGTTATTCAGTTTAAAGTTATGGTTAAAGTTAAAGTTACAGTTCTTTCTGTAGAAATTTAAGTTTTGATGTTTCACGCTTTGATCTCGAAATACGGTTTTGATCTTATTAAGTTTAAGGTGGACCAGTTGGAAATTTACATGTCAAGATCACATTTCGTGTTAATTTCCATGCTACGCATCCACATCATGATCCATGTCATTCAACTTTACTAGCATACGTGATCATTGATGGGTCCCGTTACGATAGATGTGACGAAGGCCGCTTTGGTCCTATGTTGGTGACTTTGATGGACGGGATTGTTATTTGATACGTTTTGTAATGACAGCAAAGTTGAGCGCTCATTCGGTTATCTGGTGATAAATAATTATAAGGTTACACATATAGCCCAAGTGGGAGATTGTTGGATCATTAATCCAACGTTGGGTTTATATGTGAAATAATTATTTATTATGGACTGTCAATAAATATTAGCCCGATGTAAAAGTGATCTAATACGGTATTCGGTTTATTGGGTTATGATGTATCATTAGGGTGTGGGCCTTTTATGTGTAGAGACTAAGTGGTAATTTCTATTTCGTTGATGGGTAGAAATGGAAATACCTAAAATATATTTCACTATATAAGGAGGGTTATGGTCCCTAGGTCACACACCGATCTATTCTCCTCTGCCTCCCATTACCAGAAAGAGAACTACAGAGAATTCTAAAGGGTTCCTCTGAAAATTACTAGACGGTGTGTAGATCTAGAAGACCGATCCTACAACACCAAAGGAGACTTCCGCTGCAATGGATTCAGGTACGTTTACAGTTTAGATCTTGTTTTGATTCTCGTTAGTTTAGCATAACGATCCTGGATCAAAGTGGTTAATCACATACGGTTAGATCCAACATGTAGCCCTCAAAGCCATTTTTTTATTTGCTAAGAATTGTTTAAAAAGTGCAGGGATTGATAGGAGAATATTGGTTAAAGATAAAAAGGAAAAGAAAATGGTTATATATATAGAGGTAAAGAGTGGAGAGAGTGGGAGTGAGTGAAAAAGAGGGAAAATAGGAACGGAAATACCATTCTATGCGTTTAAGCACACACGTACGTTTGGCTGTTTGTTGCATGCTTCAAATTTGCAAGTATTTCAATTCCAACGCTTTTACCATATCTACTTATTATCAGTATCAATATTTATATATACATCTACATATAGATAATGGATAGTGATTTAGGCACACACACTATCCACACAAATCATCCATACAACACTTTATAACCACACATTTTAACTTTTAAACCAAAAGAAAAATAACACAAAAATTCTGGACCACACAATCATCAAATTCGGGGGATAAGGGTACCGACCCTCGGTGCCAAAATCATTTTCCATAGATAATATAGATATTAAATAGGGACCAACAAGGTATCGGCCTAATTATTAACACTAAGATCATAATCCGTCAGTGACCAGGTTTTGAGTTCCGGACGAAAAATGATGTGTATTTTTATTTCCGCGCGTAAAAAAAGGATATTAAATAGGGATCCTGAGATCCCATATTTTAACCCCATGTTGCAAGATGGTGACATCCAAAGACATACATAATTTACTGTGTGTATCATTCGTTTCTGTGGAAAAAAATTTAAATAGAGATCCTGAGATTTTTTAGCCCCATGTTGCATGACTGTGAAATCCAAAGAAATACATAATTTACACAAAACTAATAAAATACACGTGTTTCGCACATGTTAGACTTATTTAATATTTTTAATATTTTTTTAATATTACATCTATATTCTTGACTATTCGCTTAACTTATAAGATAAATATATGCTATCCAGCCAAAAAATACATAAACAAAAGTTTATGTTAAATAATGACAATTGTTATAAAATGATTTTACGCTTGATGGAATTAATTTAGTTCTCTTACTCGTACGCATTGAATCAAAGTTGCCAAGTTACGTTTCCATTCTTTTAAATATGATAAGTTTTTTTTAAGATTATCTTTTTAGTTATAAAATCATGTATTGTATTGGTATCAAATGAAGATTTGTCTTAAGTGTGTGGTATATCTTTAGATTCTCTAGGTTCCTTCTAACCTAAAAAAGATTATCAAAATATTTTGTGTCCAAAAAATGGTGTAATGTTTCAATTATATATATTTCTGTACTAACATTCAATTACAATTGCACTTACTCTTCGTTAAATAACTTACTGTAAGTCAAATTTAATAATAAAACAAAGAATCATTAATTGTGTCACATGAGTGTTATTTAGTTATAATTATTCTTAGATAAAACCAATTGTACAACAAAATACCGTACGAATTGATTTAAAGTATATTTATTTTGATCGTTTATGTATCATTCATGCTTTATTCCATGTTTTTGAGATGCTATATGCCTCTTATTCTCAAGTGAAATAAATTTGTTGAAGTAATGACTTCCTTCCCTTCAGACTTGAGAAATCCATCCATAAAATCCATGCTGAGTTAGGACTATGCTTGTAAGGGATTGCTATTGGCTGGAGTAGTCTTTGAGGTTTATCATGTAGACTTTTGTACTGCTGACAAGTAATTCACTTTTGTATCATTTCCTAAACATCCTTTTTTAAGTTGTGACCAATACAACTGTCTCTTGATCCCGCTATAACATGCCATGACCCTTGAATGACCCGGACCCCATATTGGACATGAGTGCAATCGCTCTATCAAGTTGGATCTCAAAACCTCCATGGTTCCTACATATATCCTCTCTTTGAATTTAGGAATCCCTTGGTGCATAGTGTAGTGGGGATCCGGTGTTATACTAATCATCAATGTCTTAAATTTTTCCTCAACGGCTAGGTCACCCTTGTAGCATGAAGTTACTTCTTGCATCCAAGAAGGGGATACTATGCTCACAACACACAATTGTCCCTCAACATGACTCTGCTTGTACAAGGCATCGGCTGCTATTATCACTTCTCTTTTTGTACTCAATAGTGATATCCAACCCAAGTAACTTGGTCACCCTTTTTACTGTCGTGTAGTAGTGGCCCTCGGATCTAGAATGAACTTCAGACTCCGTTGATCAGTTTCGATGAGCGAGGGCCCGGCCTTGAATATATGGCTTCCATTTGGTTACTACCTTGAAGACTGCTAGGAGTTCTTTCTTATTGAGGAACAATCTCATCTCCTTAGAGATGAAGACCCTTCTTAGATAAGTTAAAACATGTGGGGTTGGGGCCAATCTAACATGGCTTGAATCTAGCTTGGGTCAACATGCACTTCACCTTCATGCATGATATGAACCAAGTATTCCACCTTGGTTTGTCCAAAAGAGCATTTGGACAATTTAGCATAGTATTTGTTCTTAATCAAAACTTCTAGAACCACTTTAAGATGTTGTATGTGGAAATCCATGTCAGGGCCGAAGATTAAGATGTCATAAAAAATACCACCACAAACTTCCCCAAGTAAGGTCTCAACATCTCATTCATACTTCTAGGGCTGTTAAACGAACCGAGCATTCGTGAACAAAGCTCAAACTCGGCTCATTTAATCTTGTTTAAGCTCGTTCGTTAATGGTATCGAGCCGAGCTTGATCAGTTTCTCTTGCTCGTTTACTAAACGAGCGAACACGAGCCCTGCTCGTGAAAGCTCGTTAGTGTTCGCAAACTTAGGTAATATATATATATATATATATAAATAATATATACACATTGATGATGTCGAAAAAGTCATCAACAAGATTGAGTGGATTTAACGGTGGATATCTGGCTATAAAAAGTGTATGAAAGTGATGCAAGCCGGTGGTGCACGGTGGTGAAATGGTGGCGCAATATGAACAGTAGAGAGAGTATGCAATTTGGCAGAGTTTTGCCTTGTTTTTCATTAATTGTGCCCCCCTTAATGAGGTTACATAGTGCCATATTTATAGGGAAGAGGCCGACCAAAGTTCGGCTTGTTTACAAATAAGGACATATAGTACAAATAGATATTTATCTACACTAGCGAGCTCGTAGCGGAGCCAGTAGGTTGCGCTCCTGATGACCTCGTTGATCCTTGTACCTTTTATATCCTTGTCTTTCCAAACCAGGGGTAGTTTCTTCCTCTAAGTATTATGGGCGAGCCGCTGGCGTACCTGATATCAGAAGGGATTCGCGTGCCGGCCCCCTAATCTTTCTTGGCGCCGCATGGGGCTTGGAGCGGGTCCGAAGGCTCGCGATCCCAATTTGGGTTGCGAGTTTGCCGACAATAATGGCCAATGGCCTCATCCACTATTTTGGTGGCCGGACGGTCTTGAAAAAGGATCCGCGGACCGAATTACGATTTAGGTATATCACACATTAACAATTTACACATTGAGTAAAAATACTATTGAACGAGCCGAGATCGAGTTCGAGCTTGTTCGCGAGCTTGATCTCGAGCTCGAGCTCGAGCTCAAACATTTTCCATACTTATCGAGCCTAGATCGAACGCCTTTTTAGGCTCGTTTGTGTTAACGAGCGAGCTCGATTACAAACGAGCTCGAGCTTGAACTTCAGCTACTCGGCTCGACTCGGCTCGTTAACAGCATTACATACTTTTATGGCACTACTTTAAGTTCAAATTGGTCATGATGAGTCACAACGACAGTCTTCTGGACATCATCCACATTCATCGTAATCTGATGGAATCCAGACATTAAGTCTATTTTACAAAATACCATAGACTCTCAAACTCATCCAACAATTCATCAATTAATGGAATAGGGTAAATATCTTCTCCAATCAAGTCATTCAACCTTTTGTAACCCACACATGTCCAGGTTTCATCTTTCTTTTACACAATGAGCAAGGGTGGTGAAAATGGACTATTATTGTAGTGTATAATCCCCTGTTGTAGCATTTGACCCACCAACTGCTCTATTTCATCCTCCTGACAGTGAGCATACCTATAAGGTTTTAGTTTCACAGGTTCAACACTTTCATTTAAAGTTATGGTATGCTCATAGCTCATTTTTTTAGCAATTATTGGGAATTTGCAAACACCTCATGACACTTTTCTAGGACATGAGTCAATTCACTGGGCACACGATTCAGAGCGTGTTCATGATCAATTTGAGGCTCCCTAAGAGTCTATAGGCCCAAATTTTCAATTTCTTAGTAAAGCTTTTGCAATTGATCGTCTTAAGTTGATCTTCTTATGTAAAACTTCTCAGCTTAATTTGTTCTCCCTCATAGTGAAAACCACATCTGTTTTGTTGAAGTCGTCAAAGACTATAGGACTGTACATTTTCATCCAATCCACCCTAATAAAATGTCACAATCTCTCAACTTGATCAATCTCACATCTTGTTAGGACACTTAAATTCACCCACCATTCTGTTTCCATCTACTACTGTGATTAACATAGGGTGATTTGGTTCTGTCACACTGCAATCTCTCCCTAAACTCTATCATCCTCAGGTATCTGAAAGTGTATTTGTTTCTGCAAACTTGGCCACGGGTATATTTTCATCACACCTGAAACATAACCCAATAGCCCTCTTTTCCTGCAACTTCTTAAGAGTAATTGCCTTATGTACCATTGGTTATTATCAGTGTCAGGTATTTTATCATTCACCTTAGTGATGAATGAGGAACCTAGACTGGCAAGGGTTAGGGCAATTTTTATGTACATGCATGTCATTCAATGCCATTATAATATATTCCTGACATATGACAATATCAATGTCCCCAGGCTTCATCAATCTCACCATACACTTAATTTCAATCATAAGGTATCTTATAAAACATTTGATGAAGCAAGTCTATGTCAACATATGATTCTGTAACTTCACCAATCTTCTTAATTCCTTACACTCTGATATATATTTCTCTGACGTGGTCTTTTGTCTAAGTTGATGGAATTAGTCTACCGTCAATTTTAAGGGCCTCATTCCATCCCATAAATGGAAGAATTATAAATCTCCAAAATAATAGATAGAAAGAATGTAAAACACACTCACACTCACATTATCGATAAGATTTGATTTTAAAACTGAAGTATGGTGAAATGAATTATAGGTAAAACACACTCACATTTAAATCTATTTGAATTTAAATTTCTTTATTTTCCGAGAAAAAAAACTTTTAATTAACTTTATCCCAATACTTGGTTCCAACCAAACTAAGTTCTTCTTTTGCAAGAAGGGGGGTAGGGCAGTTTTCCGATCTTTTGACAAAGGAAAATCCAGAATAAGAAAAGCATCTAAGCATCTGATAATCTTCAATAATTTTTCCCACTTAAGATAAATCTTGGGCCTCCGAGTTGAGCTTCGGGATGACTGTCGGAGAGTCTTCCTCGAAGATCACACTAAAGAATCCCCATGTAATAGATATAAAGATTACAAGGTATATTTCAAGTGTCTCACCAATATTTACTTCATATCTCCCATCCGATTTCCATGAGAATGCACGAATAATATTTTCAGTCGAATCTCAAAGAATACCACCAATAGCATTTGATGAATCATGAAAGGAAGCATCCACATTAAATTTAACAAGATGAGAGGTAGGGTTGCCATGAGTCCTTCCACAAAGGTTTCTCGCCTGGAAAAAGAAGAGGTCGAAGCAGCTTGCAAGAAGTCATTCACCTCACTGGAAGCATAAAGAATAAGGGAAGAGATAGAGAGATTTTTTGCTCAAAGATCCATAAATATCTAGAATTCCTAATGATCCATAAGAGGTTAATTATAAAAGTTGCTTCACTTTCTACCTCTTTCGCTACAAGCACATTTATGAAGTTAGCAAATGATGTGACTCTTAGATTCAGCCATAATTTTCCGTCTGGGATCTTCTTCCATATTGCTGTAAGATATCACATTCGAACAAGAAATGCTTGGTGTTTCTTTGCATATTGTACAGATTCCATTTCCCGATCCTTGGTTTTTTTAGTCTCATCTATGTAGGAAGAGCGTTATGGTTGGCTTTCACATAAAATGAGAGATTCTTGGTTTAACTTTTTGGCTCCATGGCATAGACAAAATTTTCCTTGCACAGAGGACGAAGACGGAGAGTCTCTATTTTCACCGAGCGTCTAAAGCTAGCGAGATAAATGATAGCCGGAGCGCACCGAATAAAAACAATTGTTGGAATATGTTAAGAAATAAGTATTTTGTATTGTTTTATGTCTTGTGTACAAGTGTCACTGTATGAGTGCAACAAGTGTCAATGTATAAGGTTGACAAATGTCCTTATCTTTCCTAGTATTTTCCTTATAAGGAAGGTTGGTGTAACAGACGGTACTATTAAGAATCTAATAACAAAATCATGTTTCTATTATCCTTCTATCTTGGTAGCAGAGCCTAAGGTCTTTCATGGCTACCACCACCACTGCCCCGGCACCGGAAAGCTCAGAACTGGGTGCTTCCGGCAATGCTTATAACAACAGAAACTCTCCTCACTCTGCTATTACAACCATTCCAATCCTGGGATCGAATGCAACTAGCTACATGCAGACCACAAGACTTGGATTTGCAACACCGGGGATGAACCTACCAATCTTCTCCGATGGAATAGTGACCGGAATCCCCGTCTTAAGCTCAAGTCTGTCTCAGAATAATTCATCCTTTTTACGATCTGACTCCCTTACTTGAATGTAAGAAACACCATACCTCTACCTCCATTGTTTGGAGCTTTAAGTTTGAATCCAACTTCACCCCTGCATCCACCGTTCTCAAATAACTTAAATCAGACATGTGCTGTCAAGTTAGATAGGAACAATTACCTTTTGTGGAGATACACTGTGCTTCTTATCATAAAAGGATATAAGCTGGAAGACCATTTGTTCAACCCTTCTCCTCCATTCAATAACACCACTGGATTTCAAATGTTAAATGATGACTGGCTTACTAAGGATAATTTGTTGATGGGATGGCTACTAGGATCCATGACTGAGCAGGCTTTGAGTGAAGTTGTTGGTTGTGGAACTGCTCATGAAATCTGTACAACCCTTGAAAGTTTGTTTAATAGTAGATCTGAATCTCGAATGTTATAATACAAAGATGCCTTATCCAAAGCCTCCAATGGATCAAAATATATGTCTGATTACCTTTCTCAGATGAAGTCATATTCAGATAATCTGGTTGCTGCTGGTTATCTTATATCCAAATCAGAGTTGATACTAGCCACATTAGGAGGCCTGGATAGGGATTATGAATCTGTAGTGGTCAATATCACCTCCAGAGTTGGTTCTTTTGGTGGCGGGATGTTCAATCTCGAGTCATAACTCATGAAAGGATTATATCCGGATACAATGGCACTGGTGGTCCTCATCGCTAATCGGTCCACGGACATCAGATGAGGGGTAATACTTCTTATGGAAACAATGGTGGAAGGTCCTCTCAGCAACAAAATAATGGTGGAAGAGGAAGAAGCACTGGCAGGGGTGGTAGAGGCAGAGGTAAAGGTGGTAGTGGTAGAGGTTCTGGTGGCTACACAGGGAACAAAATGGTGTGTCAATTATATGGTAAGGCCTGGTCACACTTGTTACCTCCTGCTTTGGCATAGGTTTGAAGAAGATTTTGTTCCTCCAAGTAACATCACTGGTAATAATCAAAACCTGCTTTTTGACATATGTTGCCTCTCTCTCAATCGGTGAGTGATCTGCGGTACATGGATAGCGGAGCTTCAAACCACCTAGCTACGATCTGAACAATCTACACTTGAGCTCGGAGTTATACTGAGTTACGAATCTTTATTTGTTGGAAATGGTGAGAGGTTGCCTATTTTGCATATTGGACACACACACATTCCCACACACTTGTCCCACACACCACTCTAGTCCTAAGGAACATTTTACATGTACCACTTATTACCAAGAATCTAATCGGTCTATCTAAATTGTTGTATGATAACCATGTCACCATTGAATTCACACCATTTTCTTTTTATGTGAAGGACAAAACAATAGGAAGCTAACTGCTTTTTGCAAAGAATTCTCAAGGATGGGTATGTCGGATTCAGTTCCAAATGAGGTCTCCCTTCACTCCAAAATCAAGCAATCCACTTATCAGGTTGTTCCTACTTCACTTAGTGCTCTCCTAAGTGTTATCAATCCGAATAAGGATCCTAATGTATGTTATAGAAGGCTAGGTCATCCATTTATACTAGTTTTGAGTCAGATCTTACAATCTTGTAATGTTAATGTGAATGATCATTTGACCTTCTGTGATGCTTGTCAGTATGGTAAGGGCCATGCCCTACCTTATTTTAATTCTGAATCTCATGCTTCTCATGTTCTTGACTTAATTCATTCTGATGTTTGGGGCCCTGCTCCTGTAAAATCCACTTCTGGTTTTTCTTATTATGTACACTTCATTGATGACTGGTCTAGATACACTTGGATCTTTCCTCTAAAAACAAAATCTGAAGTTCACCCTACTTTTGTGCAGTATAAAAAATTAGTTGAAAACCAGTTTGGAAGGAAAATTAAGTGTTTGCAATCAGACTGAGGGGAGTATAGAAGTCTGGAAAACTACTTAAAAGACCAAGGAATAGAGTTCAGACATCCCTGTCCTCATGCTCACCAACAAAATGGTAGAGCTGAGAGGAAACATAGGCATATTGTTGAATTAGGCCTTACACAAATGGCACAGGCATCTCTTCCTTTGAAATTTTGGTGGGACGGTTTTCTTGAAGCTTTCACTGTTATTAATGCTCTACCTACTCATGTCTTGCAAAATAAATCCCCATTTGAGGTTCTACATTGTAAGAAACCTGATTATAAATTCTATAAGGTCTTTGGATGTGCTTGCTTTCCTCATACCAGACCCTTATATCCAACCAAATTCAAATATCATACTTGCAAGTGCACCTACATAAGGATCAGTCCTCATCACAAAGGGTACAAGTGTTTAGATGTATCGGGTAGAATTTTCATTACTAGAAATGTCACTTTTAATGAGAATGAGTTCCCTTTTAAAGAAGGGTTCTCACAAGGCCCTCATAGAGAAACCTACATTGATCCTAGTCTTATTACATCTATCCCAATCCCTGAGTTAGGAACTCATAATCAAGAACGACTTGATCGATCTTGGTGTATCTGAAAGAAGAATTGCAGAACAGAATCCTCCTGCTTCAAGTCCTACACAACAAGAGGTACAACCTTCTTCTCCAATTTTTTATGTTCTGACACCGCACACAAGGTTGAAATTAGACCAATCCAGTACAGACACAAATTCTAGCCCTGGATCTACAAACACTCCAAATTACAGTCCTAATACACCTCTAACTTCACCACAATCACATACTGATGTGGAATCATCTCCTAACCCTAAACCAGCACCATGTCCACCATCAGTTCAAGGTCTGTTAGGTGTAGTGCCCGAAAGACAATTTGTGTAATTGTTTTTAAAAATGGATGACAGAATTTATCTCATCTTAGTTACTTGCTTTGTGCTTGTAAAGTGATACACTGCTGCAAACCCTAAGTATACCTGTATGTAACCACTTAACTCAGTGTATGGATTACACGTGAGGATTGAGTTAGTGGAGATATGCTTAAACTGTTAGTCCGTGGTGAACTTAATCAGAGTTTAGGGTCTCTTGATTAAAACACCAATAATGCGCCCAGAACACCTTAGGGTGTGATAGTCTTATCCGGACTGTCGGTAGAGGGCACCTACGTGGGGCATTTATATATGATGGCATTCATATAGGACTGGACCGATTTAACCTGTATTTCTCGGTATAATTCCGTAATCGAGGAATTTTATTAAATCATTAGATGATCATATACGGATCAACCTTAATCCTGAGGTGATTACAGAGTGCTGCTTGTCCCGGGGTAGTGTTTGATGTGTTAGTTACGGTTCACTTAAATATGTGTTCCAAGCCACTTCTCATTGGCACTATCTCAGGATGAGTGAGTAGTTCGAATTTCACGAGACATGGAATCCATTCCTTCTGCTGAGGGAAGTAGAGAGACGATCCCCTTATTTGTTAGCACTAAGAAAGTGATCGATCCGGGAGTTTCGCATTTGACTAATTAGCTACTAGTCGGATATGCATACTAATTGATCATCAGGGGTTAATGGTAAATAAGGATAAGATATTACGAGTCGGGTTCACGGAGACTTCCCACTCGAGAATGGGCCGATCTATGAGAGGTTAATCCGTATGTAGTGATTATATCAATGGGCGCTTATTTATTCTACATGGGTTGAGTATAAGTATACATCTATGATCGGTAGAGTTCGAGTTTCGGGTTTATGGTGGCGTAATCTGGAATTAATAATTAATGTACTTATTCTATTCGATGAATAATTAATTATTGGAGCTACTGGTTATAGGGCCATGGTCCCCGATGTGGCTTCTGTAATTCGGACTAATAATCTTGTTATTTGGGCCTCAGTGATAATTAATTGGCTAGGCTAATTGATTGATATGCATGGATATTATTTAGTTAAATTTAAATAATATAATCTGTGAAAAGCATTTTTGTGGGCCTAAAACCTAGTGTATATGGCGCCTCATACTTCATTAAATGCAAGATTTGATTTTCTTGTGTGATTAATGATTAATAAAAGATGATTTATTTGTAATTGATTGATTGATTAATCACAATCTTTTATAAATGGAATTATCTTTTATTGTGATTTCTTTTTAATTATTTATTTAATTAATTAGAAACTTGGAGGCCAATGATTTACTCTCCTATAAAAGGAGAGTTATTCCAAGGGAAATTGAAAAGCATAATTTCGACCACCACCTTAGAAAAGAGAGGAAAATTTGTTTTTTGCATGCAGGGTTTTAGAGGAAGAAAAACTTGGAGTTTTTCTTGGTGTTGCATATCAAGGAGGTTCGTGTATCAAGAAGGGTGTCCACCAACCGCCGTTTGGAGAACACATCGGAAGATCAAGGCTTCTCTTCCCGTTATTGATAACATGACCTTAAACCCCCTTGTAGTAGTTTAAGTCCTTTAATTATGTGTTTTGATATATAATTCGTGATCCATCCGCTGCGCGTAGATCTAATTCGTTTAGATCTAAGATCCTACATCCTTCATGTGGTATCAGAGCCAGGTTCCACGATTTATATAGTCATAATCATAATTAAACGATTTAAAGGAGTGGAATGGCATGTAGGTAAATTTTATTTATTGTTTTATGCATTGATAATGATTAATTGCTATGGTTGAAGAGATGGATTGGGGGTTGACACTGTTTACCCGTTAGATCTATTGTAAACTCATATTAACGATGAAAATTCGTTCATATGAGTATAGGAAATTATGTAATTTATTTTTATTGCAATTTTAATTTCCAGAAAATAGATCTATACACTAGCTGTTTAGTCTTTTAGTTTTTTCCGTTGTTTGAGCCGTTAAAACGAAGATCTCTCCGGTCAGAATCAATATTGTAGGTTGATGAACAATCCCACAAAATTTGGCATCGATCAGAGTCCGTTTGGATGTCCGTTCGTTGATGAGAAGAGGCAGCTGTAACAGAAAAACGCAGGATTCACAGAAACCCTAACTGTGACTTCCTCGATTTTCTGGAAAGTATTGGACCGTTGAAACGAATATCCGACCGGTCAGATCGATAATCATGGAGTTTTGGACGTGACATAAAATTTTCAGGACGATCTGGATTCATCTTGATCCCCGATCGTCCTCGGGAAGTAAATGATGCGCTGCTGTAAGAGTCTGTTTCAGCAGCACGTTGGGCGGCTCACTGAGGAAGATTGACAAGTCAAAGCTCCGATCCGACCGTCCATCTTGAAGTCTGAAGAATGAAGATCAGATCTGGAAAGTTTCCTCCCGATCCGAGTTCGTTTGATATGCCGATCGTCGATGATTATAAACAGCTGCAGATTAGGGTTTTAATTTATTTTTGAATAGATTAGTTACGGGGGTGCCAACGGTCCATCTCGGTGTTTATTTTCCGCACTAGTATACATGTGTAGATTGTATGAGTAGAACCGGAAAATTGCCATGACATGCATCATATCATGAATTCCACTCCATATGCATACATGTAGAAATTAATTCGAGGAATTAGTTAGGCATGTATAAAACACACGATTAGTTTTAATTAATTGTTTGATATTAATTAGAAACTAATTAGGGTAAAAACCGAGGAACACGGGTTTTTCAATCGTCGAGGTTGGGTGATGGATTCTCGGTGAATCCACTCTGCGAAAGCATAAGGAGTAAAATCCGAAACCTCGTGGTTAAGGTGTTGGATTCTCGGTGAATTCCACCTTACCTAAGGCGATATTACGTTTTTGTTCCGTAGTGTCTCACGTGAATGTTTGATGTTTAAGGATTGGATAATCACGGGCAAAGCAGGTTGAAAGTGGTTTAACCACGGTTGGGTGGTCAACGATGTAGCTACGGCTCAATCAACTTCACCCTCCACGTGTGGCGTTTGCACGGGTGCAGCAATCTTGAGCCATCCGAAGAGCCACTACGGCTCAGCGGAGCTCTCTAGCCTTGACCCGTCCGGCGGCCACATATGTTCTAACGAATAGGTCGGGTGGGCTAGCCCACATAACCGACAACATTCGGGCCTATGATTTATTGTTCCTTAATGTAACATCAAGTCCAAAAGCGTGATCGAGTAAACCCACCACTTTTTCAAAATATTGAGTGGGGGCGGGAGAGGTGACGACCGACCTACGGCCCTCTTGTTGACACACAACAACGTGAGAGAATGGTGGCGCCTCGTGCGGCTTTGATTTCGGCCCCTAAGGAAGGCCTTCACCGCTATCAAAATTCAAGGCTTGGTCTCCGAAAGGATAGGATTTTGGGTACTCGTCGGGTCACCGACCGACCCTAAGGCGGCACACTCGGGGTCTACCTAAAAATGCGAGACAGATGGGTCACACTCATAAAGGTATTTTTGGTAGTACCTTGGCTGAAAAAGGAAAGGTGATTGGCGATCACAAATGAGATGTTCGATTCTCAATCGATCTTCAATATTAATCGAAACCTCTTTGACCTACCCTAAGGCGGCTTGAGGCATTAGATTAAATCCTCGGAGCAGTAGGATAGACTATAAGTACTTAGTTTATGTTCTAAAATTTATTAGTAGTGTATGATTTGGATTTATTACTGTCAATTTTATTTACAAGCTTATTATATATATCTCTAAGGTGCTAGGATTGCTAGTGTAAAATTGACTAGTAATGACTTCCGTTAAAAGTGGTTAGTAACTAGAACGTTGTACCTATTAATCTCACATGCGATTAATTTTTCGAGAAGAGATATTTCTCTTGAGCCTTCAAGACTTAAGTGGCGTAAACAAGTATGTCATCACTTTGTCACTCGTGTTGAGCGAGAGACAACCATAGTTAGTTTGAAAGATGATTGGGACGATAAAATTCTTCTAGTGAATTTTAATTGTGTAGTGTCTACACGAGAAATTTTCTAATAGAAAAATTGGAGAATCATCAATTAAAGTGTAAGCTAGTTAGGCGGTATTTGGAACCGATAAACTAGTGGGAGCTTTTATCTTATGTTTTTCTAATTTAGTCCCCTTTGGGTAACGTTTTCATTAGACATCCCACAGTTCACGAGTAGTGTCTACTCAAACGAACTGCTAGTTCAAGACTATTTCCTTTTAAGGAAAGTTGAGAATGAGAAATAATGTCTATAAGTGTTAATCATCTTAACTAAAGTTTTGAGGCTAAACCGAAAAATTAATTCTGAAAGTATAGGATAAGGAAAGTGATTTGGATCACTTAACCAATGAATCCTTAGCGACTTTCTTAAACCGAGTAACTTGACTCGGTAGCTTAGTTCTTTGGAAGAACAAGGAAGTTGTGCATTAACAATTAATAAAGTAGACAACGGGCGATTATTTCGGCTATAATAGTGGGAGTGATATAAGGAAATGAATTTGGATTCTATCATTGAATATCACGAGAAAATTTTATTTTTTTTTCTGATTCGTTGAAACAAATGGATTCACTTTCATCTCGATACTACAGTTGCCTTAAACAAAGTGAAGATGACATTTGTAGTGCGAATCGTGACTCGGACTTTTGTTTGATAAAGACATAACCACTAAGAAAAATTTGAATAGGTATGTGTAACACATCTAAAACTATTAAAGGTAAAAGGTTTCCGTATTAAGATAAACGACCCTTCAATATCTATTAATTAGTGCATATATCCTAGAGATAAGACACGACGGCGGCTAAGGGTGATTCCTATCTCCCGGTCTAGAACACTATCTCAAAGGAACAATGACTAAGTTTCTTTTCAATTGGGAGAGGGTAATAGATTTGAAGGGTAACATAGCTTGTTCATCATGACCTTCGGGTGCAGTGAGAGACACAAGCTAGTGGGAGTTTTTGAGTGGTGACATTTTGTCGATAACTACTCGAAATGCGATTTAGTTTATCAAAAGAATACGAGGAGGAGTCTCGATTTTAGCGAGAGAATAGAGTATTCCATGCTCAGAAATAGGCTATAGCATAGTCTTGGGACTGATGCTCAGCCTGCCTCCTAGTGGAATGTTTCTCACTGAGAAAGAAACCATAGACTTGCCCTATATAGTTATTGATGTACTACAATACACTGCTAAACTCGATTAAGATAATTGGTTGCAAAATAACGGTTAACATTATTATGTAAACCGAGAAGTCTACCTAGAAGATGCTAGTGAATTTATGGATAAGGAGTGAATTCGGTTCACACCACTTCCGTAAATGTAGGCATTTAGCATTTAATGCTTGAAGGTAGGACTAGAGATTTTGCGCATACGTTCAGATTTTGACTGTTTGTGAAATGCCTTAATGAGACGAGTGAAGGTTGGTTGTAAGATTCTTGAGATCGTAAAGTGAGCGGTTGGGTGTCACAATTCTTCGATAGAATCTATAAGTGTGACCTTAAACCTTGGATTACGGTTACCCAAAGGTAGTTACTATCTGATTTAATTAGACCACGTCCAACATCGGTTGTTGGTGAATGCACTGATAAATACTACTAGATCGAATGTCAATCCACCCAAAACGCAGTGGGAGTATGGTTTAACCGTTGACCCATTGTGGTTTTGTGGACTTTTCTGATCTCTTTGGGGTGATTGATAACCTATGGCTCTTGGTGGGTTTGTATAGGATTATGATCGTAGAAGTTTGTTTGAAAGCCTTAACCTGTAAATGGAGTTTTGAAACTCCGAGTTAATTCAACCTCTTGAAGAACCACACTGAGTGTCTCGAGGCCAAGTGGGAGCAATTGGATCTACACGGAAAAGAGTCGAATGAATAGGAAAGTTTAAACTTTTCAACAAAGTGTTGAGTGGTATAGGGGTGATTCACGACAAGTAGAGAGTTAACCGGACCTTGAACTCTCTCATCACTCGGATCTTGCAAGATTTAGTAGAAAGCGGAAAATAGGGGTGATACCACGAGACTTTCTTGCCAAAAAAATGGATTCGAATTCATTCGGAAACGAAGGGTCTTAGTTAGAACAAGCGGCAAGATATTTGCCGGGGCTTATATCCTTTGTGGATTTAAGAGAACCTCTCGGTCATTTAAAGTCACATGTTTAAAAATATGTGGACTTGACCAGAATATTGATAAGTCTTTCGTAGACTGGATATCAATATTGGTAAAGTAGTAGTATTAGTGTTCATGAATGATAACACTGAAGCGGTTGGAAACAACATGTGTGTGCTATCTGAAGTCGGAAATTGAACTGACAGGCCAAGATTCTCTGGATGAGAGAATTGGACTATATTCTAAGAATCTGATTCGGTCAAATTCACGAGAATGAGTCATTGGCTATCCCACCTATCTTATTGTATAAGATGATTATGCATATCTGGTTGCGGCATTCATCGAGTGGTCCTACCTACCTCTCGGGAATGATTCTCCAAATCTTCGGATAAAGAGAAAATGGGATAGAGTCTCTGCGGGATAAGGGCAAGTCGACTTAACACGAAGTCGATTGCAATCGAATCTTGGATTCGAGCAATAAGTAGCGGTTTAGTATGTCCTCAAGTATCTTTAGAAAGAGGAATCATATGCTTGTATATTCGGTGCAAACTTGAATATGGTTGACTACACTTGATTCGACTTGTAGTCGATTGAGGAAGATCATTAAGTTGATCTCGGGCTCGAGTGTTTACTCATAGTGCTTAGAATTTTCTTTTTGGTGCAGGAGTAATTCCAGTCGATAAGCCGATAGCTTAGAAGGATCTTCTCGATCACAAGAAGTCAAAAGCATATTGAGAGAGAGTACCGCCCGATTGGAAGGACCGGCAGCGTTTCAATCCTAAAGATCGTCTCGAGTCGACAACCTAACTAATCGATTGTACCAAGTCGAGTGCTTGAGAAGTGCGACATTGATGGATATGTCTCATACGCTTTTAGAGCAAGTGGGAGAGTGTTGTGAATAAGATGAGAAAGGGTGTGCTCTAAAAACAATCGTTGCTTATCATTTCGTGCAAGTGGGAGATTGTTAGGTGTAGTGCCCGAAAGACAATTTGTGTAATTGTTTTTAATAATGGATGACAGAATTTATCTCATCTTAGTTACTTGCTTTGTGCTTGTAAAGTGATACTTCTTTGCAAACCCTAAGTATATCTCAGTATGTAACCACTTAACTCGGTGTATGGATTACACGTGAGGATTGAGTTAGTGGAGATATGCTTAAAGCTGTTAGTCCGTGGTGAACTTAATCGAGTTTAGGGTCTCTTGATTAAAACACCAATAATGCGCCGAGAACACCTTAGGGTGTGATAGTCTTATCGGATTTGTCGGTAGAGGGCACTACGTGGGGCATTTATATATGATGGCATTCATATAGAATTTGGACCGATTTAATCAGTATTTCTCGGTATAATTCCGTAATCGAGGAATCTTATTAAATCATTAGATGATCATATACGGATCAACCTTAATCTTGAGGTGATTACATAGTCTTTGCTTGTCCGGGGTAGTGTTTGATGTGTTAGTTACGGTTCACTTAAATATGTGTTCCAAGCCACTTCTCATTGGCACTATCTCAGGATGAGTGAGTAGTTACGAATTTCACGGACATGGAATCCATTCCTTCCTGCAGAAGTAGAGAAACAGATCCCTTATTTGTTAGCACTAAGAAAGTGATCGATCCGGGAGTTTCGCATTTGACTAATTAGCTACTAGTCGGATATGCATACTAATTGATTATCGGGGTTAATGGTAAATAAGGATAAGATATTACGAGTCGGGTTCACGGAGACTTCCCACTCGAGAATGGGACGATCTATGGAGGGTTAATCCGTATGTAGTGATTATATCAATGGACGCTTATTTACTCATGGGTTGAGTATAAGTATACATCTATGATCGGTAGAGTTCGCCGGGTTTATGATGTCGTAATCCCGGAATTAATAATTAATGTACTTATTACATTCGATGAATAATTAATTATTGGAGCTCACGGTTATAGGGCCATGGTCCCCGATGTGGCTTACGTAATTCGGACTAATAATCTTGTTATTTGGGCCTCATTGATAATTAATTGGTGGGCTAATTGATTGATATGCATGGATATTATTTAGTTGAGCTAAATAATATAATGTGAAAAGACATTTTATGTGGGGCACAAAACCTAGTGTATATGGCGTCTCATACTTCATTAAATGCAAGATTTGATTTTCTTGTGTGATTAATGATTAATAAAAAATGATTTATTTGTAATTGATTGATTGATTAATCACAATCTTTTATAAATGGAATTATCCTTTATTGTGATTTCTTTTTAATTATTTATTTAATTAATTAGAAACTTGGAGGCCAAGGATTTACTCTCCTATAAAAGGAGAGTTATTCCAAAGGAAATTGAAAGGCATAATTTCAACCACCACCTTAGAAAAAGAGAGGAAAATTTGTTTTTCTTGTCTAGGGTTTTAGAGGAAGAAAAACTTGGAGTTTTTCTTGGTGTTGCATATCAAGGAGGTTCGTGTATCAAGAAGGGTGTCCACCAACCGCCGTTTAGAGAACACATCGGAAGATCAAGGCTTCTCTTCCCGTTATTGGTAACATGACATTAAACCCCCTTGTAGTAGTTTAAGTCCTTTAATTATGTGTTTTGATATATAAATCGTGATCCATCCGCTGCGCGTAGATCTAATTCGTTTAGATCTAAGATCCTACATCCTTCAAGGTCATCATATGCAAACCCGTTCTAAAAGTGGTATTTACAAACCTAAGACCTATTCTGTTCAAATCCAATCAAATGTGATTCCTGATCACATTTTTGAACCAACTAGAATTTCAGAAGCTTGGACCTGTACTGAGTGGAGACAGGCCATGATCACAGAATTTGAAGCATTGCATAAGAATGGTACATGGATTTTGGTTCCACCTCCAGAAACCAGAATGTTGTAGGAAGTAAGTGGGTTTTCAAACTCAAATTGAAACCTGATGGAACCATTCTAAAGCACAAGGCTAGACTTGTTGCAAAAGGTTTTCATCAAACTTATCACAGAAACATTTAGTCCAGTTGCCAAGGCATCAACAATCAGAGTAGTGTTAGCCCTAGCTGTGAATCTAAACTGGAACATTCAGCAAGTGGACATAGATAATGCTTTTCTGAATGGGCCTTTGTCAGAAGATGTGTATATGCATCAACCTGAAGGGTTTGTGGACAAGACCAGACCTCACTATGTTTGCAAATTACAAAAGGCACTGTATGGACTTAAACAGACACCCAGGGCATGGTTTAGTGTATCGAGATCACAGATGTTGTAGTGGGGGTTCCATCAATCTGTTTCTGATTCCTCTCTTTTCATACTCAAAACTGACAATCATCTTTTTATATGTTTTAGTGTATGTTGATGACATTCTTATGATGAGAAGATTCACGATTACTCATTCGAAGTTTATCAATATGCTGCACTCAAGATTTGCCCTTAAAGATCTTGGCCCTGTATATCATTTTCTTGGCATGGAGGCTCATAAAAATGCAAATGGTCTGTTCCTTTCACAAGGCCACTATGCTTCCCAACTTCTTAAAAGATTGCAGCTGGAACATCTAAAGCCATGTGATATTCCCATGACACCTGGGCAGCATCTGTCACCAGATCAAGGTGAACCTATGACCAATCCTACTATCTATAGAAGTGTCATTGGTGGTCTACAATACTTAACATGTACTAGGCTTGATATATCATACTCAGTCAACTACCTAAGTCAGTATATGCAAAGTCCTACACAAGATCATTGAAATTTCTTTGTCAAAAATTATTTAGGTATGTTCAGGCTACTTTACAGTATGGGATAATGTTTAAATCTGAAGGAAAAATGCATCTGTCTGGGTTCAGTGATGCAGATTGGGCTTGTTATCCATCAGACATAAAATACTTTGCAGGTTACTGTGTGTACATTGGTGATTCACTAGTATCCTGGAGCTCCAAGAAACAGAATGTTGTATCCAGATCAAGTGTTGAATCTGAATACAAGTCCTTAGCCAATCTGTCCTCAGAAATGTTCTGGATTTAGCAGTTACTTCAAGAAATAGGAATCAGGATGACTGTGACACCAATTGTTTGGTGTGATAATCTAAGTGCTACATTTTTGGCTCAAAATCCGGTGTATCATGAAAGAACTAAACACATAGAAGTTGACATCCACTACATCAGAAATCAGGTTTTAGACAAGCAACTCTCAGTTCAGTTTGTACCGTCTTCCATGCAAATTGCAGATGTTCTAACCAAGGCCTTACCAGCACCTCAGTTGAAATTTTTCCGAAGCAAACTCAATGTGGTTGTTGTCCCCACCTTTAGTTTGAGGGGGGATGTTAAGAAATAAGTATTTTGTATTGTTTTATGTCTTGTGAACAAGTGTCACTGTATGAGTGCAACAAGTGTCACTGTATAAGGTTGACAAGTGTCCGTATCTTTCCTAGTATTTTCCTTATAAGGAAGGTTGGTGTAACAGACGGTACTATTGAGAATCTAATAACAAAATCATGTTTCTATAATCCTTCTATTTGAATAATCCCATATAAGAGTATCCTCTTTATTGCCCGGCGATAGAGGTATAGAAAAAATATTCCGTGCTTCAAACGCATTAAAGTGTTCCCGAATAATATATGTTTTCCATAATTTTTCATTAAACGCCATCAAATGTGTATTTTCAAGTGGTTGGTAAATGTTCATAGTTGTATATGTACTTTTAGTTGTTTATGTAAACGTACCGGTGTTACTTGTAATTTTTAATAGCATAATTTTATATTAGTTCGTCATTGTTTTGTACTCAATTTTTAGTAGCAAAAAATATTTTCATGCTTTATTTCTTCATTCTACATAAGTACAGTCAAGTTTTATTTATTTATACACACTTATTATATAATATTAATAATTATGTTGTATGAGTATTACTATTTTTATTTATAATAAAAAACTATATACCCGTAGGATAGGAAATCTGAATACTTTCGTTTGTAAAAAACCATTGATAAATATGCTCAGGGAATTATAGTGATATATAATATTATAGAAGACAATAGTAATAGGGAATTGTTATCTCATTAGGATAAGTATTAAAAGGTGGACAAGTCTTTAGTAAGTTAGTATAAAATCTAGCGCAAGAATAACACACAACACGGAACTTTACGTGACTATTTTTTTTATATTTATTCTAATCTAATAAAATTGCAATTTATTGGTAGCGCAAGGAACCGTACGCATGTTTATCCAATCTAAATTAATTCCAATTGCAATTTATTGGATAAGTAATGTTTTATAATAATATATTTTAATAAATAAATAAAAATGGGGAAAAGGCAGGGTAGAAAAACACTTTTGGAGAAAGCAAAGGGATAAAAACACTTTTTTGGAGGAAACGCTTTATCGCATTTTTATTATAAGTATAGATATAGATAATACATAAGTGGTCTATTGGCACCACACAAATTACTTTTGACATCCTTTTTCCGTTATTTTTATATTTACTTCGATTTCTACGATCGATTCAGCGTTTAGACCAATAAACGCTTGAATCGATCATAAGTGTTCTTGAAAGTAAGACCGTGGTACCAATAAACCCCCTAACATAAATGATGATCAAAAGAGATGGGTTAGAACATTAATTTGCGTCAAACTTTCCCAAACTAAACACGCAATTGAAAATTACTAGCATAAAAAGGGCACAAGAATTGTTCACCACAATCCACTCTTTCACATCATTCCATAACTCTAATATACTAGTAATTAATTATTCCTAGCAACTACAGAGGAGCATTTGCTCAAAACATTCGATTTTTTTTTTTTTTTTTTTTTTTTTTGGAGCTAAAACTATACAATGAATCATGACATCACACCTACTTGAATGAATGCCACAAACTACAAATCAATTTTCAAAACCAAGATGAATATGATAATCGACTACTATAAAGCCGAATGCGCATACTCGATCATGATTTTTTGAAAGTCGACTTTCAACATGGTGTCTGATAGGTATGATGCCACAAATAAGTTGAACACGACGCATACAGCATTCCACATTTCGTTGAATTTCAACTTCCAATTTGACCATAGCAATAGCTTTTGTTTATCATCACGGTGACAAGCTTCCGTCTAACTTAGCTCGTTTTGCTGGAGGAAGATCGTTACTACTGTCATGGCATCGACTGGTGGTTTCAACTTCCTTTGATTTTTGTTCATCGCATGACGGAGTACGTGTTGTTTCCACCTCGGATGAGACATGAACAACAGCAGCTGACGAATCTTCAGACTCCTTTGTGGTTGTAATGTCTACTTGTGCAGATTGTAAAATGTTATCATCGTTGACTGCAGATTCAGAAGGCAGTGATGAAGAAGGTTTTGATGGTGAATGAGGAGAATGTTCCTCGGATTTATAGGTGATGATTGATGATGAAGATTTCGACCTCTCTTCCTCCATCTTCTTTTGCTGCTCAAACATCATTTGAAGGTATTTCCCCTGTTCTTCAATTCTCAACTGCAAGTTCCTTTGTATCTGAAAACATATTTAGACGAAAAGGGCAAGATTGATTTACTTGTATATTTTCTAGATTTCTGTATGTTGAAGTAGCAAAAAGACAGAACTTTTAGATAGCAAAATCCTACGTCAATCGAAGGGCCCATGGAATATTCATCTCACTCGTGTAGTGTAAATAATCTAGCCCCCAAGAAGGGCAGTTATTATGTGATCCCCTCAAAGAACATTCCATGGGCCCTCTTTATAATCATTTTTGCAACCATCTTCTCTATATAGATATGCAAAGCATGTTGGTCTTGAATGTTACACGAAAAGATACAAGGCGGTGGAGGGTCAAACAGACGGATAATTTTTCATAAATAGGGTTTTGCATACCTCAAGTTGTTCGTGTAGCTGTTTCTGAACTTCCATTTGCATTCTTAATGCTTCACTTATTCCCATAGTCCTGTCACCAAGGCATGAGTATATGAAAGATTAAGATTCACTTCCATTGCATCATGACATATTCCGTACGCTAATCGTTATTCATATCTATGAAATTCATTGCCATCACCTTGAGTTACTTCATGTATTCATACTTCAAACTTCATATTTCAGATTTCAGTTTCAAGAAAGGACTCGTATCCCATGAAAAGATTTACATTTCAAAGTTACCAGAAGAATGACGTTTTAGATCATTGACCCGCTTTTCCTTTACATTTAATATCAGTAGAATACTAACACAGTGTTTCAAACCAGAAATAGTATCAGGCAGATAATAGGATAAATAGCAGAAAAAGGTAAAAGGTACAAACAAGTTAAAGATGATTTCAAACAACCAACCCTCAAATACTCTTTTAAGTTTTAACCGTAAAAAAACTTTAAAAGGATAAACTACAATCCCATGCGAAAATAAATCTTTGTCAAGCATTAATCCACTCAGTCTTTAGGGTTAATTGAAAAGAACCAACAAACAAAAGCGGGGAAATTGATGCCAATTCTTACAAATAATATGATCTTAATTAGTCTCCAACTTTTCATTTTCACACTTATATACCCCAATGAATCAAAATGTGTAGCAGCCCTAATGTACTTTAGCTCCACTCATATTGCACTCATTCTTCTTTTAACCTCAACACAATCAGTATTTACCTTTTTTTAATAATAGGACAACATGTGCCAAAACAGAAGATGTTGCAGATGAATGTAATGGGATAATGAACAGTGCAAACAAAATGGAATTAACACGGTACATCTCGAAACAAAAAAAGAAATCTCCAGGAAATAGAATAAGACAAACATACGTTTTCAAGTCTAACGAAGGCATCTCTGCAACATTATTCAACTTCTTTTCCAAGGTTCCTGCAATTAGGGTGAAGCAATTTGGTCTCAAATAGAGGGTCTTTGAGAAAACATTTGATATTTCAGATGGATAATACAATTTCACTTGTGTGTGGAGGATGCACCCACTTAAGATGTGACAGGAAACACAAGAATATGCAAAATAACTACTCTGCTAAGGCAAACATATTCAACTATGAGATTCAGGTAAAATATTGAATTTGATGAAATGAAAAAAGTTCCGATATGTGGGCTTTCTACACTACAGAAAGTAAAGGCAAAGGACCCTTTAAAGGCACCACAGCCAACTTACTGTTACATAACACCACACTAAAAATTGACTTTAAAAGGTTGACTTTCACAAAGTTGACTTCTTAAATGTCGAAATATAGATCATATAATCAACTTTTAGAAAGTCGATTAGCAAAATCGGCTTTTTGAAAGTCCCTTACTGTAAACATTGAAAATTCCTACCTTCTGAAGACTCCGGTTTATACCTTGCGGTCCTGTATTTCTGAAATATTATAAAGACAGATCATTTATCTGAAACAAAACTTTTAAAAAAAAAAAAACTAACAGGAAAGAATGGCCAAACACTAAAACATGTAGCACCTGCAAATGGCTTTTCACATGATAAATTGTTAGGCCTTCCTTATTCATAAGCTTCAAAACGCCCTTTGGAGTAGCTCCTGTTGAATCAAGAGGACTAGAATTGGACAACTATTTCTCAAGTGTCACGAGATTATAAAACATAAGACAACTCACTGAACTACGTACTTTCACTACCACCGAGCTTGTTGACAGCTTCCACAAATATTTCATGAAGCTCCGGTGTCCACCGCATGCGAGGCTTTGAGGAAGGTGTGGCAGACAATGGACTAGCTATTAGATAACTTTGTCCAGATGAAGCAGGATTATGATTTTGCGGTTGGGGCTCCAGTAGAGATGGTGCAGCAGTCAATTCCAAAAGCTGATTTGACATTTAGAAAATTAAAATTCAGGGAGCTTTCATGATGATATATACACTAAAGCAACATAATGTCATCATCTAAATACTGTCCTACTCACCAGTAGACATCGACCCATAAAGAAACCGCAAGATTACAAGTTAAACATTGATATGCTTGGAGAAAAAAAAAAAATTGCATATATTTCTCACCGTAGGTATAAGATAAGGAGTTATTCCAGGATTCTTTTTCCTTCTTTTTATTCTCTTGATCGACCAACAATCTAAAAACCGGGATTTTGACCAAATATTATGCCATATCAACTTTTTTTTGCCACGAGAAACTTAAAAATGTCATTCATCCGGAAAGTATTTTCAATTATAACAGGTGTCAGCATAAATAGATCCAGTCAGAAAATAAAAGCCAAATTGATGCAGTTGAAAGATGTTGAGGGCTAGAGGCAACAATATCTGGGATTGACAATAAAATGATGAATGTTCCAAACCACTGCAGCAAAGATCAAACTAAAGAAATGGCTGGCTACTAAGAATTATTGCAAATGATTTGTAAGTGTGTATGACAGGTGGCAGGTGCTGAAGCATAAAAGTAGCAACCGTGGCTTTTATCGTGTTTATCGGCTGGCTCCTGACCCCTTACCCTAAACCCTTATTCAAAGGTCGGAACCTAGCTGAAGCAAACACACAAAAAAATAAAAAATAAAAAAATAGGACAGACTTTTAACTTACTCAATACATATCTTAGACAATGGGAAAGCATTCAAGTACTAGGAAACAAAATGGCGTAACAATTAAAAATTTGATAATAGGAGCACTCTCTCTCATCCTGTACCAAAAATCTTACAAACCACACCAAATTGAAAACCAAACCTTGGATTCTTCTGGGTCAGGCACATTGGCATCAACAAGTAGGTCGCTCCAATTAGAATCCAGAGCATCATCAACATTTATTAAGTGGTCTGCCCAATCTAGCCACTGAGGATTCTTAGCATCGTCTTCAGTTGCTACGACAACTGAAAGTGAAAGGCTATCCACTTCACAGTTCTCAGCAGGAATATTGCCAGCAAAGTCATGAAATTCTTGGAGGGTATCTGTTTCCCATGGAATATTACCGTCTCTGAGGTGGTAAGCATTTAATGGAGAAGATTCCCCTCCCAAAAGGGGATACTGATCACCTTCAAGAGATGCTTCATTAGCTATTGATTTAGAAACAAAGGGATAACTCTCTGATCGATCTTGAGGCGGAGGAGGTGAAAATAAACACCATTTGAAAGACCAGAAGAAGAGGAAAATTGATTGCTGTGAATCCCATTTTTGAATCCACTGTAGAAAGATTAATGGAGGGCTCTTTTCTTGTCAGTTTTAGCTCCGATGTAACCTGTAAGGGATCCGTGATGCGTTTGGATACTTTTCTACCAGAGAAGAAGTCAGATTGGGTAGAGATGCAGATGTTCCTCCAGATACACCCATGTTAGTGAATTGTGCCTCACTAGTTCTCTGAACGGATAACGAAGTTCGCACATCCATTTTCATCCATATACAGCCCAAAAATCCAGTCAGAATGTTGACTCTATAAAAGAGACCTCGTTCTTCCCAATCAAACAACTGCAGCCTTCAAAGCGAGTAACCATTAACGTTAGCTGAAAATTAATAAGTGAGAAAACATAGACATACTGCCACAGTAAAACTGTACTAGACAGGAGGATGTCTATGGCAATTGTTACACTAACTATTTGCCAGCAAAATTAGACATGACAACCAGGGAAGGTACGCAGCGTACTATAGCTATATTATGACAGCCATCAAAAACAAGAACGGTACTTCTCTAAAGCTAAAACCTTGCTGGACTAGTATTACCCATAACAAGATTTTATGCATATGCCGCATGGTTAACAATTAAGACTGAATATCAAAAGAGAATTAGCATTTTCAATATTGAAATCTCAAGCAAACATGCAAATGCAGCAAATCTATGAGTAAAAGGACAGGTGAAGATCAGACGAAGGTTACAGATCAATGTTCCCACTGATGTGGCAATAGAGACAGGAGCAAGTCAAGAAAAGAATCTGCATAATCACTACCGCTAGTTCCCTACAAATTGCTAGTGTAGAACTGCCAGGCTATAACACAACACACAATAGGAGATGGGTCGTGAAATACAATGGCAAGATAAATAAAGACTTCATAAAAGCTGACTTTTGACTTTGATCCTTCCACGATAGCAGAGGAATCATAGGTCATCATTTTCAAGCCCAGACAAGAGACCCTCCTACTTCATTGCATGGTTTTATCTTACACAAAGTGGAAAGATAAAAATGAAATCACAAGGTTTGAAAAAACAAAAACATATCCCACTACATGGAAGCCATCACTTATGCAGAATTGGAAACCGCCAAATTAAACCCGAAAAACAGTTAACATCTTAAAGCTTCAAAGGTAAAAGCACAGGCAATAAAGAATGTCAAACAAAACAGTTAACATAAAGCTTCAAAGGTAAAAGCACAGGCAATAAAGAATGTAAAACAAAACAGATTCAGTACAAAATCCAACATTATTCCCTTATCAGAAATCCAAGATTTCACGCCAGGACCATAATTATCGTTCAAATCACTAATCAATTCTAAAAGTGGGGTGGAGAGCACCAAATCATTTTCTCCACTCAGTTCCTAAAATACCTATCAGTTCTTATCTTCTCTTTTACACACCACCAACAAAAACTCCACACAAGGAGGTCAATTACTGAATTTATCTCCAGAAAACAAATCACAGCATAGAACCTATAAGTTAAAAATAAATAAATAAAAAGGACCAAACCAGTTAAATCCGATAAAATCGAAGACAGTCCAGGCTGTCCAGCTAGATTGTCATCAAATTTAGACCAATAAAGAACAAAATCAAACAAAAGCCAGAAGAAAGAAGAAAAAAATTTGAAGCTAAAAGAAACCCATATCCACGTAAAACATGGTATCCATCAATAACCAATCACATACCTTTCCAACAGAAAAGCCTAGAAAGTTCCTATCTTTAAGATAATTTGACAACTAATACTATTTTTGAAGATAAAAAGAAAAGAAAGCTGAAGGCAGCTGGAGCAAGAATCTGACGAATTCGAAATGGCGGCTAAGAGAATTTTAGGAGATGAAGTACATAAATTTCCAGATGCAGTAGCACGAAAACGCAGATGGGAGGATGGGAGGCAAACGTATAATTTGAGCCAACCCTTTCCATATTGACTTGTTCTGAAATAAATATAATAAAGCCAAATGAAATGATTGGTGACGATCGTGTTGGATTAAGTTTAAGCCCTTAGAATTTCTTCAAAAGAGCAACCATGCCCTTATTTTTCTCAATGTTTCATGTAAGTCCGTGTTTATTTTAAGACATTCTTGGGACGTGTGAAAGCCACCGAACGCATCGTTTGGCCTTAAAAATGCATTAAGTCACTTATAAGGGATCGACGTCATAAATCGGGACGGTCAAGCTTTGTCCCAATCGACTTGTCCCGGTTCGTCATTACCATAAGATTTTAGAGGTGGCCCTCACCGCCTTTCACGGTGTGGCACTTAGTTCCGTATGGCTCAGGACGGTCAAGCTTTGTCCCAATGGACTTGTCCCGGTTCGTCCTTACCATAGGATTTTAGAGGTGGCCTCACCGCTCTCTCGCAGAAGACAGTTCGTATGGCGGCACGGCTCTGAATACTATTCGTAACGCTCTGGACTCACGACCGGTATTAAATGAGTCATAAATGGTCCGGTCAACTGCTTAGACCGTCGTCATCGCTTAGGCTAAAAGAGCTAACCCGAGTCGACAAGACCTTTATGTCTCACACTTACATGGGGGTGAGCAGGATTTTACTTTACCGATGTGGGACTTTACAAGTTCGATTTTGCAGAAGTTGGGGCTTATGTTCAGGATCAAACATTCGTCTCAACAAAATCAAATATTGACTATATATTCGATTTTTTTTAAAAGTTAGATGTCGTTATGATGCCTCAAAAGTATAACGTATTTTTTATGTGCTTTTGTTTGATATTGTTCACGATGTTGAACTAATAGCATAATCATAAAAGTTTTTTTTCTTCTTACAATAATAAGCGAAAGATCGTTTTGCATAATGAGGCAATTGAAGAATATTTGATGTTTATGTTGTGGTGGAGAGGGTTCTCAAAAAACAATGTGTATTGCCTTTACGGGTAGGTGCGAGGCAATAGTGTATTGTTTTAATTATATACTTTATCTTTGAAAATCTTTAATTATTAAGTTTGTGGTGAAATTTGATTGAAGTTTGTGGTCAAACAATCATTAGTGCATCGAGAATATTTGGAGTGTGACGACTGTACGGATCATCGATGTTTTACATCTTAGTGGTTGCAATTATATGTGATTGGATCAAGTAGGACTTGAACCGATTCAATTTGATGATCTCATAGTAGTCCGTGACGAGAGAATGTAATCTTTTTTTTTTTTTGAGGCGAGAGAATGTAATTGAAACACAGGATTACCATTTATGAATTTAATCTTAATCGTGATATGGTTATAGACTCAAACATTTACAAGGATTGTTTGGAAGTTGTGGTATAGTTAGCTCCAAAAATCTTTCATAATCTCATCCACATTAGCATCATCCAGGAATTGATAATAACTTGATAGTTGTTGTGATATATAGGAAGGTTAAAAGTTAATGAGTATTGGACAAAAGCAAAGGAAGTACTCTCTCTGTTTTACTTATACTAGTAAAGCGTCGTGCATTCAAGCGCGTGTTTTAGTGAAATAATTTTATATGTTTAGTTATGAATATACATTAGTAATTGTAAAGTAACACTTATTAAGCAAAATAACATTTGAGATAATGATCAGTATATTATAAAGATTTGATGTATCAATCTAAGATTCAATTTTAATTAGTATGATAGGAAGAAGGGTGAATCTATATTGTCGGTTGTAAATGATTAGACATATATTTTAGCCATTATAACTATATTTTCATCGTTCTTATTTATCTCATGAATTTGCCAAAACCGTGCATACCAATTCAACATATCTCCCACATAATAAATGTGTTCCTATTTAACAGATGGGTTATGCAGCCTGAAATTACTCTTTGTCCTCGATTTTACCCTCATACTATCTTTGGATTAGACATAATCAACACATCTTAATTGCCCTTATTTATTCTCTTTCTCAAAATATCATCTCGAAAATCACTCAGGAAAAGACTTCTCGTGAAGCATGTAATACTTTATATGACACATATGCATAGTCATCCCTGTGGCCGAATCAAACAAATTAAACAGTACCTCAAATCTATGCAAAAAAGGTTCTCAAACAATCTTTAATTATCTTCATGTTGTGAAAACTAAAACTGATGAATTAGTCGTCGGATCAATATGATCTTGTGAATCTTATTTCAACTATAAAGAGTGTGTTGGGGTTGTTCAAACACGTGACACCCCTATTGATATTGAAGAGCTTCAAGAAAAGCTATTTAATTATGAGACTCTTCCGTCTAAAATTCAACCGTTCATTTTTTCTGGACTTGCTACAACTCATTTGGCCGTATGACATCCTTTTCCTAGTGTTGGTTTGTTTCCACGTCTTACTATTCCTGATTCTTGGAAACATGTCCGAAATACTTTCTCTCATGCAGTAGGCTCGAGTTTTCGCCCTAAAAACCCCTACTTGGTTATTTCCAGTGTGGAAAGTGCAAGGACATTCAGAAAAATGGTGCAATCCTTACCAGGTTCAACCTCTTACAATTTTTTCTCATTTGGTCGAGTCCTTCAACATTGCTTCCTCTTCATGCACATTTGGTTGCTCAGTCATATTTTCTATGGCTTCTTAATAGTGGTGCCACGCATCATTTACCACCGATCTCAGTAATTTGGTATTACGTACCCTTATTCTGGCAATGAAGACGTCATGGTTGGTGTATTTCCATTACACACGAAGGTTTTATTCTTTTGACTCCTTTGAAATATTTTATGTTTAACGATGTATGAAATCGACCAGGTTACAATTGAGTTGATAATCGGGTAAATGCACTTCTAGGTGATGATCCAAATAACTTTTCGAGGGATTTGAGAGTGGGCCTTCAAAACACACAAAAACGTTAAGGGTCGCGGAGCTTGCCTTCATGGGATACTCTGGCACTCAAGTCAATATTTGAATAGAGGAATTTCTATTAAGAAATAGGAATGTATAGCAAACTTATTTTGTGTGTACATTGTAATTGAGGATGACGATACTTTATATAACTCTACCTCGTGAGGGAGTGAATTACGATGTATTGAAGTCATGGTCAAGGGATTTTACCATGTATTGATGTAATAAAGCATGTTATGGAGCAGTTAGGGCTCATGTTGTAACGGAACGTAAAATTTCAATGCCATCACTATAGCAGTTACCATCGTGGAGTAATGTCTGCATAAAGTCCGGAACACTTATTGAAGGGACTGTAATTGTTGTTTGAGGTAAAGGATGATTGTATTGTATTGATCATAAATTACCTAAGTGACCTACACGACATTGGTAATAAGGTACTGTAGACGTCTTGCATCTTGCCAATTATGAGGGACATAAGGCGACATGCATCATGTCGGTTGATGATATAAGGGTAGCCTACATTGTACTAAAGATGGAGCTTACTGGTTTAGGCCCGATATTGAGCTGAGCTTATGCCGCCATATATGTTGAAATGTCATTTATCACTCTATGTGAGGCCTGATGAGTGTCACGTGTACGGTGACCGATCTCACCCATTTCAATGTTCGTTGTGTTCACAACATGGCTCGTAATTTATTATGTATCTCCTAGCTTTGTCAAGTCCATAATGTTTCTTTTGAATTCTTACCCTCTAAACTTATTTGAATGAGTTTTAGACCAGTACTCGTATGATGCAATGATCGGTTAAAAATGGATTGTATGAATAACCAAACTCCCCCTTCTAGCTTTTCACAGTGAATAAAACATCAAAAGGTGCTCGGCACCATCATCTTTGTCACACAACTACCCTCGTTCTTCAAGCTATTCTTTGTCAAAATGATTTAGAAGTTGCCACCTCGATTACTTCTTCCTATTGTTTTGTTGTTTGGAGAATAAAAGTCACAGACTTTTTTTGCTACTTCTTTGTCAAAATGATTTAAAATTATATTGATATTGACAGGGAATACATAGCCTTAAAAAGTTATCCCGCATAAGAAGAACATATAACTCATCAACCACACCCATGAGCATAATGTTTTTCCGAGAGCGTCATCTTCATCTTATCTTTATTATCACGCCTTTTATCAATGCTATTATTTAATAATATTTAGCCATGATGTTATATTTAATGAAAACAATTATTAGGGATAAACATTTTTAGGGAAATATGTAGTGAAGAAACACAACCGTACCTCTATTATTTTTCTATTTTTATAAGTTGAATAATGATTAATACATTTTTCAGCTAGATCGTCACACTATTTATCTATGCTAGTATTTAATACCTACCAATGATTATTTTACTAACTGAAATTTATTAATTGGGAGAAAGACTTAGAGAAAACACCAACTTTGGTTTACACTCAAAACTTTATATGATTTCCACACTCTACCTCTCTCACCATAATGCGTTTTTACTTTGTAAAATAAATTTTAAAAACAAATCACTCACAACCAACGTATGATGTTGAGTAAAAACATTATGTAGATCTTTGAGTGTAAACTTATAAGTATTCGTTAATAATTTGGATACTGACGAATGCATTAAGTTGAATATAGATCACCACGTTTTTCATTTATATAAATACCATTTTTATCTTTGTTATTTAACATCTATAAATAATCATTATATTTAATAAAAACAAGTGGAGAAAAACACTTTCTAAGGGAAACACTTACGGAAAACACTTAGTCACTTTTAGTATTTTTTAATTTTATAAGTCGGATAATGAGCATAAATTACCTAAGTGACCTACACGACATTGGTAATAAGGTACTGTAGACGTTTTGCATCTTGCCGATTATGGGGGACATAAGGCGACATGCATCATGTCGGTTGATGATATAAGGGTAGCCTATGTTGTACTAAAGATGGAGCTTGCTGGTTGAGGCCCGATATCGAGCTGAGCTTATGCCGTCATATAGGTTGATATGTCATTTATCACTCTATGTGAGGCCTGATAAGTGTCACGTGTACGGTGACCGATCTCACCCATTTCAATGTTCGTTGTGTTCACAACATGGCTCGTAATTTATTATGTATCTCCTAGCTTTGCCAAGTCCATAATGTTTCTTTTGAATTCTTACCCTCTAAACTTATTCGAAGGAGTTTTAGACCAGTACTCGTATGATGCAATGATCGGTTAAAAATGGATTGTATGAATGACCAAACTCCCCCTTCTAGCTTTTCGCAGTGAATAAAACATCAAAAGGTGCTCGGCACATCATCTTTGTCACACAACTACCCTCGTTCTTCAAGCTATTCTTTGTCAAAATGATTTAGAAGTTGCCACCTCGATTACTTCTTCCTATTGTTTTGTTGTTTGGAGAATAAAAGTCACAGACTTTTTTTGCTACTTATTTGTCAAAATGATTTAAAATTATATTGATATTGACAGGGAATACATAGCCTTAAAAAGTTATTCCGCATAAGAAGAACGTATAACTCATCAACCACACCCATGAGCACAATGTTTTTCTGAGAGACGTCATCTTCATCTTATCTTTATTATCACGCCTTTTATCAATGTTATTATTTAATAATATTTGACCATGATGTTATATTTAATAAGAACAATTATTAGGGATAAACATTTTAGGGAAATATGTAGTGAAGAAACACAATCGTACCTCTATTATTTTTCTATTTCTATAAGTTGAATAATGATTAATACATTTTTCACTTAGATCATCACACTATTTATCTATGTTAGTATTTAATACCTACCAATGATTATTTTACTAAATGAAATAAATTAATTGGGAGAAAGACTTTTTAGAGAAAACACCAGCTTTGGATTACACTCAAAGCTTTATATGATTTCCACACTCAACCTCTCTCACCATACGTTTTTAATTTGTAAAATAAATTTAAAAAAAAACACAATCACTCACAACCAACATATGATGTTGAGTAAAAACATTATGTAGATCTTTGAGTGTAAACTTATAAGTATTCGTTAATAATTTGGATCTTTGCGAATGCATTAAGTTGAATATAGATCACCACGTTTTTCATTTATATATACACCATTTTTATCTTTGTTATTTAACATCTATAAATAATCATTACATTTAATAAAAACAATTTAGTTGGAGAAAAACACTTTCTAAGGGAAACACTTACGGAAAACACTTAGTCACTTTTAGTATTTTTTAATTTTATAAGTCGGATAATGATCAATACATTAAGTTTGATAATTAATGTTATAATATCCATAAAAAAAAGATAATGTTATAATATAATATATATTTATAAATACAATAACATAATATAATATAATATTTTGTTATAATAGTAATGATTGATCTATACGTTTTGGAAAGATCAATGTTATATTTATAACGTGTTTGATGTTTGATGATTGAGTTTTCTAATTGATTGGATAGATATATATGGAATTTAATTAAGGCGTATGATTGATTGAATGTATATATGGAATAATAAATTAAATTTATAACAATTTATTAAATTTATAACAATTTTCAAGAGGGGAAACACTTGACGGGGAAACACACCCGCTCTTTTATAATAGTGTAATGATTTATAAGACCAAGCATATATTTGGTAAAGGCAAGTGAACCAATTTTTACTTTCTTTTCTCTTCTTCTCATTTCCCTTGTTGCTAATACATATATATATATAGCTACCAATAAGGACACATGTCCTCATTATATTTATATGATGACACATGTCTACATGTGTCAAACTACAACAATGCCACATATGGCCTTAGGTGGCTAACTATATATATTTTTTATTTAGTGCCGTAAAATGGACTTTCACATATTACGTGTGTATTTATAACACTCCCCTTGGATGTCCATTACACAAAGAATCTGCCTCGTTAAAACCTTCATTATGAAAAAACCCTGTGGGAAAAAAGTCATAATGAAGGAAAAAGAGTACAACCTTCATTTGTGTATTACTCCCCCTGATATGAACATCTCTTCAGGTCCCTAAGCCGGCGCATTCCGATCTTCTTTATCATTTTCTCAAGCGTAGCGATAGGTAATGACTTCGTGAATAGATCTCTTTGGATTGTCGGTTGATCCGATCTCATTGAACAAACAATGTCGCCTTTCTTTTGAAGATCGTGAGTGAAGAAGAATTTTGGTGAAATATGTTTCGTTCGATCTCCCTTTATGTATCCTCCCTTTAGTTGTGCTATACATGCTGCATTGTCTTCACATAATGTAGTCGGCTTCTCTTTCTCAACAAACAATCCACAAGTTTCTCGTATATAATGCGTCAGTGATCTTAACGGACATATTCTCAAACTTGCTTCATGAATAGCAATTATCTCAAAGATGATTTGAGGATGTAGCGACCAATGATTGCTTAGTTGAGCACCATGAAATTGTTGTTCCACCGCTAGTAAATAAGTAACTGTGCGAGACCTTGCTTTGTGGGGTCGGATAAATATCCTGCATCCCGCATAACCAACGAGTTCCCGATTTGATTTGTTGGAGTAGAAGAGTCCAAGATCAATCATCCCTTGCAAATATCGAAACAAGTGTTTGACTCCATTCCTATGACGTTGCGTCGGAGCTGAACTAAATCTGGCCAATAAACTCACAGAAAAAGAAATATCCGGTCTAGTATTGTTAGCTAAATACATTAGAGCACCGATAGCACTGAGATATGGTACTTCAGGACCAAGTATCTCTTCGTTTTCTTCACATGGTCGAAAAGGATCTTTATCTATTTCAAGCGATCTCACGACCATTGGAGTGCTTAACGGATGTGATTTGTCCATATAGAATCGTTTCAAAACTTTCTCTGTATAAGTTGATTGATGGACAAAAATTCCATCTTCTAGATGTTCGATTTGTAAACCAAGACAAAACCTCGTCTGTCCAAAATCTTTAACTTCAAATTCTTTCTTTAAATAATCAATTGCTTTGGAAACTTCTTCAGGAGTTCCAACAATATTTAAATCATCAACATATACAGAGATTATCACAAATTGTGATTCACGCTTTCTGATAAAAACGCAAGGACAAATCAGACCATTTTTAAAACCTTCTTTAATTAAACTTTCACTGAGACGGTTATACCACATCCGTCCAGATTGCTTTAATCCATACATGGACTTTTGTAACTTGACATAATAAGTTTCTCGAGGATTCGATTTACATGCTTCAGGCATTCTAAATCCTGCAGGGATTTTCATATATATATCATTGTCAAGTTTCCCGTATAGATAAGCTGTAACAACGTCCATAAGACGCATTTGAAGGTTTTCATGCAATGCCAGGCTCACGAGGTATCGTAATGTTATCGAATCAACCACTGGTGAATAAGTTTCCTCGTAATCGATACCGGGCCTTTGTGAAAAGCCTTGGGCCACAAGTCGTGCTTTATATCTCAATATTTCATTTTTCTCATTTTTTTTCCGCACGAACACCCATTTGAACCCTACTGGCTTTATCCCTTCAGGGGTACGAACTACAGGTCCGAACACTTCTCGTTTTGCCAGGGATTCTAATTCTGATTTAATGGCATCTTGCCATCGTGGCCAATCTTTTCTTTTTCGACATTCATCAATTGATGTCGGTTCATGATCCTCATTTTCACCAATTATTTCAAGTGCGACATTATATGCAAAAATGTCGTCGATGATGACTTCCTCTCGGTTCCATTTTGTTCCGGAAGTTACATAGTTAATTGATGTCTCTATACATTCACCACTTTTGGGATTTGTAATTTTCTCGCTTTCATGGATCTCATCATCAATTTTAGAATCATCGACTTGATCACTTTGGTCATTTTGTCCTCTCTTCTTTCGAGGGTTTTTATCTTTCTCACCAACCGGTCTACCACGCTTCTGGCGTGGTTTCGATTCATTTGCTATATTATTCTTTTCAAGTCCTTCTGGGACTGAAACATGAGCCGGAGCATTGGCAGCTATGTAAGATTTAGTGACTCTACTAGAGTCATTAAATGCATCCGGTAATTGATTAGCTATCTTTTGCAAATGAATGATTCTTTGAACTTCAAGTTCACATGCACTTGTACGAGGATCAAGAAAATTTAACGACGTTTTCCAAGAGATTTCTTTCTGTAACAGTTATTTTTCAGGTCCATTTCCTCCCCCTAATCTCGGGAAAACAAGCCTCATCAAAATGACAATGCAAATCTTGCAAGTAAATAAGTCACCCGTCAAGGGTTCAAGATATCTAATAATAGACGGGGAGGTATATCCCACGTAAATTCCCAATCTTCTTTGGGGGCCCATCTTGGTGCGTCTTGCTGCAGGCAGTATTGGTACATATACTACGCAACCAAAAATTCTTAGATGAGATATATTGGGCTCATGACCCATAGCCAAATTGCATCGGGAGTATTTGTTATAGCTCGATGGTCTAATTTGCAAAAGTCTTTCTTTGCATGTAAAATAGCATGTCCCAAGCGAGATATGGGTAAATTTGTTCTCATTAACATTGGTCTAGCAATTAATCGTAGTCGTTTAATACATGACTCGGCTAGACCATTTTGCGTGTGAACATGAGCAACCGGATGTTCCACACTAATTCCCACAGACATGCAATAATCATCAAAAGCACGTGATGAATATTCCGCAGCATTGTCCAAACGGATATTTTTGATCGGATAATCCGGAAATTGTGGTAAACGGATTATCTGTGCTAGTAATTTTGCAAATGCCAAGTTGTGAGTTGATAACAATGATACATGTGACCATCTACTGGATACGTCAATTAGGACCATAAAATATCTGAACTGTCCACTGAGTGGATGTATAGGTCCACATATGTCGCCATGAATTCGTTCTAAAAATACTTGCGATTCAGTAGCCACTTTCATGACGGATGGCCTTGTAATAAACTTTCCTTGAGAACATGATGTACATAATTCATTAACATTGAAAAACTTCAGGTTTCTCAGTACGTGGCCATTTGAGTTCTCAATGATTCTTTTCATCATAACTGATCCGGGATGTCCCGATCGATCATGCAGATTCTCAATAAATTATCATCGATAAACTTACGGTTTTTACTACAAGATACGTCTCAAGCGCATTTATTTTGGTATAATACAATCCCGATGATAGAGAATGTAGTTTCTCTAATATATTTTTCTCCCCTGAGACATATACTGTAATATACAAATATTCAGTATTTCTCTCATTCATTGTCTCAATATGATATCCATTCCGGATGATATCTTTAAAACTCAATAAATTTCTTCGGGATTTCGGAGAATACAAAGCATGATCGAGCATAAATTTTGTTCCCCCAGGGAGAAATATCGTGGCTCTTCCGAAGCCTTCGATCAGTTTTGCACTGCCACATATAGTATTAACGTTTATCTTTTCTTTTCTCAAGAAAGAAAAATATTTTTCATGTTTGTGTATCGTATGCGTAGTGGCACTATCAATCAGACAAACATCTTCGTTTGTATCTCGCACATCAACGACATTCATTTGGTGGTTTAATTGTTTGTCCATCTATGATGCACGTATCTTAGTCATTCAACAGAGATAACAATGCTTCTTTAGCCTTGTGCATACAGAGATTCATTGAGATTGTTTCATCCTCCACGCCCTTTGGAGATGATGCCTATGGACTATACACTTGCAACCATTGGAAATGTAAAAAAAAAAAAAAAAATATTGAAAAAAACACACCAGACTTTCATGAAATACAAACATCATACTGGAATGGGCATGCACCGTGCCTTGCACGGTCTTACCCACTAGTATATATATATATATACCAGTAGGGAAACGAGGAAGGTTAAAGGTTAATGAGTATTGGACAAAAGCACAAAAGCAAAGGAAGTACTCTCTCTGTTTACTTATATTTACAAGACCAAGCATATATTTGGTAAAGGCAAGTTCCCTGGTAAAGGCAAGTGAACCAATTTTTACTTTCTTTTCTCTGCTTCTCATTTCCCTTGTTGCTGATACATATATATAGCTATCATTAAGGACACATGTCCTCATTATATTTATATGATGACACATGTCTACATGTGTCAAACTACAACAATGCCACATATGGCCTTAGGTGGCTAACTATATATATATATTATTTAGTGCCGTAAAATGGATATTCACATATTACGTGTGTATTTATAACAATAGTTAAATTAACTACAACAAAAGCAAAGTTTTTGTTTTATTATATAAGACGGCTTTTATCGGCACCACAAAACTACTACCATCACCTTTTATTTTATTATTTTTTTTATTTACTTCAACATACCATAAAATTACTCTTACCACCACGGCTTATTAAATTCTATTTTATTACAACTTAGTCCCTCAATTAACATAAATACTATTTTTCGCTATCTTTTAATATCATCATTAAAATAAAAACTCATCACCAAACACCAAATGAACAAGTAGCACAAACAAATTAGTGTATTAATCATCCGAAAAATAATGAGCTTTCTGCATCTTAAATTTCATCCAAAAACCTCAACCCAACCTCCACCCGGCCAGTTCACCATTCCCGGTGATGGTCCTCCAGCGGTGTCCGCTCCCGTATACATCTTGAACACCAAAATCCAACCTCAGGTTCACTTACATCTCGTCCATCTTCATTTTCTCCGTGATTGCAGTTGTCTTCCCGGCCAGGAGAAGTCAACGCAAAGCGATTTCTCCATGGATACTCCGTCTTCTTCCATGGTTACTCTAATACCTTGTCTATGTTGGAAAAAAATAGTAATTAGGATTTGACGGAAAAGTAGAAAAACTCCAAAGCACGTAAGAACGTTGTCTTCAAGAGATATTTCGTCTCACACGATTTGTCACTTAGGTATTCAAACGAAAATCTCTCTCTGGATACAATGAAGGTGTTTGATTCAAACAGTGACTTGTTTGAATCAAACGCGAGGACACTCACAATTTGTCTAATGATGCTGTAACTTATGAATGATTCGTTTGCATATGTTGTGCCTTTTATAGGTTGAAAGTACCCCATAACGAATGGAGGTACCCCTTACATGAAAGGGTAAGTTCATATCATTTTGGACAAGAATATAATGAGGCGGCTGGATGGTGGTGGAGATAGAGGTAATTAAGGTGGTTGTGAAGTTGGGTGGTGGTGGTGAAGAATTTAGGTGGTGGCAGCTGGTTTTTAACAAGGTGGAGAATTAGGGTTGAAGAATTGTTGGAGACTGATGTTACTATTTTCATATTTGGATGGGGGTTGCTCGTTTTTTGAGATCTTGGAGTGGGGTGGCGCATTTTATTGGTGGGGGAGGGAGGAGGCACAATTAAAGAGAGGGAGCAGAAGAGGCGGGTTGGTTGGGGTGGGGTGGCTAATTTGACAATGGAGAAATTTGGGCGGCGGGGAGAGAGAAAGGAAGGATTCGGGTAGTGGAAGAAGAAGGCTTCAGGATGTGGAAGAAAGATGGTGGTTAGAAGTGTAAGGATGGTGGAGATGGGTGGTGGTGATGGGGTGTGGTGTTGGATGAAGAGGGTGTGTTGTGAGTTTATTCATTAGTTGTGGATAGTGTTACTTAATAGTTAGGTGTAACAAGTAAATCATCATTTTTTCGTGTGTTTGAAGTAAAAATAATAATAAAAATATTGTTGTGATTTGGGAATAATTTAAAGAGTGCCGACAAGATAAATGTGGTGTCGAAAAGTAAAATCGTAATGCCAATAGGATCCGCCTTATGTAAAAGGGTCAAGCTAAAGCGCTAAAGAAGAAAAATGGTAGGATGGTGTCGGGTCACCCAACACCAATACTTGGGAAGCTTTTACTACTATCATTGGGGCAAAGAAATGTGTTCCATTAGAGTTCCTTAAAACACAAAAATGTAACGGCTCATACCTATCCTAGAGGTAGAATAGGTAAAGGTCATTAAACACGTGCATAATTCATGACAACTACACACGTCGAGTCTTACTTCACATTGATATCATACCAAATTTTACTGAAGCTTGAATTTAGATTCAGTAGAAAGATAAAATAAAACAATCCCATATAAATAATATGAACAATAAGGTTGTCATCAACTATGACAAATTTGATAAAGTAAATAATAATTTTCTGTGTCTTTCATTCATCATCACTTCACATATTTATACATCACAATTAGAATCCTACTTCCAATAAAATACCCTAACCGCCCTTAACTCAAAACAATGCCATAATAAAAAATAATAATAATACGCCGTAATAAGCCCGACAAAATCGTAGCCTAGCCGGTGGTACCAGGCCGGCAAGGTGGCAATTGTGTCAACAGTGACAACTTTCTTGTTAGTGATATTACCGATACAATCTACAATCCCAATAAAGCAAGTACCATAAAGAGCAACCTCATCCCATACAATAATCCAACATGATCCTTAAAAAACCATACACTAAGATCAACCATAATGTCTTACTCTACTCAAGTACTACAAGAGATGGTCTCAATAAAAAGGAACAAGATACATAACAAGTTAAATGTTTTAGGGCACCGCCCATACAACTCAAAAAAAAAAAAAAAAAAAAAAAATCTAACTACCATAATAGAAAACACGAACATAATCCTTGTATCCATCATTTCCAACATCACATTTCTTTGAAAATGTTAAATAAGGAGTGAGCTCAGTGCTAAGTAAGAAAAAGCATAATCAATAGGGATCCATGAGAATATCCGAGAATATTTTTGCAGTTCTCTAATGATTATTGTATTTTAAACTAAAAAATAATGATAGCAATAATAATACTAATATGGAATGTAACTAACTCAATGCATGTAGTAAAATTGACACTGAACAGGGAATGAACAAGCAATGATGCATGAAAGTGTTGGTGAAGGGGAATGTTGAGTAATGTTAAATATGACAATATCTATAATAAATGAATAACTTGTACTGATAATAATGATAATATTTACAGTAAATGACTAACTGTAGTGAATGCAATACTGATGCTTGTCATGACCCTATATATAATGAATGTTGTCAAGCTTGTCATGACCCTTTAATATTGCCATGCCTGCTATGACCTTTAAATAAATATTGTCATGACCCTTTAATGATGTTGTCATGCTTGTCATGACCCTTTAATGAATATTGCAATGCTTTCTACTATCACTAAATGAATTAGTAAACTGATTGAGAATAACTATAATTCTAAAATATAGAAAAGTGCTCTAATTCTACATGACAACTACAACTAGATGATGATTCTCGGTGCACCAACAAAACCAAATCTCAAACAAAATGCGGACTTAAGGAATTAGGCAAAATTAGGATTAGTCTCTACAGCTTGCTTATTTTGGATTTTAGTCTCGCTCTCACATTCAGTGAGAAAATGGTCCTCTAAGTTTGCTCTTTTTTGGATTTTAGTCTATTAAATCGGAAATAGGTGATTGAACACCGAATTTTTAAAAATAGTCCTCTAACTAGGTTGCCACGTAAGCGTTTTTAAAGATTAGGTGCCCAATCATTATTTCAGCGGATAGACTAAAATCCAAAAAAGCTAATTTAGAGGACCATTTTCCTCACCGAAGTTAAAACAAGACTAAAATCCAAAATAAGTGAGTTAGAATTTAAAATCACAATTTTGCCTAAGGAATTAAGAGCGGAAAAATAATGAAGTTCGCCTAAACCCATCAATTATGTTTTCCTTACCTCGTAAGCTAAAAGCCTACTCCAAGATCATAGAAAACAAAGCTGAATCCATGGGATTTCCTAGAAAAACTAAGATTAAAAAGGCAAGAGAGCTAGATCAAAAAAAGAAACTTGAAGATAGATGGAAGAATCTAATCTAGATGCTTAGAAACATAAAGAAGATGAAGAAACCTCGGATTTCTTACTAAAATTGTAGCCAAAATACTAGAACTTCTTCTTCTTTACGTGTGTATGCTTGAGCTTGATTTTCTCGATGTAGAGATGAAGGTGGGTTGCTTCCTTGTTCGTGAAATATCATTTGATCTTGATCCTGTAGAATCAAAAGATGAAAGAAATGAAAATAGTTAATAATTTGGGTGCTTCTTTAGATTTAAGAAGGAAAGATGATAGATTAGAGAGAGCTTTTTTTGTTGAAGGAATGGAGGGAGGAGTTGGCTTCCAAAAGGAGGGTGAGAGAAAAGAGAATGAACCCAAATTTCTAAGAGGTGCTCTTTTTATAACCTAAAAGAGAAAATTGTCAAAAATGCTCTTTTTTTTTTCTTCATAAAAGACGATCTTTATTGAACAAAAATAAGTGGAACGTGTCATCAAACAAAATACAACTCAAGAGAGCAAAATCAAACAAAAAAAATAAAGGGACTAGCCCCAATAACAAAACTGCTAAATCAGACTACAAAATTCCAAGCTAGCTTGAAGTTCATAATCCTTTCCACCGTTTGTGAAAGGAGCACATGCATAAGAGGTCGCTCCACATCAGTCTCATTAACACTTTTGTTCCTCCAATACCAGATACTATAAACAATATCTCTGAACATAAAAGGCCAATCGGTATTCCCTATGTTTGATAAAATGGGTTATTGTAACGCCCCCAGACCCTGGGCCTGATAACGCTAAATAAGTCATAATGATCCGGTCAACTGCCTAGACCGTCGTCCTCGTTTGGTCTAAAAGAGCTAACTCGAGTTGATAAGACCTTTATGTCTCACACTTATATGGGGGTGAGCAGGACATTATTTTATAGATGCGGGACTTTACATTCTCCCCCAATATAAAGGACTGGCGTCCTTGCCAGAACAGCCAGGACTTGTCCCAGTCTCGTCCCTGCCATAGGATTCTAGAGGTGCCCCCACCTCCTCTCACATTGTGGCACGTAGCTCCGTATAGCAGCCGGCTTTGATACCATTCTGTAACGCCCCAAGACCCCGGGCCTGGTAGCACTAATGAGTCATAAATGATCCGACCAACTGCTTAGACCGTCGTCTCACTTGGTCTAAAAGAACTACCGAGTTGACAAGACATTTATGTCTCACACTTATATGGGGGTGAAGAGGACATTATTTTACAGATTTGATACTTTACAGCTATAACAAAAACTGAGGGATGGGGTTGGGCCACCCCCTCATTGGAGATGCCTTGGGTTGGTTAGATTAGAGGTTCATATGCAAAAGTGACGACGGGAAACCAGTGCTAGGCGGGAAAGGGTAACATGTTGTTGTTGTTGTTGTTGTTATTATTGAAAGGTGTTGGATAATTGAAGGCAATTGTTATTGGCACCACATCAGATCTACTCTCGGGCACCACACCGATTTTCGACCTCTACAAAGTCAATGTAAACTCAACATTCAACTTTTCAAAGGCTGAATGTCCATTTTCGACTCTGAAAGTCGAACCTAGTCCGAAGTGTGATACCACGGTAGATTCATTATGATGCCAATAACAACGCCCAAATTGAATCTTCAATCCCTTCAATGCTTTAAAACAAAGTGGTTTAAACTAGTATACGTTATAGAGACGAGACTCATTCCCACATCGCTAATTAGTTTGGTATTGACCTCTGGAACTCCAATAATAAGGTATCTACTCTTGTGTATTGGGTGCTTTGATTAAGATGTATCACTTTTGATAAAATTTTATAGTCTATTATTTAACTAGGGGTGTTCAATATTATTAAAATCGAATCAAACTGACCAAACCGATACGAAAACCATTCAGATGGTTCTTGAAACTACGAAAACCGAACCGACCAAAAACCAAACCAAATCGATTTGAATTGGTTTACTTTTGGTTTTGAAAAGGTAATACCAATAAAACCAAACCAACAACTAATGAACACAATTAGGGTAAGGACATATTTCTATTGGCATATAATACATATATATAAAGTAGTGTTGATAACAACAAAATGATCAAAACAAGTGACCATACATTTTTACACTATTTTGTATGGTATAGGAAGAATTGTATGCTTACACCGCATATAATTAAATTATACATGTTCATTTGTGTGTATTATATATTGTTGGTCCCTGGTAAGGCTTGGAGCAAGTTCAAAGGGGTGAATGAACTTGTTGGATTTTGGACTTTTTAAGATCTTTTTAACTCAATTAACTTGTCAAAGTTATGCCGCGGAATATTAAAGCCTTTTGAATCTATTTTCAAAACTTCTGCTAGATGAAATCAAATTGCAATGCTTAAATTAAATTTGTTTAAAGTAAGTGCATAAATTATACAGGCTCAAATTTGTTATCGAAGTTCGAGGAGGTGTAATCCTCTGCGTCTCCGTTTCTTCTGTGACAAAGAGGAATTCATTATCGTTCTCAGTACACCGTTACAATAGTGACGATAGTCCTTGACAACCTTCAGTTGCTTTACTATATGAGCTACCAGTCATTCACAACCCTCGCCTGCTTCACTGATTAAATCTGTTGTTCCTTCGAATTGAATCTTCAACAACTATCACAAAAGCTCCTTCACAATCTTCAACTGCTCCAGCTATTTCAGTCCTAGACTGTCTTTAACTGTTTCATTGAATCTCTGTCCTTCACTGCTTCACACATTAATTCCTTTAAATGAAATAAACTTGGAGTGAGAGTTGGATCAAGAATGATTCTTTGAGCTTGACTGGATATTACTTTGTAGCTCCAGAGTTTGCTCAAGAATCAGGAGTAGCAGCGAGATGATTCTGTTTAAGCTTCGAATTATTACTAACTCTTGAGTGCTATATTTGGCTTTTGAGTGGTTTGATTTCTTTATTCATCAAATCTGGTCTTTGTCATCTGATTTGATCTGAATTTGTATTACACAATTTATTCCTCATATCACATCTGTTCTTTGTCATCTGAACTGATCTTCTGGTATGCTTTTCTGACTTTTTCATATCTGTTGGTTTTTTCTTAAATGGTCTTCTCTTCATCTGACAAACTTTAAAAGATGGTATTCAATTCTTCAGTCTTCTGCTCTGAGTCTGATCCTTAGTCTTCAGTATTCTGATATGGTCTTCAGTCTTCGTCTGAATGTTAACTAATCCTGATCTAAACAATTATAAATGAAAGACTAACATTTTTCTTATTACAACCACAAGTCTGTTCAAACTTATACAATCATTTCACACATCTAGTAAAGACCAATCATATCACACATCTACATATATATATATATATACACACACAGAGGGGCGTCCCTGTCCAAATTTAGGCTCGGGGCAAAAAAAAAATTTAGGACTTTCTTAAAAAAAGATTAACCAAAATTTTTATACCTATGCAATTTGGAACCACTGGTCACTTAAATAGTTATCTTATATTCTTTCACCACTAAGAGTATAATACATCATTTGGTAAATTATTGAAACTTAATATACAAATACAAAATATATATATGCTATTGAGTAAAAAATTGACGGGACCCTTAAATTCGGCCCCGTTGGCCACCCCCAGTTCAACTTTAGGATTATACTAACATATATATTTATTTATCTATTACGGGTGTAGTATGTTAAAATTCTTCGAGTTGTTGACACGTTTTTTATGACTAAATTTTTTTTTTAGTTGATTTGCTGGTTATTGTTTGATTTGATAGCAATTTTGAAACTTATTGTCACTTGCTTGTATATATGTTTTCATTTCTTTATTAATGTGACTTATGACATGTTGACTTGCATGCAGATTGTAATTACCTAATGAGCCAAATAACTAAATAGAAAGAAATGTGTTTACCATGATATAATTGTGTATTATTAGATCAATTTAGTTGCTATGTTTGCTTTGTGATAGCATCTGTAGTGTAAACCGACAAACCGAAAAATGTACGACCGAACAGAATTTAATATGATTCAATTTGGTTTCATATTTTCAAACTAAAATATTTGGGATGGTTTAAAAAATCCTTAAAATCAAACCGAACCGAACATTGAACCCCTATAAGCTTAACGTTTAGGTTTTAGAGGAGTTTTTATCTTCTTTTTATTTTTATTTTTATTTTTATCTTTCACTATTGTGGTATTGTTTCTTTTACCTATCGATGTATGTCAGTTTGCAAATCACATACATTTGGTGACGAGTTTTACTTTTCTATTTAATGAATATAGCTCGGAGTTCATTCCTTAACAAACTACTAATACAAGAGCCTAGTTTTCTGTGCTTGGGAAATGGACATCATGACAATAAGTTCGACCAAAATGTAACTTTGGGATGTGACATCTTAAGATGAAACATTAAATGCTATCTTATTTGGAAAGGATAATAATCTATATTCTAGAGAGACAATTGCCAAGATGCATATTTTTGTGCAAATCAATACCCGAGACTAGGGGTGAACGAAAATTCCAAAAACCAAACCAATTGATCAGACCAAATTGAACTAATCCAGAAAAACATGAACCATCGTTTTTCAATTGATCTTCATATAACTAAAAACCAAACCGTTTGATACAATTTGATTTTAATTTGAAAAAAAATCAGACCATTTCAAACTGGACCAGACCAGATACTTAGTTTTATCAATAATATGTATAATCACTCTATTAAATTCGCTCCAACTCGGCCTATTTACATTTCGAATTTTCAATACATTATTGGTCCATAATTTATTTCATATCATAAACATTCGTCTTTTTGTTATCCTTTCACTCACTCATCTTCAATGTTTCAATCTGTTAAATGAACACAAATCAATTCATAACTCAAGACCCCTGATTCATTCTTGTTTACCTGCTTTCTCAGCACCATAATTTGAGATAACTGATCATTTATTCATGATATGCGCGAAAGCTAGTTACATTTTACATCTCTCTCACTCACAAAATAATACTTAATCTTCTCCCCAGGTCTCACTCTATTTTGTTTTAAGAATGTTGTGATTTATCTAAGTTATTCAATGTTGTGGGTGTTAGTTTAATATTAATAATGTATAGATATTAAATCTTCATCGGTGAACTAAAATGAGTAAGATATGATTCTTTATTGTCTTGTTTGTGCCTTGCTAGGAGTTTGGTGGTAGATATCGGGTTTGTTGTTTTGAATGATGGTTAAAAGGGTGGTTAGTTTTGGGATCTTATTTAGGCATGAGGAGGGATATATTCAATATAAATAATCTGTTAAATCACCCATTTGGTTTCATTCGCATGACAATATTGATATATCGCATATATTACCATATATTAATCCTAGAAAAGTTGCGATCTACAATCAATTAATTTTCAAGTTCATGAAAACCTTGAAAAACTGGGACCAAACCAAGCCAAACTGGCTTGGACAAATGTGTTTAGCTTAAAACCATTTCAGTTAGGTTTGAAATTTTGAAAAACGTATAAAACGGTTCGGTTTCATAAATGAAAAACCGGTCCAACTGGACCACATTCATCCCTACCGGAGACAACTTCTTTCAAGGGTTGTTCCAACAATACATAAATTTGTTTGTGAAGAATGTAACATATTTACTATATTTAGATCGCGAGAATTTTTGTCGTAGTGTAGATATTTGTTAAGGAGTCAAGACATAATATCAATCGTTAGTTTAGGTTGGTATTGGCTTTTAGTTTTCTATAAATAAGCATTTACTCTTTTGTATTAGAACCATCAAGTAAGATGTAACATTTCAGATAAACCATTGTCGTCAATACCCTAATATTTTTCTTTTGAGGGGAAAAGATTATTTATTGCGCACTATCGGCGTTGCATGCATGAATTACATGGGAATGTGTGAATTTCCCCATTCGATGCACCCCACAAATTTCAGCCTTTTGCAAAAAGATGGGCAAGGGTATTGCATTCGGGAATGGATCCCCTACGGTGCCTTATGTCATGTGCAATGTGCTGTGCACATTCTCAGCCACTTTTCCTTCTTCTTTTTTTTGGCTTTATATTTTATTTTTTTATGAATCAAATCCTATTAAACACGGATACAAATACAGACATATTGTATTACACGATATGAATACGACAATATATCTAAATTCAAAATTAAAATACACGTCACATTTGCTAAAAAAAAATACACGACAAATCAAATGGTGATAAACAATTATTTTTTGTGAATGATGATAAGTTTAATAAGATAGAATACTTTTCAAATTATAATTCAAGTTGATAATCATTTTTCATCGCAATTCGTGTGTAACTTATCTTGCCGTTAAACATTTTTCCGGTAAAAATTGAAATTATAAAATAATTTTTTTTGTTCATGTACGGATGTGCCGACATCGTGTCATAGTATCATATATAAAAATATTGATTAGTATAATTATTTAAGTAAACCGACAACTATCGGTTGCTCGATCAGGCACGACCGGTTGGTTGGTTAGGTGATACCGGTTGGTCGGTTGGGCGATATTGGTTTCCATATATGGTATAATTATGTATATTGGATAGCATTAATGTATATTAGATTTATGATTTGTTTTATTTTATATTTTTTTATTACATATCTATATATGGAAGCGGTATCGCCCGACCGACCAACCGGTATCACGACCAACCAACCCGGTCGTGTTCGATCGACCAACGGCAGTGTCGGTTTACTTAAATAATTAAACTAATCAATATTTTTATATATAATACTACGACACGATGTCGATACATGAACAAAAACTTTATTTTATAATTTCAATTTTTCCGGAGAAATATTTAACGACAAGATAAGTCTGATATCTAATTGCGATGAAAAATGATTTTTAACCTGAATTATAATTTTAAAGGTATTCTATCTTATTAAATTTACCATCATTCATAAAAAATAATTGTTTATCATCATTTGATGTGTCGTGTATTTCTTTTTCTTGAGAAAATGTGTCGTGTATTTCAATTTTGAATTTAGATATATTATCGTATTCATGTCGTGTAATACAATATGTCATAATTTGTATCCGCGTTTTATAAGATTTGATTCATAAAAAAACAAATGGTGGCTGAGAATGTGCACGGCACATTGCACATAATGCACGGTAGGCAATGTTGCATGATACGTATACGCCCACACGACACCTATTGCGAAACAAATGATACGGCTAATTCCAGGCACGGCACACCGCCAACCGCCAAAATTTAAGGCATACGGCTATATATATATATATATATATATTATGATGTAAATAAGATTCAATTTGTCAAAAAAAAAAATATCGTAAAAATCTAAAAAAACTAGAGAAAATAAGGGCAATACGTAAACTCTATGAATATTTAAAATAGATATTCGACTTTTATACGGTGCCAAAAGAAATTCTGATCGACTTTCAAAATACTACAAATTGTAAAAATTATTGTTTATCAACAAGAAACATATAAACTTAATACGGCGTACTATTTATTAAATTGTTATAAAAATAGAAATAGTGTATTTTAACGTTTCCATTGAAGAAAACTTAAATAAAGAAAAAAAAATTAAAAATTTGGGTAGGAGTGTTGGGGAGTGTCGGTGCCGTGTCGACAGTGTGTCGGATATTAAAATTTTAAATAATATTTTTTAATCAACCGACACGTGTCGGACACGTGTCGGAGCGTGTCAGTCGCATGTCGTGTCGAAAATGTGTCGGACACGACGCACGACGTCCAGATTGAAGTGTCAAGATCATGTGCATAAAGTAGAGGATCCATTCCCATTGCATTCTCTCCTTTCAGACAAAAAGAAAACAATGGAAAAACATGTTGACACTTAACAACACTACAATACCCTAACATTTGAGCTTGTCTTTTAGGTTTCAAAAATGATTTTTTGTATCCATCGTTGTAGTGATATTCTTCCCTTTTTGCATGTAGATTTAGATCAAATAGACCAAACCACCTGGATTTAGTGTAGCCAATTTTATTTTTCTACTCTGTTTATTTTCTGTCATTAAAGACTATAGGTCAAATTCATTCCTCAGCATGTTTGTTAGGCGAGTTTGTCATTAAAGACTGTAGGTCAAATTCATTTTTCTCCTTTTTGCATTAGGAGGTTTTTTATGTCATTCTAATATTTGTGTATGATTATGATATAATGGAATAGAATGAAATTTTATTTCAATAGAATGAAATTTGTTCATTTTCGTTCATTCCAAAAATGGATGAAATGTGATGGAATAATATGAAAATCGACAAAACATGTGGATGATAGGGTAAGAGTGGGTGGGTGGTTAGGTAGGGTAAGGTAGAAGATGGAGTAGGGTAGGTAGGGTGGGGTAGGGTAAGGTAGGGGTGGGGTGGATTAGAGTAGGTGGTGGGGTAAGGTAGGTAGGATGCGTATGATAGGATAGGGTGAGATAGGTGGTGAGTAGGGTAGAGTGGATAGGGTAAGGTAGGGGTGGGGTGGTATGAGGTGGGGTTAGATAGGTGAGTGAAAAGGTAGGTTGGTGTGTTAAAGTAAGGTATGGCAGGGTGGGTAGGGTGGTGATAGAGTAGGATAGGAGGTTAAGTTAAGGTACGTAGGAGGGGTAGGTAGGTAGGAGGGTGGGTAGGGTAAGGTGAGGTAAGATAGGGTAGTGTGGGTAGAGTAAGGTATGTAAGGTAGGGTGAGGTAAGTGGGTGGTAAATTAGGTTGGGGTACTGAGGTAGGGTAGAGTGGGTAACGAGGTAGAGTGCGGTGGGGGTGATTGGTAAGAGTAAGCCTAGTGAAATGTAAGGAATGATGTGTAGTGTAGGGCAGAGTGATGTGGTATGGTAAAATGGGTGACGGGGTAGGGCCACCCCACCCCTTGCACCCTATCATACATTATGAACTGTGCCCTACCCCACCACACATTAATCCACGACCCTACCCTACTCATCACTCAATGAATCACCTTTTATATAGTTTGTTTCATTCTATTCTTTCACATCTCAAACGCAGTAATGAAATGAATTTATTCCATTACATTCCTATTATTTTATTCCATTCCATTCTATTTCTGCATAACAAACATGTCATAACATTGTCAAAATGGAATGCATAAATAATATGCATTTATTTATTGCCAATTCAACATCTCCTATTTACTTGAAACTCCTCCCCCCTATGTAACATATAGTCAATATATCAGATACGAATATACGCTTATGGCTGGACACACTGAAAACCTATAAGCTTCCTCAACTCAAGAGTATATCATATCATTATCAACAAACAAATAAGAATCAACTTTATAATAATCAAAATAAAAAATAAAAAAAGCAATTGAAATGGACGATTCTGCCCTCATCTGGAAAGAAAACCCATTGGAAAAAGAAAAAAAACGATTCTATAAAAAATATAGAAAAAAAATCCTGATTACAATCAGTTGAACTAAACTAAGCTAGGAAATTGATATGATTAATTTTGCTTTCAGGCATTCAACAAGTGTAAGATAGAAACACAACCTGCAGTTATCTCTATGAAGGAAGGTGTTTTGTTGATTCTTTATCCCCCTCTTATTGGACATTACCAAGTGAATCAGGACGACCGTCATTCTTGCACCCCTGCAACAAGAGCATATGGACGTTAACATATTACTTACAAAGACAAAGTGACCAAAAATATAAAATATTAATCCACAAATTATGACGTAGGCTCGGCTATGCAACTTGAACAGACCTTAGGCTGACGTCCTTCGAAATTTTCATTCGAGATGTCTCTTTATGTATAGACAAGATATGGTACCCCAAAGTGCAATGGAAGTCATCAACCTAGGCCATAGGCTTCTTGACCGTCCATTGACCCCGTCCAAATAAATGAAAAGTAATAATAGAAGACAGAACTGAAACAAATAAAAAAACATCCCAACCAAAACTATCATCCACCCGATATTTACATGTACAGAAAATGATAGGGACACATTGTTTATGCCACAAACTGAGTGAGGCGCAATCATTATCAACATCCTTCCATGACAGTATGTCACCCTGATTTATATGGAACACACTAATCAATATATTGGCTCAAGTTGTGACAAAAGGGCTGTGCTTGTAGCCACTTTTGACAGACAGATGTATATCAAATCGTATCTTGAGAATACGGAGTGTGTAAACGTGCGCATAAAACTACAAGTCCAAAGCTTTTGAACTTGAATTTCCAGAAACAGAGCCAAGAAGTACAAATGGATTACAAGATATATGCAATTAGGTAAAGAGGATAAAGTAAATTTTAAAGGCCACAAGGTTGAGAAAGATTACTTACTTTTCCCTTTCTTGTCGCGACAGTAAAGACTTTTACAGCAACACTGAAATGCTTTGATCGGATGGTTATGGTCGTTAAAATCAATCTTGTAATCCTGATAAATGTTGTATCCAATGTTATGATTCAAATCCTCTTTTGGTTTTTCAGATAGTCAATACGATTATTTCTTGACCAACTATTTTCAAAGCTTGAGAAATCTTAGTCTAGAATTACATATGGAAGTTCTTAAGAGATAAAAATTTATTAAACACATACTGGCTTTAGATGAAGATACAGTTCCTAGAGACACAGTTTTTGAAACATGATAATGATAGGTCTACACTCTACACTAAATGTCTATATAAGGTCTCTATCTTTGTGGCTTTGACTTTATTTATTTATTTATTTTACAAATGAAAAATGTGTGATGAGATGATGGTTTAAATAGACATTATGTACACATTTGGTATATACACCTATCATTGTTCTTTGAAACAACTATTTGGCATATAAATAATAATAATAATTATTATTATTATTATACTGATGTACTACAAAACACTACTGTTACGACATTTCTACTTTTGACTTTAACCAAACATATATATATATATATATATATATATATATATATATATATATATATATATATATATATATTTCTAACTATTAATGCCACATACCCATGTAAGCTCTTCAAAAGCATCTATTTTCCTTTTAGTGAAAAAGGCAAGCTGCAGGAAATTGAAGCCAGTAAGTCCGCCAAACTGACACAAATAAGTTGATGAAAAGTATAATACAAATTGAATATAAATTAAAAAAGATCATTTATGAAGCCAACTTGACCTTACGTGATAATAATGATGATCAGGTGACTCCACCTCAACTGGTATGTCCAGTAGGTTTGCATCATAGCATCTGCATCAGTCACAAATGGACGTAAACTGACATATTATTTGCCGTTTGGCAGGTAATTCTAATCAAGGTGCAGGTCAGTTCCATCAACATTTCAGAACAATTTTTTGTAGTTGGAAAGATAAAATTAAAATCTGATTTGCTTTGTGGACATTCCTCAGATAAAGTCTTTGGTGAAACGGTGTATGTGGATGGAGTGAGGAATGTGGCTCTGTCTTCTTTGATGGGAATAAATGGTAGTTTTTTATGTTTATTTTGCTTTTGTTCTTTTATTTCTTTTTTGCAAATTTCAAGTGGCTTACTGTGCAATGTTTTTCTATTGTGTTCATTAGAGCAACCATATTTGCTTATGATCAAACTAGTAGTGGTAAAATTTACACGAATCACGGAGAAATCAGTCGACGATATCTACATACATATATTTTGAATGTAAGCGTTGTAAGACACATGGACAGCGCTTACGTTCAAAATATGAATGTAGATATCGTCGACTGCTTTCTTGCATTGTGTAAGTTTTACCACTACTAGTTTGACCATAAGCAAATATGGTTGCTGTAATGAACACAATTAGCAACTTGAAATTCGCAAAAAAGAATAAAACAAAATCAAAATAAACACAAAAAACTACCATTTATTCCCATATCAAAGAAGACAGCCACATCCCTCACTCCATCCACGTACACTGTGTACACCGTTTCCGTTACGCTCTTAGGACCAAAGACTTTATCTGAGGAATGTCCACAAAGCAAATCAGATTTTGATTTTTCTTTCCAACATTTAAGAACAAAAAACTAGGAAATGATGTGTTTTCAGAAATTAACAAAATAATTAGCGCGGATCAATTAGTTCAAGTGCATATTTTCAAGATTAATAATGTGCCATGTTTCATATTCTTTTGCATCAGTATATGTTGTTTCATACATTAAATATGTCAAGTGGTAGTGACCAGCTAAGCTGGCAGATGACCAGGACCTCATAGGTTCACTGGCAGCATTAATAAATCTTAATGGTGCATCGGTGGGTTATTTTGATAGCCAAATAGGCCTAAAAGAGGGTGATGCATTATCACCCAAAAACCTATAAAAGTTCTTCACATGTCCAACTAGTTGTCAGTGATTTGTGGGGTCCATCTCGGCTTCCTAATATCTCTAATACAAGATGGCTCATCACATTCATAGACGACCAATCTAGAATGTGTTGGGTCTATAACCATTGAAGGATAAGAATCTTAATCCATTTAACCATCGTATTCCATGATTGAGACACAATTCCTGACCACATTCAGATCCTTTAGACAGATAATGGTATTAAGACAATAATTGTCTGGCTATTCGCCAGCTCAAAAAGGTATAAATACTATGCTCCCATTGAAAAAGATTGTCTACGTCGGCAATGATTTCACAGTCTTCAAACTCCAGCCCTTTTGCACAATAATGAACTTCTAGGGAAGATAACTCATGATGTTCAATTATGGGATTTAGTAACTACTCAATCAATAGTTCCTACCACCACCGATCTTATACGACCATCCATCGCCAACTCCCTCGATGTTGGAGTCACAGAAGAGTTCAGAACTGAAGGTTACTAGGAGGCAGAAACGCGGAAACCATGAAGTCCCTATCGTTGCCTTGAATCAACAACTGAGTCAAGGTCCTCAGGTTCCAGAAGAAGACTGTTCACAGATGGAGGAGTTGCCTATAGCTCTAAGCAAGGGAACACGTGCTTTGTACACAACACCCAATTCTAAGATTTGTCTCTTATAGTGCTTTGTCACCAGGGTATAATGGATTTCTTACCGGTATTCTTGAAGCAACTGTGCCCAAGAGCATACATGAAGCGATGGCAGATGAGAATTGGAAGGAGGCAATGCTAGAAGAAATGAAAGCATTGGAAAAGAGCAAGGCTTGAAGGCTGACTGAAAAACAAGCAGGAGTAGAAACAGTTGGTTGTAAATGGATCTTAATCATCAAACATAAAGCAGATGGAACCGTTGACAGGTACAAGGGTTTTGCTTGGTAGCCAAAGATGTGACTCAAACCTATGGACTGGACAATTTGGAAAGCTTTGCCCTAGTGACAAAAATGAATAATGTCTGAATCATTTTTTCCTCGACAGCCATGAATGTACGGCCTTAACAACACATGGATGTAAGGAATGCACTCTTGAATGATGTACTAAAGAAGGAGGTTTACATTGACCAACCATCATGATTTGAAGGAGTAATGGGCATAAATACAGTTTGCATGTAAAAAAGATCCTTATAGGGTTTAAAAGAATCTCCAAGAGCTTGGTTTGACCGGTTCTCAAAGGCTATTTGCACAACTGGTTATAGCCAGGAGCAAGCAGACCACACTCAGAGCTACCATCATTAACCATATTAAGAATTTATGTAGATGGCATAATTATTGTAGGAATGATGAAAACAAAATCAGGAAGTTAAAGTCGTTTCTGGCTTCTGCATTTGAGGAAGCATTTGGGCAGATTACAATACTTCTTCGGGATGCAGGTTACCAGAAGCAAGAAGGGGTCTTGATAACCCAAAGAAAGTATACCTTGGACTTGTTAAAAGAATTAGGAATGCTTGGATGCAAATTGTTGACATGCCTCTGAAAGATAATCATGGACTTGGAAGCTTGTAGGAAGAAGAGCGTGGACAGAGAAAAATACCAAAGTATGGTAGATATATTATCTAATTATCATATACAAGGATAAACAATACAATGTCACATATCTTGATTGCATCCGGGGTAGTAAGTCTATATGTGAAAGCACCGGAAAAAAAGGCACTTGGAGGCAAGGTTTAAATTTCTGAGGAAGCTAAATAAATAACCCATGGTGGCCTAGAGGAACAAGAAACAACCCGTTGTGGCTAGGAGTAGTGCTGATGCAGAATTTAGAGCTAAAGCACTAGGCATAATTGAGCTGTTGTGGATCAAAAGAATCTAAGAGAGATACGCACGTTGCCTAAAGAACCTACGAGGTTGTTCACTGACAGTAAGCCAGCTACTGAAGTTTCAAATAATCTGGTTCAGAATGATAGGACAAAGCACATTATGGTGAGTCGACACTTTACCAAGGATAACTTGGAGTGTGGAAAAGTTTGTATGATTATGTTCCTTCAAGCTTACAGGTGGCAGACATCCACACAAAGTGCTTACAAAAATCCATGCTTGAATTCTGAAAAAGCAAGCTGGATTTGCATAACATTTACAAACCAGATCGAGACGAGTATAGAAAATATAGATTTAGTCAGCAAGAATACATGTTTTTTTCCGTAGTCTTTGTTCTTATTATGGCAAACTGAAAAGAAATTACAAAAGGTGAACCAACCCGCCTTGTGAAAGTCCATAACACCTCAGCACCTAACCCCGTCTCATTAAAACCTCTTTCCAGCAAAAACCCTATGGGAAATTTTAACATGTGTCAAAAGTTGGTCGTGAGCTGTCCAAATCCCAATATATATAAAGCAAATTGATTAGATATGTTATTGATTAGAAAGTTATCTTTTATGGGCCGACTGGTTTCTATTAATAGAATAGGTATTACCGGTGCATAACTAAGGGCCGTTGATTAATGCTTTTCTCATATCAGTGTTTACTTTCTATCTCTACTTCCACTTCAATTATATTGTTGTTGGGCCTTCTAATTGGCTTTGTTGTACCTTTTGTATGACATTGTGTCTTATGTTGGCCTACACGCTTTGTTGTAGGCGTACAGATGAAGAGGCGTGTTGAAGCATATAAAATATAAATTACTTACCACCCGATATCTTACGTTTATAAGAGAGATGGTAATTCAACAATCACACAAGAAAGCTCGAAGGAAAAAATTACCTATGATTTATAAATCTTGCCACATTACCATAGTATGTGGCATCCAAGCAAAGTGCCTCTTCATCCTTCAAAACTCCTTCTGAGCCCCAATCTGCATCAAGGAGCACCGGATATGTATGTCTCCCTTTTCCGGAGTTAATTTGATTACGCTCATACAGTTCCATGTTTGTCAATATCTCCCCAACATACTGACAGATGAAAGCACCTTCTGGAATTTCTTCTACAGTTCGTAGTCCCCAACCTTTACCCTCTTCTGCCAGAAACACCTTAAGTCCAAAATCCAAATCCAAATCCAAATTAAATTATGAAGAGGAACTAAAAGTAAAATGAAATATATAAGTTTTCAGGGCTAAGAGTTCCCAAGACTAGCCAAAGAAGAAATACAGATAAATAAAGATAATTACATACACACAATTATAATGGCATCCGTTGATCCATACATGCATAAATATGTATAAACATCATATGTGTGTATGTTCATATTTATAACATTTTCCTGTCAATTTAACAAATATTTCTAGTACCAAAATAGATACAAAACAGAATATAAAATAATTTTAAGCAACAAACATTGCTCACAGCTATACAAAAGAAAAGAGACAAATGACATTCAGAGCTTTGAAGTATTACAGTTGTAAACTTTGGACCCAACATAAAAAATAAAAAAATAAAAAAATAAAAATTGGATCCTTTGGCCTGTTATTATTTACAAACTGACCCCTAATCAATGTTTGCGTAACAAATTGGCCTTAATCAATTTTTTTTAGAATAGTGGTTCCTAATCAAGTGGAAATGATATGTATGGCCCCGACGGTATCAAAAACATACCCCCTCCGCCCTAAAAGAGTCATTTGTTTACTTTTCACACAGATTAAGAAAATCAATAAATATGTTGTCTTTTTGTTATTGTATGTATGGACATTGGCCAATAGTATATGATGGTAATAGTAGGAGGACCTCCAATATGTTTTGTCCGTAGAAAAAATATAAAATATTCTAATGCATCACAAGAGAAAGTTGTTACACGTAAATTAAACCGAACACTCACTTTGAGAATATGCTGTACAACAGTACAAGGACACAAATTGGGAAACAATATGCACATATCTAAAACTGGCTACAGATCTCCATAGAAACTATCCGAACTTCAACAATTTACAGATTCTCAACACATATTGAACAGACAGAGCATCTAAAGTGTCTTATAAGCAGTAGCAAATCCAAAAAAAAAAATTCCAATTGGGGCATCAGAGAAAATCGAAGATCCACCGAGGGCATTAGTGGTGTTTTCATATTTTTTTAACAACGAAATTATATTGTTATTTTTCTTGAGAAAATTACATCATTTTAATACAATTTCGTTTTCTGGATCTCAAGGAGGCAGTGCCCCCCTCTTGCACCAACGTTTGTCCAGCCCTGCTTATAAATATCCGTCAAGGCCGGCCTTATAAAAGGCAGGTTAGGCACGCGTCGAAGGCCCAACCGTCAGGAGGGGCCCGGAATTACATGCATGGCAAAAAATGTAGATCCAATCCCAACTAATCTAACTAATCTAATATAATGTGTTAAAAAAATGACATGAATTGATAAAGACTCAAATTATATACCACTAATATAATGTGTTAAAAAAATTTATTTAAACTGATAAAGACCCAAATTACAGGCTCAAATTTATAATAACTCATATGCATCAATTCGAATTTCATAGGTGGATCCGTTTAGCTATGGGTGTTTAGCTTTTAGAGGCGTTGCCCCCGAGCCTCATGAGCTGGCGCTGCCCCCTCGACCCCCCGTTTTGTTACGGCAACCCAAATGTAAACGATAACAATATATGAAAAACATATCTAACATCAATAAATTTGAATTTTGTATCTACAGATTTTAGAAATGCGAAGTCGAAGTAATGTTTTGTAAGCATGTTTTTGAAAGAAAAAAGGCCTAATTCGATGACTTCGCCGAAGGCCAAAAAATTTCCAGGACCGGCTATGGTATCCGTATCCGATAAACGATACACATTTAAACAGAAGTATTCACACAACATGGTTGTTCCAAGACCGACAAGCTTTTAGCACTAGCTCTTGTGAAAGAAACAAGAAAGTTTGGAATATTGGTCAAAAACAGAAACTGAAGCAGCAAACTAACCTGTAAGTTGCGGGTTATTCCACGCTGTACTACACGATTCCCGCAGAGCATACTGCAACCACACTTTCTCCAGCATTCTTTAACAAACTTTCTAACTAGGTGACCTTTGCATTTTTCAGGCCGCCTAACACGTTTAGCCCTCTCTAACGGACAGTCAGCACAGTAGACATGGTAGTGCTTATCCGGTTCTAGACCCATGGATATGCAAGTTTTTAAAAAATCTTCTGTTAGAAGCCCTTCAGGTGTATACGCAAACTCCCCTCCTGTGTCACGGGCACATTCACAAGGAATTGAAGATGACAAGCAGTCACCTGAGCAGGATGAACAGCAATCATCATCAACTATCCGTGCAAGGGAGACGTGGATTTGTGCACTTTCATAAACAGTATTTTCTGGAATATACATGAAATCCGGTAGGCTTTCCTTCCCTGATTTATCTAGTAACATAATTTTTACATTCTCCGTTCCCTTTGTTATATCAAAGAAGTTATGAACAGCCCGTCTTCCATTGTGATTGACCGGCTGGCGCTGAACTATGGACCTACTTGGTGCATTTGAAGATGAAGAACCAGCTGCATTTTTCGGATTGTTTACATCTGTCATGGAACGTTTCTTGTTGGAATCTGTCAAACGCGGATAACAGTTGCCAGAAGCTCTGTTCATCATGGGCCTCCTTCCAGAATCAGTGCTCATTTCAATATAACAATCACACAAGTACCTCAATAGCTCAACAACTGAAAATTTGGGAGAAATTATTTTGTATGATTTCAAAAGATTTCCTTCGACATATTTAAACACCGCATCTAAATTTGGACTTCGAAAATCAGATGTTCCTGAGGCATACTTGCAGCTTAATGACATTCTTGCTTGGCCACATTTTGAAGATGCTATGTCAGACGTACAGTGAAAGGTTGTTCCAGAGTCAGATGCTTGTCCATTGGCTTCTAAATACTTGCCTGAGAGATCATGTATAATTTTTTCACATAAGAACAAACCTGATGTTTGATAACCATATTGAAAACAACAAGAATAACACTTAATTATTATGCTCTCTAGAATTAGAATTCTTATGTCAAAAAAATGACGCCTAGCCATGTCACCCTACATCAACAAGACAATCATTGGTAGATCCCTTGGGGACCAGTAAACTAGCCAATATCATAGACAATGCTCCCATAAGGCTTCTCAACTTAAGGCGCACACTCAATAACCAAACAACTCAGCCCCGCTGTGAAGACTGGTAATGATACAATGTTAGTCACAAACCTGCCATGCACTTGCACAAGGAGTACTGATGGCTATATTGACAGGCCTGAGTTCAACAAATTGTCCCAACACTACCAAGAAAAATCTTGGGCCAAGCTACTTAGAGCAAACTCCAAGATCTGTTGTGTTTCAGTTTAGCTCGTCTGGTAGCTTCTTAAGCATTTCCCCCAAGTATGTTACTCCAGAATTCCTTTCTCTGAAATTCAAAAATGGCAGTGCACTTGAGCTAAAAAATGTGTCACTTTTCATAAAGCCTAACAACAAAAAGGCGACAAAAACACGTCTAGGCAAGGAAGGATCTCAGCTCCTCATTCCTCCGCCTCACTGCACTATGGAGCATTAACCTGCCAAGTCTTGTCTAGGCTTCGTTTAGCTTGCCTTTGATCGCTCTAGTGCTGCTATAGCCCAATTCATTTTAACAAAAAAACCAAAAAAACATAATGTTTCTTAGGTCAACAAATATGATGAACACCATGTACAAGTTATGTTTTTTTACTCATATATCTAATCATAAGATGTGGATAGTTTCAGCAGTTGACAGTCTCGGCATAAAGTCAAATTGATTGACGGATACAATAGCTATTTTTCAAATCTCTTTTCTCAAATACTTGCTACTAAAGCTCCAGTGTGAGGTTGATTAACTTACTGCTTCTATAATTCCTGAAATCCTTTATAACCTATTTGTTATTCTGAAGAGTATATGTTAAAAGAAAGAATGGACTGGAAAGGATTATTTTTATTGTTTGAATTGATTATAACCATGAAAAACAACTCGTATATATAGGAGTAGCAAAACCAGTCCCCACGAAAATACCTCCCATATTTAAGGAGTTAACTAAGGCAACCCTAGAGCAGCTTCCACCCTGATTACTTGGGCCGAGCAAAGATCTTCTAACAAAGACAACAAATTAACAAAGAAACGTCAAACCCTATCTAAGACAGACTCCATCTTTCAACAGTAATAAAGCTTTTATTCTCCACTAACCAAACATTTTTCAATCATCGAAATCTTGTTGAAAAAACAAGCCATATAACTCTATATTCCCTAAAAAATTCTACACTTCAATCGTTATATCGTCAAGCCCGATCGATTTTCCATTTTTTAACTTCTTTGAATCATCTTACATTCCGTGTGTGTCTGTATACATATGTCAAGTTTTTACACTCTTAGAATCACCCCCAACTCTCACACTGCAAGCTCACTTTTTATAGCCACATTAATAACCTCAGCAAGGTATCTTCGGCTTTCCTTAATTACATGGTCATCCGTTAAAATCTTACCATTTTTGTCCTTAATTCAATACACTTGTGTTGGACATCTTGATTCCTTTCTCATTCTACAAATTTTTCAAACATCCCTTTCACTTATTTTGTGTGTACCATTTTTATAAAGATATAAAATTCAAGGGGTGACGTCAATGGAATTTGTGATAATAAGGTGATTAATGAGACACAATAGCTAAAAAGCTACTTGGCGAATTGAAAGGTAGTGTACCGATAAATCAAGAATCTTGTTGGTGGAATGAGGAACTGCAAGACAACTAGAAAGGAGCCGAAGAGCTCATTATAAGGCACACTGTGAGGATAATCGAAACACATAGGTTCGCTAAGCAAAAAGCCAAAATACAGTAAGTTGAGCTAAAACAAGGGCCTTTGACAGTTGATCTGTTCAAGTACGTTTTTTAATCTTCTGAAATATTGCCTCCCATAAGTTCCACCAGCAATCTTGGTATAATAGGCATTTGCTTTCTATACTCTCTGTATCCAACATGCAAATTACACACGCGCATTCACCATCTAATCTTCTGTACATAGCCATTTAAAATCAAGTAGTTTGAAAGACTCAACTAACCTGAGTTTGTTAAAATAGCCATGTTCAACAATAAAAGTAATTGCTTTGGACTTCAAATGATTGGGCATGTTCGACAACTGACATTTCAAGTAACTAAACAGTGCTGAAAAGAAAGTTCATAATTTAAAAAAAATTCATATTTTCGCTGTGATGAGCAATGAACTTCTTCCCCTCAAAAAAAAATTTAAAAAAAATTAAAAAATGAACTTATTTAGGGGTAAAAACAATGAACAATGAACTTCTTAGGAACATATATTCTGGAGGTCAGTGGTGACATTCAGTACATGAAACTTCAGATAATTATTCCAATATGAATCATGTTGAAGACCCTCTTGTGAACATCTTTTTCATAAAAGTACTGGAGATGAGAAAAAAATGTAATAAGAACTAAAGCGCATATTCACTTTCTGATACTTTAAATTTTATACACAAGCAGGTAAAAACATTTGGCCATTAGGGTAATTGTTGATTGAGAGAAAAATAAACAGAGATTCATTTCTAGTTTCAGAAACTAAGGGAAGGGAAGAGAGATTTGCTAGGAAAGCATATCAAATGTCTAGCTTATTGGCATCTGGCGAACACAAAAATAAGCATAGACATGTCTTTGTGATCAAACATCCATTATTTGAAATCAACATTCAAAAAACCAAACACATTCTGCCATAGGAGAGTCAAATGCAAAAGGTAGCTGACCTTTAGATAAACATGTGGAAGGCAAGGCTGAATATGGGATGCAATCAAGAGGTTCCTCCCTTGTACGCTTTCTTCCATTTTCATGATCACGAAACTCCCGACTACTTTGGTTCCTTTGAAGAGGATCAGATTCATTGCAATTTTCTCCTGTTACTTGTGAAGATACTCTAGTTGGGGACTTTCTTCTATCTCTATCTGAACGTGAACTAGAAGGTTCAGCTGTGCGATCAAGAGGTTCCTCCCTTGTACGCTTTCTTCCATTTTCAAGATCACGAAACTCCCGACTACTTTGGTTCCTTTGAAGAGGATCAGATTCATTGCAATTTCCACCTGTTACTTGTGAAGATACTCTAGTTGGGGACTTTCTTCTATCTCTATCTGAACGTGAACTAGAAGGTTCAGCAGTGTGATCTCTTCTTAATGGTTGAGATCTCTCTGACAACTTCTGTCCTTCAAGCCTTTTGGGCATTTCACTCGTTCCGAGATTGGCATTATCCATTGTGCACGAAGCTTTATTTTCAGGAAGAGCTTTGTTTGGTTCCTTACATGAAAGCTCTATATTAGCATTAGTAGATGCATCATTCTTCTCATGTTTCTGCAGATAAAAAACATTAAACAACGCATCAATATTGAAGAAACTGAGAAGGGAAAAGATGATGAAAGCAATAGGTCAATTCTGAATAAGAATTAATTGATACAAAAACTTTGAATACAAGGGGACAAAAACACTCTTGATAGGAATATTTCTCACACACTTGCTCTTAAGCCAACTTTCTTTCGTTCTTTTCACTTGATTGTCCTACCACAAAAGTTTAAAATGCATTTGCACTACCAAAAGAAGCAAAACTAAACAGCTCTCTTGAAAGTATCTGTAGAAAAAAAACACTTAGAAAAGAGAAAGATAGGAGGAAACTCTTGTTTTATTGCTTAGATACTTATCGGGTAGATAAGAGAAGGTTACAATATATAGAAGAGGCCTCCAACGGCTCTAAAAGTAAACCCAACAGCTATATGTACAGTAAAAGCAGTTTACTGTAGCTAGATAGAAAAAGCCATTAAACAAGGCCAAAACAAGGCTAACAAAATATTGGTGTATAATATGTTCAGCAGGGTATATGTTCAGCAGGTAGTGACCTGCTGAGTATATAATCATCGATGTTTCATGACAGGTAATCGACCTGCTTGAATATTAGTCTGCTGATAATACTTCTACGTATTATTATTTTTAATGTGTACAAATGTAACTTTATTACTTTTGATAGGATACTTGAGTATAACCACTCTATTATGTTTGTAACCACCCTATAAAGGATATCTAGGTAGTTATTACTTACTTTTTAGTTTATCTAGGAAAGTTACTTTTTCACTTTATGCTTTATAAGCATGCTTTGTATTTCACCTATTTATACCAACCTTATTGGGTTGAGTTTAATAAGAGTTAAACTTTTCTCTTAATTATCTTCTTCTTCCTCTCTTTAATCTCTATATGGTAGCAGAGCCCTGAAAATACTTCAGGAAATCGATCTGTTTTTCCAGTTTTTTCCCTCTGTTATATCAAAAATGACAGCAAATGAATCTAATCCTTCCCCTCTTTCACTCTCTTTCAATGGAGTTGATAATCCATCACTCCAAATTACTTCCAAAAAATTATCTGGACCGAATTATCTATCTTGGTCACGGTCGGTTTATACTTATGTCCTAGGAGAGGAAAGAAAGGATACCTCACTGGATCCTCCATACCTCCTACCGACAAAAACTCAAAGGAGTTTGATACATGGAAATCGAAGATGCCATTGTTAGATCATGGCTTATGAATTCCATGGTAGAAAAATCAGCTCTAATTTTTCAGATGCCAAATCACCCTCAAAGATTTGGAAGAAGCTAGAGTCACTATACTCTAATGAAGGTAACTATGTCCAAGTGTATGGTGAAACTTAAGCTTTCAAATTCAGTCCAAAATGGACAACCAATCAATGAATACTTCAATACTCTAACCAATCTGTGGGAAGAGTATGACCAACTTACTATCAAGGAATGGAAATGCACCGATGATGCCGATATTCATAACAAGGAGTCGGAAAGGACAAAGTTCTTTGGATTTTCCGGGAGGTCTAGACTCAACTTATGAAAGAAACCAGAGAAAGGATACTTGCCATATCCCCTTTCCTTCTATAAATGATGCTTTCAAAGATTCTAAGGAAGGAAGAGTGCAGGAGGAGTAATGCCTATGGTTGGAGGAATACTACCAACTCAGGAGAGCATCTTCACCTTTAAAGTGTCGAATCTGAAGCGACCAATGCGACCTTTAACAAAAACAAAAGGAGTGAGAATTGGGCCAACCTTCATGTGACCCTTTGTAAAAGGAAAGGACACTGAGGGAAAAATGTTGGTCGTTGCATGGAAAACCTCCTCACCTTCTCAAAAAAAATCAGCAAGCAAAAGCAGGGGATAGAGGCCATGAGCCGAACAAGGCTTATAGTGTGGGTGAACAGAGGCAAGGATTCATCGAAGAGCAAATGAACACACTTCGCTTGATGTTTAGCAAACTCCAACCACAACTCATGAATCACTTTGGTTGGAGCTACATTTCATGAAGGGCAAAAATGGATTGTTGACTCTGGAGCTACCACCATATGACAGTGAAATTTTGTTTTGAAACTTTCTCAAGTATTGAATCTCACCAACATGTTACTATAGTCGATGGTTCCTCTAAAAGAGTATTAGGAAAAGCGAGTCGAGAATTGAACCTACCATTACCCTAGAAAATGTCCTCTATGTTCCTAATCTAAATTGTAACCTTCTCTCTGTCAAGCAGTTTTGTAGAGATAGAAATGTTCACCTAACTTTCGGATACCCATTGTGAGTTTCGAGGATCTCAAGTCTATGATGAAGATTGGCGGTGCTAAGAGTACTAAGGAGGTCTGTGACTGTTTCATAGCAAGACCTTAGAAGAACCAAGAGGATTAGTGGCTAGTTTAGACTACTAAATGTAACAAGATTATTCATTTACATTTTAGACTAGGCCATCCTAATTTTGTGTACTTAAAAAGTTGTATCCTTCCTTATTTTACGGAATCAGTATGGAAAATTAAAATGTGAGTTCTCGCATTCTTGGCAAACAGACTAGAAGTGTGTATCATCCTGCACCTTATACACCCACTCGCTCCTTTTGTTCTTGTTCATACTTGATGTTTGGGGTCCTTCAGGGTCCCTAACCTATCAAAAAACCTTGGTTTGTTACTTTTATTGATGATCATTCTAGGACCACTTGGGTATATCTTATGAGCCAAAAATCGATGTCACAACCATATTCACCAACTTCTATAACTTTGTTGAAACTCGGTTCAAAACAAAAATTCAAATCCTAAGATCGACAATGGGATTGAATATTTTAATTCACACCTCTCCCTTTTCTCATCTTGAAAAAGGATTGTTCATCAATCCTCTTGCACTAACACCCCACAACAAAATGGGGTGGTGAGAGAAAAACCGACATCTCCTAGAAATTGCCGTAACCATGATCTTCACCTATAATGTTCCTACCTTCTATTGGTGTCAAGTCGCCCTAATCGCCACCTATTTGATCAATAGAATGCCTTACAGGATGCTGAATTTCAGGACCCCATTAATGTCCTAAAAGCATCTATCCTTGCCCAAAACTCATCTCTGATATCTCTCTAAAGATATTTGGATGTACTGCTTATATCCACAATCATAACCCCAACAGGGGGAAGCTTGATCCTAGGTCTGTTAAAACCATATTCCTTGGCTATTCTCCTACAAAAAGGGGTATAAATGTTTTGACCCTAAAACTCATAAAACCTACATCACATTTGATGTTACATTCATTCAAGATCACCTTTCTTTTCAAAGTGAAACTAAATCCATCGACCAAGATTTGATCATCAAAGCGCCATCACCCCCGCTTATTGTTGATACTCCCAATGACACTCATATTCATCAGCCTGGAAAAGAGATCATTATTTACACCAGAAAAAATTGGGTACCCCTGAATGCTGAAAACCCCAATAATTCTCAAATCCAGACCAACCAACACTCTGATTCCTCATCTACTTCACCTAATTCCTCATCTGATTCCTCATCTACTTCACCTACCTCATCTGGATCACCCACTGACATTTCACCTCCTATTCTTGAGTCTGATCTACCTATTGCTCTTAGAAAAGGTAGGAGAGAATGTACTCAACACCCTATTCAGAAATTTGTGGCCTATAGTAAAGTCTCACCTTCTTATCAAGCCTTCTTGTCTAATATTGACTCTAGCAGTATACCTAAATCCATTGAACATGCCTTAAGTCAACCTAAGTGGAAACATCTTTGTTTTAGAGGAGGCTCATGCTTTAGATAAGAATCATACTTGGGATTGTGTTCCTAAACCACAGGGGGTAAGACCAGTTGGGTGTAGATGGCTCTTTACCATCAAACACAACCCAGATGGTACCATTAATAGATACAAAGCAAGACTTGTTGCAAGAGGTTTTACACAAACTCAAGTGGATTGACTTTAATGAAACATTTGCTCAAAGTGGCAAAGCTAAACTCTGTCAGAATCTTGATTTATTGTTGTTTGTCTGAATTGGCCCTCTACCAAATGGACATTAAAAATGCCTTCTTAAATGGGGATTTGACAGAGGAGGTCTACATGCACTATCCCCTGGTTTCATGCTTAAACCCAACCATGTTCGAAGTTAAACAAAGCAATCATGGATTAAAGCAATCTCCAAAGGGCCTGGTTTGAAAGGTTTACCAAAGCTATGAAGGAAGCAACTTATCATCAAGCGGCATAGTGATCATACAATGTTCTACAAACATGATCACCTGGCAAGGTCACTATCCTCATTGTATATGTTGATGATATCATCATCACAGAAATTCGAGAGGAAGAAATCGCTCCTTGAAGTACTTTTCGAACAAACAATTTGAGGTAAAGGATCTCGGGAACACTAAAATACTTCCTTGGTATTGAAGTTGCTAGTCATCCAAGGGTATCCTACTCACTCAAAGGAAATATACTATGGACTTACTATCTGATTATGGCCTGTTGGGGTGCAAACCTGTTAGTACACCCCTTGATAATACTGTGAACTTTGGAAAGGATGATACTGGTCCAGACATTGAAGCTGAAAGGTATCAGAAACTTATAGGCAGATTAATCTACTTATCTCATACAAGGCCAGACATATCCTTTGCTGTTAGCACACTCAGCCAATTCATGCATTCACCAAAGGAAATACACTACAATGCTGCAGTCAGACTCTTAAGATTTTTGAAAGGGAATCCAGGAAAGGGTATACTATTCAGCAGAGAAGGAAATACCAGAATTGAGGCTTATGTGGATGCTGATTGGGCTGGCTGCAATATTGATAGAAAATCAACCTCAGGATGGTGCATTTATGTCTTTGGAAATCTGGTTTCTTGGAGAAGCAAGAAACAGTCTGTTGTGGCTAAGTTCACGAGGCCGAAAGTACAGGCAATTGCAGATGTATGTGTGAAATATTATGGGTACTGAAACTTATGAGGAACTAAGACTTGTTATTTCTACTCCTACTTGCCTATACAAAGTGATAGTCAATCGCTATTGAGATCACTAAGAATCTGCATACAACATGACAGACAAAACATATTGAGATTGATAGACACTTTATCAAAGAGAAGATGATGAAGGAGAGATTCTTCTATCTTATATCAACTCAAAAAATCAAGTTGCTGATGTGTTCACCAAAAGTCTGCCTAGCACCTCCCTTCTGAAGTGTATTGACAAGCTTGGTCCGCTAGATATCTACATCCCACTTGAGGAGGAGTATTGGTGTATAATATGTTATTGAGGTATATGTTCAAAGAGGTAGTGACCTGCTGAGTATATGTCTCATCGATGTTCACAGTGTAACCTCTTTGAATATTAGTCTGCTGATAATACTTCTACGTATTATTATTTTTAATGTGTACAAATGTAACTTTATTACTTTTGATAGGATACTTGAGTATAACCACTCTATTATGTTTGTAACCACCCTATAAAGGATATCTAGGTAGTTATTACTTACTTTTTAGTTTATCTAGGAAAGTTACTTTTTCACTTTATGCTTTATAAGCATGCTTTGTATTTCACCTATTTATACCAACCTTATTGGGTTGAGTTTAATAAGAGTTAAACTTTTCTCTTAATTATCTTCTTCTTCCTCTCTTTAATCTCTATACAAAAGTAGGACAGGCACTAAAAAATGTGCTTAACAAGTAAAATAAGTCTAACATTCAACACTCCCCCTCAAGTTTGGTTGTATATGTTGATGCAGCCAAGATTGAAGTGCAGGTGTTGGAAGACCTGATTCGAGACAGCCTTTGTTAGTAGATCAGCAACTTGATCCTTTGTATTGATGTGGAACAAGGAGATGTCACCATTGTCCACTTTCTCCCTTAAGAAATGTCTGTCCACTTCTACATGTTTTGTTTTATCACGATGAGTGGGATTTTCTGCAATACATAATGCAGAGGTGTTGTCACACAAGAGCTGGATAGGTTTGGTGACAGCAAACCCTAACTCTTCTAGCATCCTTTTTATCCATAAGCCTTCACACACTCCCAAAGCTAAGGCTCTAAGTTCAGATTCTGCACTGCTTCTGGATACAACATGTTGTTTCTTGCTTCTCCAAGTTGTAAGATTCCCCCAGATGTAAGTACAATATCCAACATCTCATATCTGGAACCCCTCCTGCATAATCTGCATCTGTGTAGACTTGGACCTCTTTTGATTGAGTCTTCTTAAACATAATTCCCTGACCAGGGTCCTTTTTTAAGAATCTCAGTATCCTCTCTACTACTTGCATATGTCTTTCTGTGGGTTGATGCATGAACTGACTGATTAGACCTACAGCAAAGCATATGTCAGGCCTAGTGTGAGATAGATATATAAGTTTTCCCAATATCTCCCCTTGTCAACAAGGGGACTATCATCAGTTTTGTTCAGCTTTAATCCAGGTTCAACAGGGGTGTTTGCAGGTTTACACCCTAGCATACCAGTTTCCTTCAAAAGGTCTAGGGTATACTTTCTTTGAGACATGGTAATGCCAGTAGCATTTCTGGCAATTTCCATACCAAGAAAGTATTTAGGGTTCCCTAGATCTTTTATCTCAAATTCAGTAGCAAGGGCACTTTTAACCTTGCAAATCTCATCAGAATCATCCCCGGTGAGGATGATGTCATCCACATACACAACTAGAACAGTTGTCTTTCCATGAGACCTTTTTGTGAATAAAGTGTGATCAGTATGGCATTGGTGGAAGTCATGTTTCTTTATGAATTTAGAAAATCTTCCAAACCATGCTCTAGGAGACTGTTTGAGGCCATACAAGGACCTTTTCAGTTTACATACATCACCCTTATTGCCTAGGGATTCAAACCCAGGCGGGAGATGCATGTAAACCTCCTCACTCAAGTCTCCATAGAGAAAAGCATTTTTTATAACTGGTTGAGTCAAAGACCAATCTAGATTTACAGCAACACTCATTAAGATTCTGATAGTATTAAGCTTAGCAACAGGGGCAAAGGTTTCATGATAGTCAATGCCATAAGACTGAGTGAAACCTTTTGCCACAAGTCTAGCTTTATACCTGTTGAGTGACCCATCAGCATTGTATTTAAGGGTGAAGATCCACCTACACCCCACAGGGTGTTTCCCTTTAGGTAGAGGGGAAATATCCCAAGTGTTACTTTTAGTGAGAGCATTCATTTCATCCTTTAAAGCAGCCTTCCACTCAGAAACTTTTAAGGCATCATGGACATTTTTGGGAATTTGTATGGTGTCTAGACTGCTTGTAAAGCCCAGATATTGAGGAGATAGCTTATCATAGGATAAGAAGTTGTACAGAGGATGAGCTGTACAACTCCTTGTCCCTTTTCTTTTAGCAATAGGTAGTTCCTCCATAGGAGACTCATTTTCTTGACCACTAGAGGTGTCAAAGTCCTGATAGTCAGTGCTAATTTGATCATCAGGACTTTGATCCCCTGAGGTTTGATCATTATCATCAGGGCTATCTTCCTCATAAGCTTCAGTCTCTGGATTTTGAGAGATAGCCTTTCTTTTTCTGGTATAGACAATGATATTAGGTTTAGGAGCATTTTGCTCCTCATCATTAATATTTTTAGGATGATCAGAATGAGTCTGGTTATGTTCTACTTCATTTGCACCAGTTGTTTCAGATTTCTCAAAAAACTCATTAGGACAGGTATTCCAAGATTCACAATGGTCTTGAAAATTCTCCCCTTGACCTTCATTATCATAGAAGGACTGATTCTCTATAAATGTAACATCCATAGAGTTATAGTACTTTCTAGTACTAGGGCAGTAACACTTATATCCTTGTTGGGAGGATGAATACCCAACAAATATACATCTGATGGATCTAGGATCAAGTTTCCCTCTGTTTTGAGGGTGTATGTGTACATAACATACACATCCAAAGACCTTAAAGTCAATGGTGCTTATAAAATGAGTGCCAGGATGTGCCTCCTTTAGCACTTGAATAGGAGTTTTAAACTTTAGAATCCTTGAAGGCATTCTGTTAATGAGATAGGTAGCTGTTAAAACAGCCTCCCCCTATAGGAATTTGGGAACTTTCATGGTGAACATGATGCTCCTAGCAACCTCCAATATGTGCCTATTTTTTCTTTCAGCCACCCCATTTTGTTAGGGTGTATCAACACAAGTGCTAATATGGATGATCCCCTTTTCAGAGAAGAAAGAGGGCAAGGCTCTTTTCAAAATACTCCTTTCCATTGTCAGTTTTGAGTACTTTAATTCTAGTACCAAACTGATTCTCAATCATGGTGTAGAAGTTTTTGAAGATGGAGCCTGCTTCTGACTTTTCTTTTAGGAGGAAAAGCCAAGTAACCCTGCTACGGTCATCAATAAAGCTGACAAACCACCTTTTTCCAGTGATGGTCCTCTGTTTTGAGGGTCCCCATATGTCACTGTGAAATAAGGAGAAGAGAGAGGAAGGAGCATACACACTTGCAGGGAAGTTAGTTCTAGTATGTTTAGAGAGTTGACAAATTTCACAATGTAGAGAATCAATATTTATTCCATTAAACATACTAGGATACAACTTTTTCAAGTACAAAAAATTTGCATGCCCTAGTCTATAGTGCAGAAGCATAATATTAGTAGAAGATGAAGTACTTCTACAACTAATAGACAATCCTTTAGGGATATTATCAATGCAAAGTCTAGAGTAGGGAGTCTTGAAGATGAAAAGTCCAGATCTAACTTCAACACTGCCAATCTCCTCCATTGAATTCAAATCCTGAAATTTACAACCATTAGTATGAAAAATCACAGAGCATTTAGTGTCATTTATGAACCTAGTAACAGATAATAAATTACACTGTAAATTAGGGACATAAATGACATCTTTCAAAGTGACCTTTTCACTTAAAAGGATGTTTCCAGTTCCAGAAACTTGAGAAATGGAACCATCAGCAATTTTAACATTATGAGGCCGAGTACATTTCAAAAGTTTCACAAATTACTCTAGGTTTCCAATCATGTGGTTTGAGGCACCAGAGTCCACAATCCATATGTTTTTAAGAATTTGATCCCTTGAATAGGCATTAAAGCACACACCTGTATTAGCTATTAAGACATTGCCATGAGGAGCAGTAGTCTGTGCATTTTGAGCAGATAGGAGCCTTTTAATGGCTTCAATCTGTTCCATGCTAAAAACATCATCAGACTTTTGTTCCTCAATATTAGCAAGTCCACCAGAGCTTTCAGATGTGTGATTAGGCCTAGAGGATTTCAAATTGGCTGGTTTTCCATGGATTTTCCAGCAAATATCCTTGGTGTGACCAGTCTTTTTACAATGATCACAGACTGGTCTAACACCTTTGGACTTGTGATTAGCCCCAGCAGTGTTTTTAGTGAAAAGAGCACTGGATTTAGTAGATGAACCAGAATTAGACACCCCAGTAGAGGAAACAGGGTTAGACACCCCATTTAACATAAGTTTTCTTCTACTTTCCTCATGTTTAATGTCAGCAAACACACTCTTGATTGATGGAAGAGGTTTAGAGCTCAATACTCTTCCTCTCACATCATCAATAGATGAGTTCAGTCCCATCAGGAATTTGAAGATTCTTTTCTTTTCCTTAATGGCTTTATATGTCTTGGCATCACTACTAGATTGCCAAGATATATTTTCAAAGGCATCAAGTTGCTGCCAAGATCTTGACAGGAGGTTGAAATAGTCAGTAACTGACATCTCCCCCTGTCTTAGATCTCAATTTCATACTGCTCAGAGGTGTTATCTCTTTTTGAGTAGAGATCGTGACATTGCTCAGCATTTCCTCAGCAGATCATCATAGAAGAAAGTTCTTCTGCAATGTTGGGAGTCATGGACCCCAGTAAGATGGACACCATATTGCTGTTTTCCACCCTCCATTTCTTTCAAGATGGATCCCCTTCTGCAGGAGCTTGGCTCTCACCAGTGAGGTATTCTTCCTTGCCCCTTCCAGTGATGTAAAATCTCACTGTTCTGGACCATTGGAGATAATTGTCACCATTAAGTTTGTGACTGGAAAGTGGCATCAAAGAGGGTTCAGAGTTCCAGGGGGCAGCATTAGAGACTACTTCATCCCTTGAGTTAACTTCTGAAGATTGCTCAGTGGCCATATAGAAAGAGAATGTAAGCAGACAAGAGTTTGAGATCTTAAGGCTCTGATACCATGTAGAAAAAAAATACTTAGAAAAGAGAAAGATAGGAGGAAACTCTTGTTTTATTGCTTAGATACTTATCGGGTAGATAAGAGAAGGTTACAATATATAGAAGAGGCCTCCAACGGCTCTAAAAGTAAACCCAACGGCTATATGTACAGTAAAAGCAGTTTACTGTAGCTAGATAGAAAAAGCCATTAAACAAGGCCAAAACAAGGCTAACAAAAGTAGGACAGGCACTAAAAAATGTGCTTAACAAGTAAACTAAGTCTAACATTCAACAGTATCAGCATTCACCAGCAACAAAGTTAGAAAGAAGAAGAAAAAAAAGACACCTGTTCATTTTCATACTCAAATATTGCATCAGCAAGAGTTCGATAATTGTCATCCTCAATCAGTTCCCATTTATTATCATACAGCTTCAGGAGTTCCCTCAGGACTGGCTTCACTTTCTCTGGTACAATACCGATATTTTTCATCGCAATGAAAGCCTTGGCTATCCTTGGATCCCGTTCCTGCTTCATGGAAGCTTCACAATGTTCACCAATATCAAGTTTGCTTCAAATTAGCAGAAAAGGTTCCCTTTTGGGATCCAAGAGCAGGCCTGTAAGATGTAATTCAAAACGGCAGTCATAAGCACACCTACTGTGGCAATCAATAAAGAAGTAGGGACTTCAATAAAAGAAAAAAACTAGATAAACACTTTTCAGTGTTCCTACATGTAGTTTTGCTGGTCGCGAAAAAGTTCATAGTTATTATTAATTTTTTTTAGTAAAAAAAAGTTCGTAGTTATCTATGCAAAACTCCAAATAGAACTTAATGAGAACTTGACAAAAAAAGGTAGACCAGAGAGAATCCGATTTATGACAAAAGCAACTTTACATAACAGATGGAACTGAAGGCATGATATGCAGAAGAGACATCCAGTGCCAGGTTCTCAAGAAAGTTGAACACTGAAGTTCCACGTTGTCATGTGTTTCTTAATGATTCAACTTTTATACAAAAATCTGATGAAATAGAAGTATAATGCTTTTTACAAGAGACAAGAACGACCAGCCTTAACATCTTTCAAAGCTTTCAGCAGAAATCACATGAACCCAAGAGATATTACGAGCACAATGCATTAGATTTGAGAAATAACTAAATACTCGGAAGAACAGGGAGCACTTAAACAAATCAACAATAACAATAACAGAAGGTAGGAAATGAAAAAAGTTACTTCCAAGAAACCGTAACGAGATAATTCTTCATGCCATTAACAAAACTGTTATTCATCTATTTCGTCTCTCACCCTTGACGAAACTCGACCCCGTCATTCATTTTAAAGAAATGTCCATATTACCTTAAGATGTCATCCCTGCTGAAGAACATACACAACGTCTAAAGTTCAGTCTCTAGCAATCATTTTCCCCTTATTTTAGTCTTGCAAAGTACTTTGGATATATAATAATGTCCACAGTTGAAACAAGGTGCGAAAAATTCCTCAGGTGATAGACACAATGAGCCAGTCTTGAGAACTTAGTTTACAGGATTTTCTAGTCGGCATGATAACTTCTAATCACATTTTCCTAAATCTTAATTTATTTCAATTCGTTCTATATGCTACAGAATGCATAGCTGGCCAAATTACAACATGCGAAGGCAATGTGAGTATAAACCTGAACAGAAACTTCCTGTTTAGCCAATATGAACAGAATCCTTGAAAAAAAAATATTAAACGACATTATGTACATGAAACATTCCACCTACGCGGGTCAGGAAAATGACCAGGTTAAAGAAAGAGCAGATTTATTTGAATACACCATGCATTTGCTGCTAATAATCATCTAAATAGATCAATAAGGCATGTTTAAGACAGCTACCATCTTTGGGTAAAAAAAAACGAATATCAGGTTAAGTTCCTGTAATTTGTAAATCTGAATATGTATTGCAGTATTGCACAATCAAATCAATGATTAACAAAGTGTACCAAGATATGATAAACAACCCTATCCATCAAAGATCTTCATGTCAAACCCACAGCTACAACCCATCTAACCATGGGCTTTTTTCACCCCTTTTCTCTGACTCTGCACACAATGGCCTCAAAGACTTCATCATTTCCACCTGCACATCATAGGTTGGCCTACTCAATCGCTAAAAATCTCCTGGTTCATTCCTATCAAACCTGATACAGAACCACAGACAATCTCATCAAGAGAACCTTGTTCTGAAAGCAAAATTCCGTCAACCAACAAAGGACATCTCCCACCTAACATAGCACACCTGTAACAACAGATTCTTGAAGAATCCCTTTTAAATCTGTTGCGAAAATGAGCAACAGAAGAAAAGATGGCCATGGGTTTCTTCCTCATTCAAACACAAATGGAAACAGCTGGACCTCACCATGCCCTACTATAACAGCCTGTACAGTGTATGCAACCTTCTCCTATACCAACTAAAGTATAAAAGAAAATCTAGGAATATTTTATACTCCTGCTATGCCAAAACAATGCCCCACCAGTACACTGTACAAAGGTAATTTTTCAGAGTCAACGATTTAGGAAGAAACTGTAGATTTATTTCAGAGTGAATCTTAGCATGTGTGCTTCTGCAGATTTGTGTGAGTTATTTACCTGATTTAGGGAGATTTAGTTCGATACTAACCTAGTATATGAGTTAAACAGTTTCCTTTCTTAGTTGATTTGGTAGATACCATTAGTTATACACTTGCATATAAATATAGCCTTTGGCTGTGAATCAGTACAAGGAAAAACTACTTTTCCTCTCAATCTTTTCTTTCTATTAATGCATTATACACCTTCTCTGTAGGCTTCTCCTAAAGTTTCAGAGCACTAGCCAGGAATAAATCTCAGCAGAAGAAGGAAGGAGGCAATGAACAGGCGCAACTCCACACTCCTACTACCATTAGGCCATTTCCACCCCGTATCCCTAACAAACCGAGCCACCTTCAGTGTGGAGTCTGTGACCCCAAATGTCTTTCAACACTTCAGAGCAGTGCCTCCACAACTGATGCACAGGGTGACAATTATCAAATCAAAGAAAGTAGACTGACCATCCCCTAACTGAACATGTATATGAGGCTGAACTAAAGACCATCCACATCAAAGAATCTTTCAGCTTTGCTCCGATTTTCCAACGCCACCCTTTGAATATAAGAGACAAATATGTCTCTAACGTTGCCTTGAGTGCTAATTTGTAAAGCATTTACTCAGCTCTAACATGGTCTTAAGTGTTAAGTCGTACAACTAACTTTTTAACAAGCTGGTACCTAAATGCCCAGACAAATGCATGAGTTTTTTTCTATTACAAAGAAGATTCGTAAACAATCTTATACTTTTATTTCTGCAAAAATCAAATGAGACGTAATTTACTTAGAAATCACTACGTTGAAAAGAAAACTTTGAATCAGAATCATTTTCAAAGCATCATAGTACAAGGATCCTCAAATAGGAGGAAATGGTAACTCCCTATCAACAATATCCCATATAAAATTGATAGATCTGACTCTAATTAAATCAACACTTTCTTAATCATATCAAATCAATCATGCCTAATAGAATTATACATATCAAATCAATCTTACTAATTCCACATTTCTCGACACATATTAGCTGCATGACAAGCCATACTTGCACTTAAAAGAAAAGTTGTGCCTGAAGTAGCATCTAAAGGCTTTCAAAAATAGAAATTGACAGTATATGTGCAACTCATGCACATATAGGATGCATTCAATCACGCCGAATGGAAAAATTGGTAAATCTGATGTGCAAAATGAAATAAGCTATAATGTTTGTCTACCAAAAAACAATTGACAACTCAGCACAAGCCAATGCATGGAAGCATCCTGACTGTTCGAGTTCTGGGGAATGGCAGGGTCGTTTAACATTGTAAGAACAAATCAATAACAAACGAAAACTTACAGACGATAAAACAATAATGCAGCAAGTATTGTTGAGGTATCATCTCTCCTAAAAGCTTAAATTGTTGGGTTGGTGAAAATTAGCATATTTAAACACAACACATCTGAACACGCCTCCTAAATGTGGGTCTAATACAAAGAGTATGGGCCAACAAGGGTGACAAAAAGGCAATAAAGACACACATAGGCATATATAAGGCATACAAAGACCAATAAGGAGACTCAACACTTAGAACAAAACAGATGGATGTAAATGGAGACAAAGAGGTTTGATCAATTGGCATTTTCTTTGATACTATGTTGAATTATCCTCATACCCAAGCATTACAAACTCAAACTGATGATTGATGAAGATGTAAGTAATCAACAAATTTAAGCATAACACACTTCAACATGTTTGCTTACGTCAAGAGCAACTGTTCTAAAATGCAATAAAGCATACATCACAGTCTAATATGTCTTAAAGACAGTGCCACAAAGACATACATATAGTGTGAACTTCATCTCAAATTATACTCACAAATCCAGTGATGTGATAATCAAGCATTTACGGGGTGTCTTCATTGAAACTAGAGCATTTATTTGCTGTCAAAACCGCATTAGAAAAGCAAACAAGTCCAAATACAGCATCAAAAACAGCTTCATCCTCACCAATGATTAGAAGAGGAGAAAACTCCCAATTCACAAAAGAAAGTCACACGAATGTTTTTAGCTCCGGCACCACAGTGAAAACAATCAACCACCAAAAAGTCGATTCTCAGCTAGAGTTGAATGGTGAAGAAGTCGATAGCCACCGTGGTGAGAATAGATGTTGGTGCCCCTAAAGACGCCCTTCACGAAATAATGATCTCGTTAGTGATGACCAATTAGAGCATATTACAGAGGAAAATTAAAATATCAGAATTTTTCACAGATAAACATACTACCCGCGTGAGCAGATGAACAGAAAAAAAAAAATTAACAAAAAAAGACAACTTTTTTCCTTGCATTTTGGTCGTGCCTTTCATTTGCATGTACATTGACTGCATTATGCAACTGATCATAATTCAAGGAAGGCAAAACATCTATACAATAGAAAGGTAAAAACCAAAAATATTTTCTTGAGAATCACCCGTACATAAACCCCTCGTCTCCGCAAATTAACGAGGTCGCGTACTGCATGATCAAACGTACTCTATTCAAGGAATAAAACAAGAATTTAGCAGGTAATTAAGAAAGCTAACCTTTCTCCCAAAATAACACTTTCTCCCAAAATAACAGCGACCAGTGTGCTAGTGATTATCTCCCGTAGCAACTACCATTGCAGGAAACTTTCGGAGGAGGTAAGTAAGTAGCCGTCTACCCCTTATATAGGGAAAGGTTTATTCTACAACCAATAAAATCTTGACACGATGAGTAATTCCACTAGGTCTTTTTGACTCTTTATTTTTAAGAAGAATGGGCCAGAAGGTCGTGAAATGTCAAAAAGAAATATCCATGAAAATAGATGGATCGAAATACTTTTTTTTTTTTTTTTTTTTTTTTTTGTGTGCAAATTGATCTAATTGAATCAATAGATGCAGGAATCATTATTCGTATTTATTGCAGTCATAAAGATCTTTCACTAATTAAATCCACGATCTAAAGTAGGAAAAAAAAAATTAATGATAAAAAAGATGTACTCACCCAAAAAAATGTAATAACATATAAAGAAATAATAACAATCAATAAAATATACTTACAATTAAAAAATATAGTTACACGTTAAATATGTAGTAAAGCTAGGAAAATGTAGTAAACTATACAAAAAGTAGTTACAATACTATATGTTGAAAATGATCTTTCTTATTGCATTGCTACTTCACGTGTTACAATTACTTCACTCGTAATTTTCACTATATGTTGGAAATTATCATTCTTATCGTTATTCTATTTCATATTTACTATTACCAACAAGTAATTTTACCATATGTTGAAAATTATCATTTTATTGTATTGTTACATCACGCGTGTTACTTTTACTTCACTCGTAATAGTTGTAACCGAATTGTGTTTTTTTTTCTTTTGAAAATTGGATAAAAGATTTGGGAAGATTCAATTTCTATAATTACTCCTCATTTAATTGTCAGGATTTACTTCCCTTTATTTACGTTTTGGTTGTAACTGCCATTTATGAAAAAAAATACAAGCATAATTATAAAATAGGGGTGTTATTGGAACTCTAAATTAATTTTATTTTTATTAATTATGTGTGTACTTTTATCCTGATTTATTAGTGGATGTGTGTTTCTTGGCAAAAATCTATTATTATTTATTATAAGAAATATCATAAATATATCATTGTTGTTTTTTCAAAAAATAAAAATAAAAATATTACATTGTTTAATATATTGTCCAAAAACAAACGTAAAAGTAAAAATAAAACATTTAATATTTTATTATTATTTCCCTCAAAAAAATATTTTATGATTTTACGAAAAGAATTTATATTTTGAGGCATCGCACGTTAAAAAAATCTGAAAATGATTGTTCCCAAAAAAAAGTGATTAAACTATGTGAAATATCATTTTAAATGACAAAGCTATACCCTTTCTTTGTTTAATAAATATTCTCCCCTAATTAAATGATTACTATGCATAGTCAGCTGTGGGAATGAATATATGCATAGGAAGAATAAAGCGATTTCATCCCTTATGACTTTTGAGGTTCTAGTTATTGAAATTTGTATTTTTTTTTGGTTTTAGATATCGGAAATGTAAACTTTTGTATAACCATGTGGTAATTAATATGCGGGTAAATATGGGGAAGAGAATAATGTGTTGGTTTTTTTTTTTTTTTTTTTTTTTTTTTTTTTTTTTTTTTCCCTTCATTTTTTGAACAAATTAAAGTTTAATCTATGCTCCAAGCGAGCCTTATGTTTCTTGTTCTTTCAACTATGCTAACAATAAAAATGTACGCCGGGGGCCTATTGCCCTCATGTCCGTGGTAAAGTCTATTTCGCCACATCCAAATCCCATATAAGGCCTCTCTCCACGTATAGTTCCATTTCGCTGTCCCAAGAGTGCTCCCTCTACTGGCGTGTTGAGCACTCCTCGAAGACGTTATTTAATTACGACTTATTTATTTATTTTCGATTCAATTATTTGTAAACACTATATATATCCCTTGTACCCCAATGATTATTGTGAGAAAACATTAATACAATTACAATTATCGAAGTGTTTTATGGTATCAGAGCACCTATCGATCCCGCAACCTTAAACCTTCATCACAGCCGCTGTTCTTCATCATCATCAACAGCCGCCAATTTTCATCATCATCATGGCTCCCTCTGATGTAACCAACGAAGGATCCAGTGAATCCACACTCATCTCCACTCTCCCAAAACTCAATCAGGCAAGCCACATTAACATCATGAAGTTGACAAAAGACACATATCCATTATGGCACGCACAAATTGTGCCATATCTCAAAGCGGCAGCGCGTCTTGATTACGTTGGACGGATCGATCCCTAAACCATCCGAAACAATTACATCAGGAACCACCACTAATCGAAATCCAGATTATGATGTGTGGGTAGAACAAGATCAGTTAATTTTGGGTTTAATCAACACGCCTTTGGACACCGACATGCTCCGTCATGTGTACAGGCACACCACTGCTGCTGCGGTTTGGAAAGCTCTGCAAACTCGTTTTGCTTCTCAAAGCCGAGCTAGAATTATGCAACTTAGGGCACAATTGATTAATGCCCAGCGAGATAATCGATCAGCATCAGAATTCTTTAGCTATCTGAAAAACATTACCGATGAACTCGAGATGGCCGGCCAACAAGTCACTATGGAGGAATTTCTTACACAAACAAGCATGGGCTTGGGCGTGACTATGAATCCTCATTTGGGAGGTTATGGAAAAGCAGACATTGATCTTGATCAGGTGTACTCACTGCTGCTCTCAACTGAAGCTAGATTCTTTCGCCATGACCAGGCCTCTCGCCCATCTTTCCCGGTTGTTCGAAGAACCAAGAAGACCGGTCTCCCGATCGCCAACTATGCCGCAACATGTAACAACGAGGGACGGCAAAGCGGCGAGGTTACCGCAACCGCTCACGCAGCCAAGGTCGACAGCGGCCCAATCCGGCTCGTATAATTACAGGCGCGCAGGGCCCTTTTCCAGCCGGTCAATCACAGCCATTTCAGGGAACTCGTGCTCCACAGTATCCACAGCAGCAAGGTAACTATCAGGGAAATTATAATCAAGGTCAGAACAATGGTAACTATCAGCAGGGTCGTCCTCGTCGTTATCCACCGGGCCAAGTCCCTCAATGCCAAGTTTGTTATAAAATGGGACACACAGCACTTGAATGTTGGCATAGGACCAACTTGAATTTTCAGCCTGGTGCTTCACAGAATCAACGTGGGCCTCGTCCTAACATGGCTCTCCAAGCCACGGCTCCGAATTCTCGACCATCGAACTGGATTCCGGATACTGGTGCTACACAACACATGGCACAAGACTACCGCAATTTGAATGGTCACTCTGAACCATACAATGGTCCTGATCAGATTAATATTGGTGATGGCTCAGGTTTGCGTATTACTCATCTTAGTAGCTCTATTTTACCCTCTCCTTCACGCACTTTTACTTTAAATCACATCCTCGTTTCACCTAGCCTTAAGCATAATTTGCTCTATGTTCAACAATTTGCCAAAGATAATTCCGTTTACTTTGAATTTCATGGTGATTTCTTTTTTGTGTGAAGGACTATTCGGTCGCATTCATCATAGAGGTCCCTTCACAATGGTCTCTACAAGTTTGACTCGATCCGACTTTAGCTCTTGCCACTTCCACATCCTCCACAGATTCGATGGCATCAACGTCTTGGTCATTGTTCCCACCCAGTCATGTGTCGTGTTCTTCGTAGTCAAGCACTCTCTGTTTCCAATAAAGCTTCCGATCCAGTTTGTGAAGCATGTCAGCTAGCCAAAAGTCATCGTAGTCATTTGCCTGTTTCTAGTTTTACTTCTGTTGCACCTTTGGATTTGGTTTATTATGATGTATGGGGACCTTGTCCCGAAACTTCCATTTATGGAAATCAATATTATGTTTCCTTTCTTGATGATTTTACCAAGTTCTTGTGGATTTATCCTATTCGCTATAAAAATGATGTCGAACGTGTATTTCCCGTATTTAAAACATTTGTTGAACTCCTCTTTACTACCTCGCTCAAGTCACTTCAGACTGACTGGGGAGGTGAATTTCAACGTCTCACGAATCCTCTCACATCTGAGGGTATTAGCCATAGACACTCTTGTCCACACACACATGAACAAGCCGGTGCCATCGAACGTCGTCATCGCCAAATAGTTGAAGTTGGCTTGTCTCTTTTAGCTCAATCTCACCTTCCCTTCAATATTGGGAGGATGCTTTTATCACGCCTACTTATCTCATTAATCGCCTCCCCTACTGTCTTAAACTACAAATCGCCTTATGAAATGGTCTATAAACGTCTCCCTGATTATTCCTTTCTCCGTGTGTTTGGATGCGCTTTGTTGGCCATATCTTCGCCCTTACAATAACCACAAAAGCAGTTATCGTTCTAAATCGTGTATCTTTCTTGGCTACGCTCCTGATCACCATGGCTACAAATGCCTTGACTTAAGTTCCGGTCGTGTTTATGTCGCTCGTCATGTCACTTTTGATGAGTTGTCCTTTCCCTATACATCTCCTTCCACCCCTATCCCTTATGAGGACCTTTATGCCACTTTACCACTCAATATCATTCCAAACTCCACTCAAACAGACCCTCCTACCTCTCAGCCGAATGCCTTCACCTCTCCTGCTGCCTCCGAAATCACACCGAACTCTCCGATACCTAGCCCTATTCAACCACAACCACGCTCCCCATCTTACAGCCCCTCCTCTTCGTCCTCCTCTTCCACCGCCTCTTCTGATGCTTCCGCTTCCAGCACTCCTACTCCGCCACCCCCTCCACCACCTCGCATGGTCACTCGCACTCAAACGAATTCCCTCAAGCCTAAGAAAGATGATCCTAACTTCATTCGTTATCCCATTTCTCGTGCCCTTATTTCCGTTAATACGACGCCTGAGCCCACTAGCTATACTGAGGCTGCCAAACACCGTGTGTGGCGCGATGCCATGCAAGATGAGATTAATGTACTTCTCCGTAATAACACTTGGGATTTGGTTCCTTCTTCCCCTCGTATGAATGTTGTTGGTAATAAATGGGTTTTCCGTGTTAAGTATCATGCAGATGGCTCTTTGGAGCGCTATAAAGCGCGTCTTGTTGCTAAAGGGTTTTAACAAACAGAGGGTGTTGACTACACGGAAACATTCAGTCCGGTGGTAAAGCCTCTCACCATTCGGTCGCTCCTCACACCGCGGCCGTGACTTATCAATGGCCTATTCGCCAGGTTGACGCGTCGAATGCATTTTTACATGGTAATTTATCGGAAAGGTGTTTTTTATGCAAAGCACTGCGGTTTTGTACATCCGGATTATCCCGATTATGTTTGTCGCTTGAAACGTAGTTTGTATGGCCTTAAACAGGCTCCCGTGCTTGGTTTGAGCGCTTATCTCGCCATCTATTTGCTTTTGGGTTTCGGCCTTCTAAGGCAGATACGTCATTATATATGCTTGTTCGGGGAACTGCTTGTCTCTTTTTACTCATCTATGTGGACGATCTTATTTTGGTTGGCTCTTCCAATGACATTATTCGGTCAGTTTTAGCGCATCTCTCTGCTCAATTTCCAATCAAGGACCTTGGCTCCTTGACTTACTTTCTTGGCATTGAGGTTCTTCCACACGGCAACGGTCTCTACTTGACTCAACGTAAGTATATTTATCAGCTCTTATCGAAAGCAGGTATGACCACTGTTAAGCCATGTAATACACCCATGGCTTCTCACTTACGACTTTCAAAGAAGGGGTGTTTCATTTCATGATCCGTCTCTTTATCGGATGATTGTTGGTGGTCTTGATGATCTTAGTTTTACCAGGCGGATATTTCATTTGTTGTGCATCGTGTTAGTAAGTATATACATGCGCTCACGGATGATCATTGGGTGGCAGTCAAACGCATTCTGCGTTATCTGAAGGCTACTATTTCGGATGGCCTTCATATCACCCCTGCGCCATCGCTTACCTTACATGCCTTTACGGATGTTGATTGGGCGGCGGATCCAGATGACCGTCGCTCCGTTGGTGCCTATTGTATCTTTCTGGGTTCTTCGCTTATCAGCTGGCACTCTAAGCAGCAGCAGACGGTATCCAAGAGCAGTACGGAGGCAGAATACAAGTCGTTATCTAATACCGCCGAGGTTCGAGTGGATTCTCATGCTTTTAAGGAACTTGGGCTTACTCTCTGTCACATCCCCATTCTATGGTGTGACAATATCGGTGCTACTTATCTCGCTGCAAACCCGGTTTTCCATGCGCGCACGAAGCATATAGAGATCGATTTCCATCATGTTCGCGAATTAGTTGCTGCTAAAAAGCTTGATGTTGGCTTTGTCTCGACCAAGGATCAGTTGGCTGACATTCTTACAAAACCCCTTGGCAATCCTCGCTTTGCTCAGTTGAAGGCCAATCTCCACGTGTATCCTATACCCGTGGGATTGCGGGGGCGTGTTGAGCACTCTCTCGAAGACGTTATTTAATTACGACTTATTTATTTATTTTCGATTCAATTATTTGTAAACACTATATATATCCCTTGTACCCCAATGATTATTGTGAGAAAACATTAATACAATTACAATTATCGAAGTGTTTTATGGCGGTCATGTTTAGTCGCACCCAATCCACCACGTTTGTGGCACCAAAGAAAGCTCCTTGTTCTTCTACAGCACGCAATGATTCCAAATCTCCTTCGCCAGATTGCAATCACGAAGTGTACATGAAGTATAGACTCATCCATCTCTCCTCGCAAATATTACAAAATGGGTCATCAAAAATGTGTCTACAGAGTATAGCGTGAGATTAACCGGGAGAGCTCCATGCATTATACTCCATACCATATAGCTGCATCTTGTTGGACCTTTTAGAGCCCAAATCTTCCTCCAAAGATCACCCAAGTTAGCAGAATCAGCACTGGGTCGCAACAAGGAATAACCCGACGCCACTGTATACTTGCCCTTTGGGTCCCCTTTCCATTTAAAAACACTCTGCTGTTGTCCAAGGCCTTCCCAAAGATGGGAATACGCCTTACATAATAGATTTTTAAAGTGCCTATTACGAGGGGAAAAAAAAAACAACAACAACAACAAAAGAGAGTATTTTTTTTACCCTAACTTATTACTCCCTCGGTTTTTCTTCTTCTAGTAGTCGTTTTTGGGGTCGGCACTAGGGCTGTAAATGAGCTGGGCTACTCGTGAGTTACTCGCACTCGACTCGCAAGAGAGATCGACTCGATTCGGTTTTTTTCGAGTTCAAGCTCGAGTCGAGCTACTCGAATAATTAACCGAGCCGAGCTCGAGTTTTAAAATATAGTAATCGAGTAGCTCGCGAGCTTAATCGAGCTTGATTAAATAATTATTTAATTAATTTAATTTATTATAAATATTATTTTTTATTATTAAAAAAATATTATTCGAGTCGAGTATTAGACGAGCCGAGCTTGAATTTATCATATTTTGTTAAAAATTAAATGAATTCTAGGATAATAATCGAGCTTACGAGTCGAGTCGAGCTTTATTGAGTACTTAGCGAGTCGAGTTCGATCTTGATTTTTTATGGCTCGATCGAGCTCGAGCCGAGTTTCGAGCCCGAACTTTTTTAGTCGAGTCGAGCTCGAGCCCTAAAGAGTATCGACTCGACTCGGCTCGATTACACCCCTAGTCGGCACACAGACTAATAAACTGATTAATGTAACTGAAATATAGTACGAAATGACGTTATCGCCCTTCCATTTTCATTAGCCTGTTTTTTTAGTTTTAATTAAATAATGTTATTTAGATCATTGAGAAACTTTTACTATTTCCAAACTTGTCTTGAAAATTGCACATTAATGATGCACTCCCATTCCAACGTCCAGCATCATTTTTCGAGAAATTGGTAAATCAGGTCACTGTAATGTCTAACATTTTTTTTTGGACGGATTCCGTCTATTTTGGTCAGTGAATGGATTGGGACGAAAAGAAATCCAAATTTGGACGGTTTGACTGTATTTAGACGAAAGCGTCCAGATTTGGACGAAATGTTTGGCGCGAAAAAAATATCAGACATTCTGATGAACTGATTTTACCAATTTCCCTCATTTTACAGCTAACTTTTCTTCCTCCAAAAAAATAAAAATCTTTTGTAAACAAATTTTCACCCTCCTAATTTTTCCCCTTCTAAATTTTCCTTCATGTTCTCAATAAATAAAAAATTTCCCTCCTCGCTCAAGATCACCAATTTTTTCACTGTCAATTTGATTTGGAATCCATTTTTGGTTTGAAATCCATTGTCAATTTGGTTTGGAATCCTTTTTTTTCCACTGTCAAGATCACCAATTTTTTTTCCCAATATAAAAATATGGCGTCTCAGATAAAATAGGGAGAGTTAGAGTCTTTCCTCAACCTAGGATCCCCTGTTATTGGGAATTGAATTTTTTTCATTTCCAATTTTATAGATATTGACAACCAATTTTTTTTTATAGTAGTTATTTTAGTTAAGATAAGGGTAAAAGTAGAAAAAAATAATAAATGTTGTATTGAAAATGTAAAATGATAGATAAATGTAAAAAAAACTAAATTGTGAAAAGCGACGGTTATAAAAAAAAAAAAAACAAAGGAAGTATATAAGTATTTTTTTATTCTTTGTTTTAAATCATACTAATACATTTTGCAAATGAAGTTTAGGCCAAGGGGTCAAGGTTAAGGTCTCAAAATCAGGAGTTTTTAGGTAATGAGCGCGTGAAGACCAAATCAACTGTCATTACATCTTCAATTGCACTTTATGAAGCACAAATCAGGTGTGACCATATCTTCATCGACATTTTATGGATGCCAAATAATTTGTTATTGCATCTAAGGTGCCTAGGGGTGGATCTTCCTTGGTGGAGGGCGTGATCGCCCCCAAGGATAAATTGACATAAATTTTTTATTATGTAAATTATAAGATACATAGTCATTACAAAGTTGATACTTCTAAACAAAATATATATAGCAATGTTTCTCCTATAATCCAATGAGGCAAAAAAACGGTATTAATTTATACAACCCCGATTCCACCGATACACCACACTACCTTACACCACACCAAAACAACCTTCAGAAAGTCGATTATTAAGTCAAAATTAGACTTTTCGATAGTCGGTTGTGAGAATCCACCTTGGAAAAGTCGATTCTTGAGTCAAAAAGCGACTGCTTGAAGGTCGATTGTGAGAATCGATATTGAGAAAGTCGATTTTTAAGTCAAAAATTGACTTTTATGAAAGTTGGTAGTGAGAATCGACTTTGAAAAAAAATCGATTTTTGACTCAATAATCGAATTTCCCAAGATTGATTCTGTGTTTTTGGTGTGGTGCTCCGGTAGGTGTGATGAATCGGTGCAAATAATGTTGTAAAATTGTGGATTTCAAGGGAACAACAATGTCAAAACAAAACGCAGAAAATCTGATATGCTTGATATAACGTAGAATCGTGATAAACACTTTCCTGCAAAAGTTATTTGACTCTTATAAGATGCCTTGGGCTACACAAATACTTCTGTGAGATAAGACTACGTTTCCCTTCACTTTTAGGCAACAAAAGAGAAGTATGCTAATGGAGTTTTTATTAGAAAGTTATAGACTCTCAAAGATGATGTGCCAAATTCACCACTGTTTAAAGCACTTAAAATCATCATATATAGTAGTGGAAAAATCGACCTCTTATGTATGCAACCTTTGGAAAGAAGTTACATACATAAGTCGGTTGAAAAGGATGAAAAGACACACTAATTCGAATTTGGGCCACGTGCGGGGGGGGCTGCACGACTGTGAAACCCCAAAACGGCCAAAACTTTCTGTTCAAATTTGTGAACAAATTTTTCTCACAAAGTGAGGCTTTGTGGTAATGACGACGCATGTCACCTGTTTTTCCAAATTCTGAATTTTGGTCCTGTAAGTCGATTTTCAGTCCTTTAAGTGATTTTCCCGAACTATACTTAATCATTCAAATCCGTAAACTCGTAAATACTTATATGAGCGTACACTCCATACCTCCAAACTCATTATAGCATTCCGAGTTCACCCATCTTTGTACCACCCCGATTACATAAATGAACATGGTAACACTTAAATTACCAACAATCCACCCCCATTTAAGTGTAATCCTTGGTTTAGCTGAAGATCAGTCAAAACATAACAACTCATGCATCAATGATAATGTCACGAAGATTGAATTACCACCTAGTAATATTACACATTTCAAATAATCGAGTATCGGGGTGTGTCTAAGCATTGAACCCCTTTACACGTTTTGAATACATAAAGATAATATACACATGAGTTAAGATAACTCCAAAAGTTTATTCTTGACACTAATTAAACAGGCCTTGTGTCCATATCCATTCTTGAGCATACAGAAAGCTAACTCTAGAACTTCCTTGAAGCGGCCAAACTTCATACTCACATAGGTGAATCTTTTATTGATCGTGCACCTGCAATAGCACTTTGTCAAAAGACTCATTAAGAAGAAACTCTTCAACCTAATCTTGCAGGTAATAGCACATACCTTCGGGACAATATCATGTGCTCAAATCTTTGACAATAGGCCTTCCACATTGAATTCTGCCTCTAACATTGTATTAGAGGGGAATTGAGTATCCTATCACCAAGATTTATATGAGTTTTAAACCCATCCCGTTAACCGACTTTTGTACCAAGTCTCTAGCCAATCCTTTGGTTAAGTGATCGGCTAAATTATGTTGAGATCTCACAAAAACAACCGAAATCACCCCATGAGTTATCAACTCACGTACCGCGCTATGTCTAACGCCCAGGTGTCGCGACTTACCATTATACACTTGACTATATACTTTAGACAAGGTAGATGCACTATCACAATGGATAGAAATGGGTGAAATTGGTTTAGGCCATAATGGAATTTCATATATCAAATTCCTAAGCCACTCCGCCTCTTTTCCGGCTGCTGCTAAGGCAACAAATTCCGACTCCATAGTCGAGCTAGTAATACATGTTTGCTTTTTGGAAGCCCAAGAAATGGCACCTCCTCCAAGAAAAACACCCAACCACTTGTAGAAGAATGATCCTCACATTGGATATCCAACTAGCATCCGAATACCCTTCTATTCTTGAAGGATGTCCAACATAAGTCAAGCCAAAATCCTTGGTTAACTTAAGATACCTTAGTACACGAGTTACCATGACGCCAATGATGACTACTCGGATTACTCGTGAACCTACTTAGCTTTCCAACCGTATAAGCAATATCCGGACGTGTGCTAGTCATAGCATACATCAAACATCCTATCACCTGAGAATACTCAAGTTGTATTATCGGATTTCCCGTATTAGGCATGAGTTTCTCATTAGGATCCATGGGAGTATTGGCTAGAGTAGAATTTTCACAATTGAATTTCTTCAACACTTTCTCAATATAATGAGATTGTGTCAAAGAGATCCTTTGTCACTCCGTTTGATCTTGATTCCAAGAATCACATCCGCCTCCCCCATGTCTTTCATAGAGAAACTTGATGACAAAAAGGCCTTACAAAGGTCAACTTGTTCTTGGTTAGTTCCAAAGATTAACATGTCATCAACATATAAACAAATTATCACATCGTTACCGGTATTGTCAAATTTGCTATATAAGCACTTGTCTGATTGGTTAAGCTTAAAACCATTAGATAAGACAACTTCATCAAATTTATGATGCCATTGTTTAGGTGCTTGTTTAAGCCCGTACAATGATTTAACAAGCTTACATACCTTATGCTCATTTCCAGGCATAACAAACCCTTCCGGTTGTTTCATATAAATTTCTTCTTCTAAATCTCTATTTAAGAAGGCTGTTTTAACAACCATTTGATGGATCACCAGATTGTTGATAGCAGCTAGGGCAATCAACAATCTAATTGTGGAGATTCTAGCAACCGTTGCATAGGTATCAAAATAATCAATACCTTCCTTTTGTCTAAAGCCTTGAATTACCAATCTGGCTTTATACCTGTCGACAGTACCGTCAACTTTCATCTTTCTTTTAAAGATCCACTTGCAACCCAAAGGTTTGCAACCACGCGGAAGATCCGCAAGGATCCACGTGTTGTTTCCCATTATGGAATCCATCTCATCATTGACGGCTTCTTTCCAAAATGACACATCTCGAGACTCCATAGCCTCCTTAAACGTCTTAGGATCCTCATCAATATTATAACAATATGAGTATTGAAATCCTACTTCATCTCTTGTTCCTTCCACCAAATAATTTTGATAGTCGGGTCCAAAAGATTTTGGTTTCCTAGCCCTTTTGCTTTTACGAAGCTCGAAAGGCTCATCCTGAGAATCAACACCATTGTTGTTCTCTACTCTAACACTAGTAGGAGTTATATCTTTTGGCCTCGGAATAGAAGTAAACCGATGTTCATCAAAGATAGCATCCCTTGACTCAATCACCGAATGAACAACAACTGAATCATTAGGCTCTATAACATAGAACCTATATGCTTTGGAATGCAAAGCATATCCAATAAAGATACAATCAATGCCTCTTTCACCCAAGGTTTTAATCTTAGGCATGGTGAGCCTTACAACAGCCCTACATCCCCAAACTCGTAGATAATTCAAGTTTGGCTTCTTTTTGAACCAAAGTTCATATGGGGTAATAGGATTCCTTTTATTAGGAATTCTATTCCAAATAATAAAAGCCGTTAACATGGCTTCTCCCCAAAATCCCTCACTCAAACCAGAGTAAGACAAACATGGAATTAACCATCTCTTTAAGAGTACGGTTTTCCTTTCCATTATACCGTTTTTTTGTGGTGTGTAAGGCGCCGTAACCTCATGTATAATCCCACATGACCGAAAAGGTTGGATCAAAGTATTCACCACCTCGATCGATGCACGCAACTTTTTAATTTTAGAGGTTAATTGCAACTCAACTTCACTTTTATATATTTTGAATTTATCGATTGCCTCATCTTTAGAATGAAGTAAAAACACATAACAAAACCGTGTGCTATAAATACATAAAAGTCACTACGTATTTTTTATTACCAAGAGAAGGCGTAGCACAAAAATCACAAAGATCACTATGAATGAGTTCCAAAACGGAAGACGACCTTTCAACACTTTGAAAAGGTTGTCTAACAACTTTGTTTAACATACAAGTATTACACTTATTCACATTCATGTCAAAAGATGGAATTAACTCATTTTTAGACATTACCAACATACGTTTATAATGAACATGTCCCAACCGAGCATGCCACAAAAGCGTAATTATTAACATCATGAATCAGTAGCAACATTGTTTACAACATCATCTTTGAGTATTTAACATAAACATACCATTACATAAGTAACCAAATCCAATAAATACACCACACTTACTTAAAATGTACTTATCCGACTCATAGACTTGTTTATAACCTTCTTTACATAAAATACTACGAAACCAAGTTTTTCCGTATACACGGAGCATGCAACACTTGTTTTAAAATAATACATTTTCCGTAACTAAAAGATAAAACAACACTTCCAACTCCAACTATGGCGACCTTTGACTCGTTTCCCATAAATAGCATGGATCCATCGATCACAGGTTCATAGTTTTAAACCGACCGATCCTTGCAAGCGTGTCTCGTTGCACCCGAGTCAATCCACCAAGCAACATCATCATCCTCGCATATAAAATGCTTGTAAATTAGTGGTACATAATTCACACTCGAATTAAATCCACAAGTAACATTCGACCTTGATGTTTAGGAGTACCTTGGTCCTTAGACCCTTGCCCCGAATCGTTCTTTGGTCCTTTCTTCCTTACTCGACAATCAACTCACGAAATGTCGGTTTACGCAATTCCAACAAGCACCTTTTGGTTTTTGTTGGTATATTTGCCACTTGTTTTGGAAGACTTTTTCTTATCTTTCCCTTTGTTCTTATCTGAACACTCACCGGCTTCCATCATATTGATAGAGGTCGAATCCATTATCTCTTTACCCTTGGTTTTACCGCCTCTTGCGCGCCATAGAGATTCCTCTATACGCAAGTGACTACCAAGTTCTACCAGAGATAATTCTTCCTTTTGTGCTTTAACATGTGTTTAAAATCTTTCCATGAAGGAGGCAACTTATCTATAATGCTTGACACGAAATAGACTCATCCATTTCCATTTTATGTTGTGCAAATTGACCCAAAATGCGTGATAATTCATTATATTGTTCCATTACCGACCTTGAATCTACCATGTTATACTTCATGAAATTACCAACCAAGAACTTTTTACTAGAGGCATCTTCATTCATGTATTTAGACTCTAGTGAATCCCAAAGTTCTTTTGCAGACTCAACATTTTGATAAATGTCAAATAATGAATCAGACATACCGTTTAGAATATGACCTCTACAGATGTAGTCATCATTCTCCCATTTGTTCTTCCTCCTCAGTTCCTCCAATGGTCCATCATCCAATACTTCAGGCATCGGTGTACTTAGTACATACACCACCTTCAATGTTGTTAGCAGAAAATGCATCTTCCTTTGCCATCTTCTAAAATTAACACCTTCAAACTTTTCCAACTTACCAAAGTTTGCAGTCATCTCCTTGACAATTGACATTGCAGAAATTCTAAAATAACTTTTGTAGATTGTTGTAAAATTGTGGATTTCAAGGGAACAACAATGTCAAAACAAAACGCAGAAAACGCAGAAAATCTGATATGCTTGATATAACGTAGAATCGTGATAAACACTTTCCTACAAAAGTTATTTGACCCTTATAAGATGCCTTGGGCTACACAAATACTTCTGTTAGATAAGACTACGTTTCCCTTCACTTTTAGGCAACAAAAGAGAAGTATGCTAATGGAGTTTTTATTAGAAAGTTATAGACTCTCAAAGATGATGTGCCAAATTCACCACTGTTTAAAGCACTTAAAATCATCATATATAGTAGTGGAAAACCGACCTCTTATGTATGCAACCTTTGGAAAAGAGTTACATACATAAGTCAGTTGAAAAGGATGAAAAGACACACTAATTGAGATTTGGGCCCACAGGGCGCTGTGTGGCCACCATGAAACCCCAAAAACGGCCAAAACTTTATGTTCAAATTTGTGAACAAATTTTTCTCACACAAAGGCGCTTTGTGGTGACAATGACGACGATGTCACCTGTTTTTCAAATTCTGAATTTTGGTCCTGTAAGTCGATTTTCATCCTTTAAGTGATTTCCCGAACTATACTTAATCATTCAAATCAGTAAACTCAGTAAATACTTATATGGCGTACACTCCATACCTCCAAACTCATTATAGCATTCCGAGTTCACCATCTTTGTATCAAACCCGATTACATAAATGAACATGGTAACACTTAAATTACCAACAAATAATAAACCCCCAAGAAATACTAGTCTACATTTTTCTACTTGCGAAAAATTCTACTATTATCGCTCCCAGTGACACAAGATCCTGCGTCCGCCACTGACGGTGCCCCTACATCTACAATGTCACTACATATTCATTTCGCTTTCTCATTACCGTCAATACATCTTCATTGACACTTTATGAATAGTTGTTAGTACATCCACAATGTAATTGCATCTACAGTGTCACTTGCACCAATTAAATCATTAAATGCCAAGCCTGCAATGACACTCGCAAAGCAACTTTGCATGCTTTGACACAAAAAAGTAAAATAAAAGAAAAGAAAGAAGATTCAGGTTCATACAGTAAAGAAGGAAAAAGAAAAGGAGAAGAGCAACAAAAAAATTGAAGTAAAAAGGAAGAAACTGCTTCATTCTCGAAAAAAAGAAGAAGGAAAAGAAGTTGTTCATTTAGGAAGAGTTGAAAAAGCGGAAGCAGTTCAAGAAAATGAAGCAAACTCGTCTTTATCCGCCGACAAAGCTTCAAAAAAAAACAAAAAACAATTGCGTCAAATATGGATGAAAAGATATCAAACATGATATCAAAGTTACCAAAAAAAAAAAAAAAATATCAAAATAAAGAGTATGAAAAAACAAGACTTCTAATTAAAGAATCGTGATTTTTGGAGTTATAAACCAAAAGATATAGGTGTTTATGAAATGATTCTAGAGCTGCAATGATAAAGACAGAAGCTACAAAACATAGTTGAAGCACAAAAGTTATGTGTGACATTTCATTGAACACCTTCAACCATAAAACGGTTGAAGGTAGTTATTGATGTTTCTTATCAGTTGTAACCGTTTTAGTAGCAATAGGATTAACACTAGCGTATATATATATGTGTATCTAAATCAATGTAAACTCAATTTTTGGATGATCAATGAAATTGAATTTTCTCCTCTTCGTGTTCAAGTTCTGTTTTCTTATTTTTCAGTTTTACAGTTTTCATTCTTTCTTGAAGTTCATAACTCCATGGATTTAGAACTTCTTCATGGTATCAAAGCCACCATTTATTGTGCAAGTGTTGGGCCTCTTTATTGGCCTTGAGAGTGCCCTTAGGCCCACACTTGAGGGGGCGTGTTAAAGTGTCCCATATTGGGAACTTGTGATTGTTTCACCCACCATATTAAGAGATGGACTTCTCTCACCTCATAACCTAGGTTTTGGGGATGAGGCCCCTCATCTTATATGTGTTTGGGCCTCAGACCTGATCATTTTTATAGATTTGTTGAACTGATTTAAGGCATAAGAGTAAAAAGCAGAAATAACATTCCTTACTTCTTCTTTAGATCTCAAAAGATACACCCAATTTTGTTGTATTTGAGTTAATAAAAAGCTGCGTTCAGGAGTGATATTGAGAGTATCACAAATGTGTTCATGTTGTTGTTTCTTCTTGTAGATTCAGAACCTTGAGAGTGTTCTGCTTCTAGTTCTTGGTGTTACCGGTTTCTGCAGAGTTCTTGTTCATAATCTTGGAGCTTTCAGTAATGGAAAATCAGGCAAATAATGCTGCTACTCTTGAAGGCATAAATCTTGTGGTTAGTACTTCTAGTCAATTTTACTTACATCCTAGTGAAAACCCTTCAATTCCTCTAGTTTCTCCTCCTCTTGATGCTCGAAATTATCATTCTTAGGCTCGATCTATGACCATGATGCTGGAAACTAGAAATAAGTTAGGTTTCATTGATGGTTCGATCAAGAAACCCGATATGAATGATGAGCTGGGAGTCAATGTAACACTACAGTTCTTACTTGGATAATCAAATCTGTGATTCCTGATATAGCACAGAGTGTCATGTGGATCAAATCTGCTAGGGATATGTGGTTAGAATTAGAAGATAGATTTTCCAATGTAGACTATTTCAGGGTGTCAGATTTGGTTGAAGAGGTTAATCTGATTAAACAAGGTTTTATGTCTGTTACTTCTTATTTTACAAAATTGCAGGCAAAATGGGATGAGATAGAGATATTAAAGCATGTTCCTCATTGTGATTGTGGACATCCTTGTGCCTGTAATATGAGTTCCAAGATGATTGACTTTATCAAAGGTGATCATGTTGTCCGGTTCACGAAAGGGCTCAATGATAGTTTTGCACCTGTTAGATCACAAGTTTACCTGTTAACTCCTTTGCCTAGTTTGAAGCAAGCTTTTTCCATGGCTATCAAGTTTGAGAGGCAAACAGAATATGCTTTAAGGCATCCACAAGGATTATATGCCATTGTTGGTCCTTGGAAAGGCTAACACAAGTTTAGAGGGGGTGAATAAACTTGACCCTAAAAGCTGGATTTTAAGCAACTTAAAGTTCGATTAAAACTTGTGTGGAGTTAAGGTCGACAAAGTGAGATTAAGTCAAAGCGACGAAGTAAAAATGGTCAACCGGGCAGCGGATATAGTTCTAGCCTTTTTCTTGATCTTGTTATTTTATTATGAAAGTGAGTCTGTGTGAATCTGAATTCGATGAATGTCGGTTGTGAATCTGTGAGGTGTATAACAATCAAGTATCAAAATCTTTGTAAGTAAATCTTGAGTAATGCGCGTAAAGTAAATAAAGGCGAATGTTATAGAGGTTCAGGTGGTGTAATCTGTCGTCCTCTCTTCCCTCGTGGTGCGGAGGAAAATTCCACTAGAACTTCTTGAGGTGAATTGTTACAAAAAGTCCTAAACAATAGTCCTTGGCTAATCCCCTAGCGTCACTATCTAAGCAGTTGTAGAAAGGTAGAGTTGTTGTTCTTCAAATGCTTGAACCATTTGGTCCTTAGAGGGTAGGATTGCCTCTTCACCGACTACTACCACAAACACAGTCTACCCATCGCTTGTCACAACTGTCCTTGGCAAAACCTTCTGGTTTGCTTCACAGTCTAAAACCTTTGATGTAGAATCAAAGTTGGGCTGAGAATCAATAAGTTGATTCTTGTTTGTGGTTCTTCAATGTGTTGGATTCTTGATAAATTCTTTGTAGCTTGAACACTTGAAGAAATACTAGATATGATCTTGTTATAGCTCAGAGATGATAGCAATTTGAGTAAAATAGACTAATGCACAAGATTGCTTGTTGATTCTTGTATGTGCTATATATTTTTATTCTTGGTGCAAAGTCTTCTATTTATAGTGTGAAGTCCAACGTTCATCTGGCTTAAATTCGAATTGTATCAACGTCTCTCTTGTAACGGCTATATTTTCTGACCGTTCTGCTGTGTCAGTAACTCATCCAATGAAATTGCTTCCTTTACAACGTTCGACTGTACTTTCAGTATGTTGGATGGCTGACATATAAAACTGAGTTTCCTTATCGCTTTTTATCGACATTTTCACTTGTCGCTTTTTAAGCGACTTGGAGCATTAACTGAGATTTTACTCTTCTTCAAATATCAATACTCCAGTTTTCATCTGATTATAATTGACTTAATCAGAGTACACCATGACTTATTATCATCCAAGAATTCATTGTCCTTATGATTCTTAGGTCTTCATACAAGATCTATAAAGTTAGTTCAGGTCACCACAATCTTGCCTGAAGTCTAACTTTACAGTCTCGACTTGTAATCTTCATAACTGAGTTTGAGCCCTCAGTTCTTCATTCTTCAATAACTGAGTTTGAACCCTCAGTTCTTCATTCTTCAATAACTGAGTTTGAACCCTCAGTTCTTCATTCTTCTAGATAAGTCAACCGAGTTTGTAACTCTCAGCGAACTTACCTTCTTCAGTTCCATGTAGGTGTATTCTGAGTCAGTTTACTTGTCTTGATGATTTCCAGTTTTCTAAATGATTTCCAGTTCTCTAAATGATTTCCAGCTTTCAGTTTTTCGACACACTAACTATTACAGTGCTTCTTTGATGTCACCCATACAAATATCAGACTTTAGTAAAACTTATACATTCAGTTCTAGACATCTTTTAGCTTTTCACTATAACAGCTGGCTTCAGCACTTCATCAATGGGGTTAAGATAATACATTAAACAAATTAGATGAATTATCATCAAAACATAAATTTTATTTCATAGCCTTTGTTAATCAAGTTCAGGGACAGAATAAGTCAAGTTATCAGTCATCCTTTACTCAGCAAAAATATCAAAACAAGTCTGGAAATCAAGGGAACAACAGGACCAATGCAAACAACAAGAAAGTAGAGTGTTCCTTCTGTGGGTATAATGGTCATACTATTGACAAGTGCTACAAAAAGCATGGTTTCCCACCAGGGTGGAAACCCAAAGCAAGAGTTAATATGGTCAGTCAAGAGGATGGTCAAGACTTTGTTCCAGACTCAGTTTCTAGTTCAGTTCAACAAAATCAAATCAGTCAGTTATAGGACCATATGTCTCAGTTGATGAAGTTGATAGAGGCACATGAAAGCTGATACTAGTCATCCTGCTATGAACCAAGTAACTGCTTTCACCACCAACTTCAAACCAGATCCACGAGGTTCAAGGTGCTGTCTAATAATTGTTGGATTGTGGATTCAGTGCCTGAGACCATATAATATATGATGATAGTTTATTCATTACTAAGAAACACATTAATAGAGCCACAATCCACACTACCTAATGGTCACAACATTCCCGTAACTTACATAGGGCAAATAAGACTTAATGAGCATTTAATTTTGTCACATGTGCTTTGTGTGCACTGGTTTCAAATACAACATGATATCCATTAATAGGCTTACTTACGGTTCAAATATCTCTGTTGTTTTTGTTTCTAACAAGTGTACGATGCGAGGACAAGTCCACTTTGGGAAGATGATTGGATCAAATTGAAAAGGACAAGGGTTTATACATACTCAAATCGGTTTGTACCATTCATCTTGCATTAAGTGCATACACACAAGTTCCTTTATCGGACATAATTGAAGCGAGATATGCTATGGCACTATAGATTAGGCCATCTTTCCAATAATAGAACTGACTTGTTGCATAAGACTTGTAATCAGATTCAAATGCCTAAAACTTCTATTTGTTATGTGTGTCTTTTTAGCCAAACAAAAGAAGCTACCTTTTTCCATTCAGTAATACTTCTGTTAGTTCTGCTTTTGATCTAGTACACATGGATATCTGGGGCCCTTATAGGCATCAGACTATCCATGGACAGTCTTACTTTCTCACAATTGTAGATGATTTTAGTATATATACTTGGGTGTATATTTTGAGATCTAAAGAAGAAGAAAGGAATGTTATTTCTGATTTTTACTCTTATGCCTTAAATCAGTTCAACAAATCTATGAAAGTGATCAGGTATGATAATGGTCAGGAATTCAAATATAAAGAATTTTATGATGCAAAAGGCATCATTCATGAGACAAGTTGTGTGGACACTCCACAACAAAATGGTGTTGCGGAGAGAAAACATCAACACATCATGAATGTTGCTAGAGCATTTAAAATTCACTGCCATTTGCCATTAAATTTGTGGGGCTATTGTGTGTAACATGCTGTCAGATTGATAAATTTGTTGCCAACTCCTGTTCTTGAAAATAATAACCCTTTCTTTATGCTTCATAGAAAACAACCTAACTATGACATCTTGAGAGTTTTTTGATGTCTTGTTTTTTCATGCACTTTACATGTTGCAAGGACAAGATTTGATGCAAGAGCAAGAACTTGTGCATATCTGGGACATGCTGATCACTAAAAAGGATACACGCTACTAGATGTTTCCACAGAGGAAGTCTTTGTTTCAAGAAATGTTGTTTTTCATGAACAACATTTCCCTTATCTTTTATTGCATAAAACATCTTCACACAGCAATTGGTCTTTTCTTGTACCTAACTTTTCTAATGTTTGCAACTTTCCTCAGTTTTCTAATCCTCCTTTGGAAACAAGCAGTAGACTCATTCATTCACATAGTCATGTTCATAATCTAGAAGGATCAGACTATGATAGTCATCAATCTGAAGAAGGCTCCACAACTCAAAGTTCTACTTTCAATGTTTCCACTATTCCATCCAATCCACTCAATGTCAGAAGGTTTACTAGAGAAAAGAAGACCCCATCATTCCTCAATCAGTACATATGTAACCAGACATCTCAAACCACACCCTATCATTTAGAATCTGCTGTCAGTTTTCAACAGATCTCTTAAAAGTATAAAGCATATGTCATGGCAGTAGACAAAATACCAGAACCTACAACTTACAATCAAGTCATTTCAAAGAAGGAATGGCGAGGAAGTTTGTTTTCACATCCATCCGCCGATTTCGTAATCATGGTATCTTTGCAATAGCGAGCAGAATTCTAATGGATTTTAACATGGCAACAGGCGAAAAGGTTTCTCATAGTCAACTCATTGTCTTTGCTTGTAACCTTTTGCCACTAACCTAGCCTTGTAGGTAGTCACGTTGCCGTCCATGTCGGTCTTTCTCTTAAAGACCCATTTGCACCTATAGGAACTATTCCCTTGGTGGATCAACTAAGTTCCAAACTTGGTTGTCTTTCATGGATTCCATTTCGAGAATTCATGGCTTCTAGCCATTTCTCTTTGTCATGCCTTAATAGCACTTCCTCATAAGTTCTAGGGTCCTCATCTTCCATGAGATACACATGGTGTACCTTCTGAGTTCACGGCGTTCCACAGTGGATCTTCGAGGTGCTAGTGTGTCCACGGTAAGGGTTGGCATCACATCCGTATGTGGTGTCTCATCTACTTCCATCAGCCTGATTGTCACCCGTAAGTGGTTCTCAAATTTCTTCAAGATCAATCTTACTCCCATCGACCCTATCCGAGAATAAACTCTTTCTCCGAGAAGTGGCGATCCTGGCAACAAACACCTTTTGTTCCTCGGGATGGTAAAATTGGTACCATTTGGTTTCTAGGATATCCCACAAATAGACATTTGTCAGACCTCGGCTCTAATTTGTCAGGCATCATCCGCTTCACATAAGTCGGACAACCCTAAGGTTTTAGATGACCTAGGCTCGGTTTCCTCTTAGTCCATACCTAGTATGACGTAGAGTCAACTGTCTTGATGGAACTCGGTTCAGTGTATAGGATGCGGGCTCTAAAGCATACCCCCAAAAGATTTTGGGAGAAGCTGCGTAGCTCATCATGGATTATACCATGTCTAACAAGTGCACGATTCCTCCTCTCGAGATCGCCATTCATCGAGGCGTGCACTGAAAGGGTCCATTCAGGTAGAATCCCATTCTCCTTTAAATAACTTTGAAACTCTCCATCTAGGTATTCTCCACCTCGATCGGATCAAAGTGTTTTGATTTCTTTACCTAGTTGTTTCTCCACTTCACTTCTGAATTCTTTGAACTTTTCAAAGGCCTCAGACTTATACTTCATTAAGTATATATAACCATAGCGTGAATGGTCATCAGTGAAAGTATAAAATAAGAGTATCCTCATTTGGCTTGAACTGACATTGGGCCGTACACATCAGCATGTATGAGCTCAAGGAACTCATTGGATCTTATCTCTTTGCCACTAAAGGGTGACTTTGTCATCTTGCCCAGCAAACAAGCTTCGCATGTATCAAACGATTCGTCATCGAATTGATCCAACATTCCATCTTTATGGAGTTTGGAAATGCGCTTCTTATTTATATGGCCAAGTCTACAATGCCATAGGTAGGATTCATTCAAGTCATTTGTCTTGGCTTTCTTGTAATTTATATTAAGTACGTCAACATTCATATCTAATATTTAGAGACCATTGCTTAGTATGCCAGTACCATAAAAAATTCCATCACGTGAAAAAGAACAACATTTATTCTCAAACATAAATGAAAATCCATCAACATCTAATGCAGAAATAGAAATAATGCTCTTTGTAAGAGCAGGAACAAAATAACAGTTATTAAGTTCTAGTACTAGCCCACTGGGAAATGAAAGAAAATAAACTCCTACGGCCAGCGCAACAACACTTGCTCCATTCCTAACGCGTAGGTCCACCTCTCCTTTCCTCAGTTCTCTAATTCTTCTTAGTGCCTGCATATTCGTATAAATATGAGAACCACAACCAGTATCTAATACCCAGTGGTTAGACTTAGAAGAAGTAATGTTGATCTCAATCATAAACATACCTAGAGTCGAAGCATCAGAATGCTTCTTCTTGGTACTCAAGAAGCCTTTGCAGTTTCTCCTCCAATGTCCGGTCTCACCGCAATGGAAGCAAGCATCCTTGGATTTGTCTTTGGCTATCTTAGGCGTTGGCTTAGGTGCAGCCTTCGCCTTCTTGGACTTCTTTTGGGTTTTTGGCTTGCCCTTGTTGGAAGTGACCAACAACACTTGCTTTCCCTTCCCCACAGTGCCTCAGCAGTTTTCAACATGTTCAATAACTCCGCAAGGGAGCAGTCTATCTTGTTCATGTGATAATTCATCACGAACTGTGAGTATGAATCAGGTAGAGATTGTAGAATCAAGTCAATACTCAATTCACGCTCCAACTTGTGGCCCAGCTTCCCAAGCCTCTCTATGTACCCGATCATTTTAAGCACTGTGGACCCACAAAGATCCCGGATGCCATCTTACAACCAAAGCAGGGCCTTGAGACCTCATACCTCTCGTCAGTGCGAGGCGAGAAGCATAGAGTTCCTTTAGATGGACCATGATTGAGTAGGCGTCCATAGACTCATGTTGTTTCGCAGTTCAAGTGTCATAGAAGCAAGCATGATACATGTAGCATCGATCTTGTCGAGCGATTGCTTGTTATACTTCTCGACAACATCTCTGGGCCGAACCCTCAACGAGCTCTTCCGGTAGGGCCTAAATCCAAGACATAGCCAATATTCTCGTGGCTCAAAACAATTTTGAGGTTTCTTTCCCAATCGAGAAAGTTGGTTTCGTCAAGCTTATTTTCGATGATAAAAGCGAAGGTTCAATTTGTTTGACATTTTCTACAACAATAAATAAAGATATAATAAGTAAAAGTTCATGTATTTAAAACCCTAAATTTGCACTTAAAATTTTATCGAGTTCTTACTCCCACTAGCCAACTATTCCCAATTGGCTTTCAAGAAAAATAATTTTTCTTTAGTAGGCAAGATCTATCGAACTACCTCGACCCTGACTTTGGTGATGGGCGAAAATAATTTAACAGTGGACAACACTTTGTCGATCGTATCTTATCGACTCTTGTTGTTTGACTAGTCAATTCTTTGACAATTTTCATCTTATGAAAATAGTCAAACCCTGCCTCTAAAATCCAAGCGACCCGCTTTGGTGGTGGCCAAGAGAATTCTTAGTCGAGTCTTAACCTCAATATTCGTGAGATCTCTTACGATCATATCTTGATAACGACGATATACCGAGGTAGGTCAACCCCGCTTTGGTGGTGAGTTGGGTCGAACAAGGGCTCTTCACCGTCGTTATAATATGGGAGGCAATTTCGACTTGATTTTTGACATAGGAATAATTTTTAAATTAATTTTATTTAATTATGGTCTCATCTACTATGTGCTTATTACTAAGATATCATATAAAGTAAAACATACACAACATTCCGCACACAAAATAACCGGTATGATCATGGACTTTTCCTAGGAGCGGTTTGAATACAAACTAACGAAACCGTGGGTCACAAACTAAGGTATCTGCAACCGCCAATAGGATCTTTATTTACATACGTCAATGGGTTCTTTATTTCTCTTTGGTCTTCGTCTTCTTGCTCCATTCTTGTTACATAATAATCTATCTAATAAATAATTACACCACCGCACACGGGGGAGCTAACGGGAATGGGATAAATGCAAAAAGTAAACTAGGTCGCGTTCTTCATAACGGCCTAGGACAATTTTGAAAAACCAACATTAAGAAAACATTCCCATCTATCTTATTGGTCGAGTCCATGATCAATCAGGGTCTATATAATCACATTATATCTACACATCTAATCCATACAATTTTATCTTATGAAAAGATTAAATTTCGATTTTAACTACTTATCGTCTTATTTTATCACATCAATTAAATAACTTTTAATTAATTATATGACTTAATCGAAAATAAAATTAACATTTAATTTTAAATCGATTCTAATTTCAATTTTATTAAATTTGAACTATTCAAATTAAAATTAAAATTATAAGGTTCTCCTTTTGTTTCCTTTCCTTTTGGTTCTTAACTAAAAGGATGCCTTCAGTTTCTAAACCAAAAGGCATCTTTCTAAACCAAATTTAGTTTTGGCCTGACCACTTTTCAAAATCAAAATTTTGAAAGTGGTCTAGGCCCAGGCCTTTTACAAATCAAATATTTGAAAAAGGCCTGGGCCTATTCCAAATTAAAATTTAGAAATGCCAATATTTTTGTTTAGGCCTGGCCACTTTTCAAAATCAAAATTTTGAAAGTGGCACACCTAGCGCTTTACAAATCAAATATTTGAAAAGGGCATAGGCCTATTCCAAATCAAACTTTGCAAATGCCAATATTTTGGTTAATATTGTTAGGAAATCTACGCGGGAACGCAGCTGAATTCAAAAATTTATTTCCTTTTAGACTTCGTTTAAGCAATAAATCTGTTAAGCAAGTGAGCGGTGGTTACCTTGGTTGATCTAAAAGATCGGCGCTTTGACCGTCTAAGGAGAGTAGTTCTGCATAGAGCCGCCCCAGTGTTCGGCCTCTACCGCTAGTCCACACGAACGACCCCGCTGAATCCCATCATGGATTCTTTATTGGAAAACTCCGGTTCTTTAGACCGGCCATTTTCCCTCTCTCCAACTCTACATAGGATGCTCTCTATTTTACACAAGAACTATTAGCTCTTGGAATTATGATGTAAAGAGCTTGACACCCACCTCCCTTTTATAATGGATGTGGCGCCCCAAGAGGTGTGGAGAAGAAAACATTTTCCCAATAAAATAAGGAAAATATAATTGATTGATTTATCTCATTTATTATAATATTTTATATTAAATAAATCTAGGATATTGTCAATATCTTATATTGAATATTTCAAGATATTGTCAATATCTTATATTGACTATCTTTATTATATTACCATAAATCAATTTCTGTGTGTGTATATATCACATATATATAACACATATAAATCTCTATATATATAAATATATGGTGCGCATGAATCACCAATTTGAATTGGTGCAAACACACTTGGGACATATATACTTTATTTATCAATATCTAATATTAATATATTTGGTAGTGTATCTTATACACACACAAATTATGCCACCTTAGCCAATAAATTGGCATCGGAATATTCTTCAATTAATATAATATTATTAATATCTTGTATTTAATTTATTCACAATAAATAAATACCACAATATTAATTTACCACTATAACCCTTATAGTCTCGAGATAAACTTTCCTTATTTGGTTATCATGTATAACCACATTTTAATCCGACTCGATGTTCATATGTGTGTGACCCGATAGGCTTCCGAATATGTTGGCCGTAGACACAAAGTGCAAGTTACGAAAATGCCCTTCATACCTAACGATCACGGGATAGCGTCTAACAACACACCGTGACCCCCAATAATCGGAAGAGTCAAATGCAATGACTACTACCTTTCATGTGAAAAAGCGATTACCGTGTAACTTACAATCCTATCATTGTAATAATATCCATACGGTCGTTAGTCGAGTGTCAAAACATCAACGACCGTATCTTATAATCGGATATCATGCTCTCTCGAAGTAACTCGTTTAATCCCACTTTGCAAAGATTCACACGAGTAAGACATTCCTTATAAGAAGGCCATTTCGGATATTCGATCCCAATCATAGGATACGCGATTCCCGGACGACCAATCATGTATACTCCGCGTGCTTCAATATCATACACAATCACTACCGCATGATCGCCCGTGGCTATGGAAACCTCAATAGTGTCAAAGCATGACAATCCACACCGTGATGCCATGAAGACTCGGTCTTAAGGATAATTACACAACCGTCATATAGTGTGACACTTATCCGTGTAAGTGGGGTCGATCTAACGTCGCATTCTCTAATACACGTCCACGTCACGGTCCAAGTGTCTCTACACTTCGATAGGCGAGATCTATCCTCGCCTTTGATGAGCTAAAATTTACCCCTCAAAAATACATTTATAAAGACTACATAATGTGGGTAAACTAACTCTCTAACCGGCGAGTACCGGTCGATTGTTAGGATAGCTACAGAGTACGAGGTCGAATCCCAGAGAGAAATGTGGTTGTGAGTACCAAAGCGAACGTAAAACTTAGTCTAGGCGATCAAAGTTGTGGTGATGTTTGTTATAGCTAAAGCAGAAAATAAATATTATTCTAACGAGTTTAAAAAGCATAGCCGAGCCATGATCCAACAAAGTTATCTCCCCACGGGAAAAACTTGATAAGGAGTGTGTTTTAACCAACCTACCTTTCCACGCGTATTTTAACGACATCCACGGGTGCCAACTCCTAATGCGGTGTTAAGATCTCGAACAACTCTCACTCAACACCCTATGTGAAGTTAATTAATTTTCCCTTTAGAAAACCGATTAACCTAACATGATTACGCTCTTTGAGTCGCTCGAACAACGATGACAAACCTCTGTATTGGAAAGCGGTCCTAACAACTAGGCGAATCTACGCAATGATCCCAAAACCCTTTTCCCACATCTCACCGCAAAATGCATTTATAGGTTCGATGTGTGTGATGATGGACTAGATGATCAATCTAATTCAAAGGCGTTTAGAATAAGTTTTAGGGCGTGGATTAATCATTAAAATATTATATTACGTGCTACACAACTCCCATCTCGTCTACGAGGGTTGATTTCACCCGTTTTCACATAAATCGGCTATGTAACGAGATTAGCTAGTCATAATACTTGGAAATAACAACGAAATATAAATATATATCTAAATACATACATATATATATAAATACTAGTATATAGATATATATGCGTATATATATATATATATATATATAACAAGAAAGAAAAGAAACAACACTTAAAGAAAACAAAACGGAAATAAAATAACTCACAATTTATATAGATATACGTATAGATATATATATATAGATATATAGATATATATATATATATATTATATATATATATATATATATATATATATATATATATATATATATATATATATATATATATATATATGTATTTATACTAATTGCATAAAAATGAAAGAAAGCAATAAAAGAAAAGCGGAAACGAAATTATATTAAAACGATAACTAGTCGGGTTATTACCACCGACATTATAACTACATATATATCTAATTTAGGCCCCCAAAACATAAATTAAAAGAAAGGAAAAGATGAAGGAGGATGGGGAAGAAGAGGGGCCAAAGACGGGGGCCAATTTTATCTAGGTGATTGAAGCATGTATATATAGCCAAGAGGGAGGTAGCATATGTATATGAGGGAGGTTGTTATAATGAAGGTATTATCTTAGGGAGTTTGTATATGGGAGGAATTTTAGCATGTGGGAGAGAATATTTGCCATCATTAATAATATTCCCCATAGAAACATCCCATGTGAGCAAGCTAGCTACTAAAATATGCAATTTGTTTTGCACCGGCTCGAATCGGTATTTATCCGGTTCGAGCCGGGATTCAGATGTTGATGAAAACTTTCATAACTTGAGTTGTAGACCTCCGATTGGCGTGATTAAAAATGCGTGGAAAGCTCATTTGAAGATATAAAACTTTCATGAAGAACAATTCCCAGAAAATGCCTCTAAGTTGGGTCAAATGTCCATCGGCGGATTTACGGTAGAAGCATTTCGGACAATTAATCCGTTTTAACTCGTAAGCTTATGGCATCTTCTCCTATCCTCAAAATACATCCTTTAGGCCCAAAGCGTGTCGTTACTCGGGGGGTCTTGGTCAACATATAATTGCGCAATAAATCACCAAAACACCAAGCGTAAATCCGACACGACACTCCGGTTACTAAACCGGTACAAAACTTAGTAAAAACTTATAAAAACACAATATTTTACATAATTATTACTACTTAGATATTTAGATGAAACTTATGAATTAATGACTTAAAATGATATAAAAGTGCTCAATATAATATCGAAGCGGGTTGAAATGTTATAAAAATAACGGTGAATTTTTCCGTCATCACAAACCCCCCACTTAGCTTTTGGTCATCCTCGAGCAAAATAAGCGATAAAATAAAATGAATGAGGAAAAATTCTGACGATATAATATGAATGACAATCGAGATAATGCAACCATTCGAATCATAACTACACGTTAACATAATATAAATGTATACAGATTGAGTGTGTGACAAGCCTTTTCAATTTCCACTATCCTCTCTTGAATAATTCAAGCAAACGCACAAATATCCATTCGAGGCAGATCCTAATGACTTTCCTAGGCATAGGTAGTAACAATTCCACACAACGTCCTCCCGTGTACTTATTAGGATAATCCCTAATGCATATCATTTAGTTTATACTGGGGATAGTCAGAAGTTAACTAGGTTGTTATTATTATTTTTATTTTTTTTTATTTTTTTTTAATTTTTTATTGCTTATGCCTCATTCCCAAAGCAATAGGATGTTTCGTGATAACACCCTAATTTGGACTAATATCATCAGCGATCAGGAGCTTTTAAGCCTCGTAGTGGTATAGGGCGTTTCGTGATAACGCCCTACCGCACTCAAATCATTGGTAGCTACAACCGACATATATATAGTTTATTTTATTTTGACATTCTTTCTATCACATTCAAACCTTGGATATTCACGGTACATGTTCAGAAGTTAGGTACTAAGTTACTGCTATTTCTAGGATAAACCACTAGGATACTGAATGGATACCGTTTAAAATTTTCGCTTCAATATCAAAGGCTTACGTGAAGGAATTCATGTTACACAAATAAATTTAGGGTTAAAATGCACTTACGGTTCACATTGGTTATACATAACCAAATTGATCATTACATCTTTAAATCCATGAAATATATACCTTATACAGATTATTTTAATCAACTAAATAATGCTCAAAAAGATCAAAACCAAGGATTTAAACACTTAACGCCATTTCTAAACCAACCGGACTCTACCCCACTTACGATTTTGCATTATTCTCAGAGTGTAAATGAGATAGAGAGGAAGACTTAGCTTATAAACCAGGCGAGAAAGGTGCTATCGAATCCGTAATGTGACCATAGAAAGCACGTCCCGAATCCTTGTAACAAAACAAACAAAACAAAGCCAACACGGAACATGGTCCTCGTGCAAAAGTATGCAATAGGGATATGGGAATAATAAGATAATGGCCTGTCACGTCGGAAAATTCGATAGGCAAAATACAACACATAATAGCTTTAGATGGAAAAATAACCCTCATTGGTCAAGCACGAACATCTAAGCATATACGTATCATAGAGAGTATCACATGAGCATATATCATAATCAAGTCAGCTATTCATAGATTCATTTTTATACAACACAGTTTTATTAAGGTGGGAATACTCACCACTATACTACAACGACCAGAAATTTGAAATAGACTAGATTATAAAATGAAATGTGTGAAAGAGTATTGAGTCTTTTATACCCAGATCCTCAAGGGTTCAACAACCTAAGTCCAAGAAATGATGTATTTGAATATTTTCTTTATACTCCCTCGGGATTTTCGGATAACCACCTAATCGTTCCCTCTTAATGACATTCAAACATTCATCCTGAGACTTGGTTGTGCTTTGTGTTCATCTTTCATACAGATTCTACATTTCATTAAGACTAGGCTTATCCAAATTATTATTATTTAACGGGCTGCCTCTCGGTGGCGCTTTTGTTTAACGTCGTTTGCTCGGCGGGGTGACTCTATGCAGACTCAATCAACCAAAATCCGAACTCAAGAAGATCAATAGCTTAAGAAAAATTAACAATCGAGAACCATTGAAATTGTATTGTCTTGAAGCGTACCTCGTTTGGCCCTCGATGTTATCTCCTCCGGCCCAGAGAATCTTCTTTTATCACTGTCGAACCATCTTCTTTTGAAAATCACCATAAAGCTCATCCATTGGGGAGTATATGAACTGAATCGCAGAAAATTCATCCTCACAGAGTGGACGAATATAGTAATCCGGGACCATCATATCAACTATTACCAACTTTCCCAGTGGCTTTACCAAAGATGGCCAATCAATCTCTCGCTCCTCTAACTCTGTCATCTCCAAATCTTGCACTTTTTCTTCGCGAACTGAATTATCAACCTCATTCTCACCCTGAACTTTTTCAGTGATAACATTTTCATCCCTAACCACCTCTATTGCACTTGTCTCTGCCTCTTTCACATACCTCACTAATTCAATCAATTGCCCCACCTTGTCTTGAAGATTTCTTATAGCGGAGTCAGTACTTACCTTGAACTCCTGCATGTCCAACAATCGCTCTTCCAGGCTCTGGTTCAATCGTTCTAGTAGCTCCATTTGACTGTCGGTGAAGTCTTCTTGTGGCATGGGGAAAGCGATCATATTGACTTTGATTCATCGGAGGTGAGTAGTAGTCTTCTTGCCATTCCGATAATCGATCGGATGGTGAATATGGTTGAAGCTATCAGCGTGTTGAGTATGAACTTTGTAATCTGATAAGCATTAGGGTTCGGGTAACCCTCGTAATATGGTGGCTCATTACTCGAATAACCATAATTACGGTCCTGGTATGCATTTGGGCAATTATAGGACCGAGAACCCTGGTTATTCTCTTTGTTGATCTTGAGGCTCGGACATGAACTTGTTGTTGATAAGGTTGGTAGGGGTATTGTTGTTCGGATGAGTAGTGTTGATTGAAAAATTCATCCATTTAAACTCAAACTGCAAGATCTCGAGAAAATAACAAGAAAACAATAAACTTTTTCTTTTTTTCGCTTTTTTTTAAACACACGATATTTAGACCCCTCAAAAAGTTATGGTAGCGAAGGCCCTAATCCCGATTTTAGCCGGACTTACAAGATATCACCCTCAGAAGAGGCTAAGTACCAAAGTCGTATTCAAACCGAGTTCGAGAATATCACTTCAAAGATCCATAGCTCTTATCGACATCTAAATAAAACAAAGAAAATAAAAACCTAGGCCCAAGCCTTCGGTTCACTTACAAGATATCACAACAATATCACACATTTCCCGGCAATGGCGCCAAATTTTATGAGCTAAAATTTACCCCTCAAAAATACATTTATAAAGACTCAGAGCTGTGGGTAAACTAACTCTCTGGCTGGCAGAGTACCGAGTGTCGATTGTTAGGATAGCTACGAGGAGTATGAGGTCGTCCCAAGAGAAATGTGGTTGTGAGTACCAAAGCGAACGTAAAACTTAGTCTAAGCGATCAAAGTTGTGGTGATGTTTGTTATAGCTAAAGCAGAAAATAAATATTATTCTAACGAGTTTAAAAAGCATAGCCGAGCCATGATCCAACAGGTTATCTCCCACGGGAAAAACTTGATAAGGAGTGTGTTTTAACCAACCTACCTTTCCACAAGATTTTAACGACATCCACGGTGCCAACTCCTAATGCGGTGTTAAGATCTGCGAACAACTCTCACTAACACCCTATGTGAAGTTAATTAATTTTCCTTTAGAAAACCGATTAACCTAACATGATTACGCTCTTTGAGTCGCTCGAACAACGATGACAAACCTCTGTATTGGAAAGCGGTCCTAACAACTAGGCCGAATCTCATAGCGATCCCAAAACCCCTTTTCCCACATCTCACCGCAAAATGCATTTATAGGTTCGATGTGTGTGACGATGGACTAGATGATCAATCTAATTCAAAGGCGTTTAGAATAAGTTTTAGGACGTGGATTAATCATTAAAACATTATATTACGTGCTACACAACTCCCATCTCGTCTACCGAGGGTTGATTTCACCCGTTTTCACATAAATCGGCTATGTAATGAGATTAGCTAGTCATAATAATTGAAATAACAACGAAATATAAATATATATCTAAATACATACATATATATATAAATACTAGTATATAGATATATATGCGTATATATAGATATATATATATCACAAGAAAGAAAAGAAACAACACGAAAGAAAACAAAACGGAAATAAAATAACTACAGATATATAGATATACGTATAGATATATATATAGATATATAGATATAGATATATATATTATACATATATATATATATATATATATATATATATATATATATATATATATATATATGTATGTATTTATACTAATTGCATAAAAATGAAAGAAAGCAATAAAAGAAAAACGGAAACGAAATTATATTAAAACGATAACTAGTCGGGTTATTACACCGACATTATAACTACATATATATCTAATTTAGGCCCCCCAAAACATAAATTAAAAGAAAGGAAAAGATGAAGGAGGATGGGGAAGAAGAGGGGCCAAAGACGGGGGCTAATTTTATCTAGGTGATTGAAGCATGTATATATAGCCAAGAGGGAGGTAGCATATGTATATGAGGGGGGTTGTTATAATGAAGGTATTATCTTAGGGAGTTTGTATATGGGAGGGAATTTTAGCATGTGGGAGAGAATATTTGCCATCATTAATAATATTCCCCATAGAAACATCCCATGTGAGCAAGCTAGCTACTAAAATATGCAATTTGTTTTGCACCGGCTCGAATCGGTATTTATCCGGTTCGAGCCGGGATTTCAGATGTTCAGTAAAACGCTCATAACTTGAGTTGTAGACCTCCGATTGACGTGATTAAAAATGCGTTGGAAAGCTAATTTGAAGATATAAAACTTTCATGAAGAACACTTCCCCAGAAAATGCCTCTAAGTTGGGTCAAATGTCCATCGAAAACTGGTTACAGTAGAAGCATTTCGGACAATTAATCCGTTTTAACTCGTAAGCTTATGGCATCTTCTCCTATCCCTCAAAATACATCCTTTAGGCCCAAAACGTGTCGTTACTCGGGGTCTTGGTCAACATATAATTCTGCAATAAATCACCAAAACACCAAGCGTAAATCCGACACGACACTCCGGTTACTAAACCGGTACAAAACTTAGTAAAAACTTATAAAAACACAATATTTTACATAATTATTACTACTTAGATATTTAGATGAAATTTATGAATTAATGACTTAAAATGATATAAAAGTGCTCAATATAATATCAGAAGCGGGTTGAAATGTTATAAAAATAACAGTGAATTTTTCCGTCATCACCCTTAAAGACAGAAGACATCTAATACGTGCTAGCCTGTTCATACTATCAATGCCCTGTTTAATAGTACATCAGCCTAGAGACATTTAAGTATCAAACTTATTAAAGTGATTAGAGATCTCATAAACCTAATCGCCTATCATGGTTTTTCTATCACAGTTTAATACTAAGGACGTTATCATATAACAATTCACAATTGGTTCTCTAAAAGAACATATATATATGACAACAGAAAAGCCATTTAATAAATGTACAAACATAAAGAAATAGTAGAAATGATCCGACCCGGTCGGATCCGGTCCAACCCGATTGGGTTTAGGACACTATTCCAACAATCTCCCACTTGGCCTAAAACCAATCACTCGCACACATAAGACCAAGTTGAAACACAAGAATCTCATGCAATACTCGCAACCAGCCCTAGCCGTAAACGGATCGCTATCCATGGGGACTCAGACTATCTTCATATCACGTTCCATATGATCAAGTCAAAGGAACCGCCTCAACACACACACGAATCTCGGCGCAACCCTGGTCCTTGCTTCAAGCAATGAATCCACTTACTATATCGCCTATATAGAAAAGGTGGAAGAACCACACAAGGTTCAAGAATGAACCTTCAGATCCATGTCTTTGCTCCCGCCCGCGCCTCCAAGGCACTTCTTGTGTTTTGGCCTAAGTTGTAGAGTTTCTGGTGACCCATAGGCTAGAACATTTCCGACTCCTTTGTATCACTTAATCAAAATGACTACAAACCTGTGTGCAAAACCTGCATTGTAGCTCCCACTCGCGCCGTAAGACTCGGGATATACGTGCAGTATATCTACGTTTATTTAATTCCAAGTTTCAATAAACTAGGAACTCTTCCTTAACTTGTTTAAGGATATTCTCGACATTCACCAGATTTACTTTCATACTTGCTCATGAGTCTTCATGGACTATGAACATCCGGCATTACCTTTATGATGGTTCCTATCGCAGTAGCGAAGAAAACCTTCCATAATCATCATCTTTCACCTCATCTTTAGGACCAACGTCCTAACATAGATAGATCTTGAGAACACAGGCTAGCAGTATCCCCTGTCGCGATCTATGCTAAACTTCTTTTAGCATCACATCTATATATGTAAACAATAATCTAACAGCAGTTAAATCTATCACTATAGATTCTCATTTCTAAAATAAGAACTGCTAATCCAAGTGCTTTCGTAAAGACCTTGACCTACCAAACATTAATTGACTGTGACATGGGGTGATAATTCCTGAGTGAGATATCTAACATCTTGCTCAAAAATCATAACACACTCCCACTATCCATCTTGCACATTGGGCATATCCTTCTTTTGACTAAATCAAACTCCTTTGATTATCAAACAAAGAAATCGTCTAGAGAAACTTGTTTGAATCCATAAATGGATCTTGTGGGCTTACATATCATGCTATTGTCTATCAACATGGAGCTTTCTGCCCAACGTCATCAACACTATCATATAGCCATGATACGAAGTTATAACAAGCATAGTCTAAATAGAACCGGGCTCAGCCTTACAGGGACATTCCTACAGGTAAAGCATGACTAGGTTCATAACCTGGTTGTCATGATGGAACTGATTCGGATATTATGGCTCCTGGCCATATCTCTCAATCTTGCCTTTCAAACATTCTTTCATAAGTCGTGAGATATTCATTCTTCAAGATGAACATACCAACGGCCTTTTCAGGCTTGAGGTTATCCATGAGACTTACTGAGAACTTTTGTGTGCCTTGAGCGGTGTTATACACCTCATCGCTATGCGGCGTCTGCTCATGTTCTTACGGTTGAATATATCTTTGTGGTTCTCAAACTCTTTTGAGATCTCGATTCACTCTCATTTGTTTCTCTTGGAAGAAACACTCCTCTAGAAACAAAGACATGTCCGGAGACAAACACTTTTGCTCCGTGGATGAGTAAATAATATCCAACGTACTTGCTAAGATATTCCACAAAGTTGCATATGTCGTACTAGGCTCCAAGCCTTTCTGACTTTGCCTATGACAACTTTAAATCATCGGTTAAAATAGATTCGACATTATCCTCTTCCATATCTAATATGGAATTTATTCAACCTTTATTCTTTGGAACTTGGTTAAGTATAAGGGCCTTATCCGAAATGGGTAAAGGATACTTCGCATGGCTTGCTTCACACCTTTATCATATAAAGTGTTGTTTCCATTTTAGGAACACAATCTAATTGCGTATCCCGGAGATGATATCCTTCATGGGAGAATCTTATTCCTTTCGACGACTTAAAACACCACTTGGTATTAATTACTTCAATCAATTGAAGATTAATTCCTAAGCGATTCATCAATCTCATATTCATACTAGCTCAAACTTTTCGGCTTTCCGAATTATGCACTTTTGAGTACACTTGAATATTTCTAAAAATAGTCGTAGAGACTAATAAACAATTATTTGTGGCATTAATTGTCATAAGCCAACAAACATCGGTATGTTTAGGCTTTAGACAATTTTTCTAGAATTTATAACCTTTTCATAAAAGGGTATTTTAGTCCTCTTTGGATAAGATACGTATAACCCGCATGATTCATAATCATGGTTCAACATCATCGAATGACGTTTAATTACACACTTCCTTCCGGAGAGACTATGTCTAGAACAACCACAAATTAAGGATAACAACCATACAAATATTTAGTTGAGGTTTCATCACACATATCAACTATATAGTGACATCAATCTAGTATGTTAGATTCAGTTACCTTTCAACTTTATTGGAATAACATTTATTCTTTACAATTGAATATGTCTACTAAATCCTAACAGATAACTATAAGTACGTTCTTCATAAGAACCGGAACATAATAACATTTATTTAGTTCCCTTATCAGTTTACTAGATCCAGAATATGGTAAGTATTACAACATTTGCTTCACCTTCCATCTCTGTATTTAATCTTTCTAATTTAATCACACTCGTAACATATCATATATCTAAGAGTTAACTTGAACTTAGATAGATTTATCTCAACTCACTTGCCTAGAATAGAAACTTTTATAAGTTCTCTATTTAAGCACATGCCCTAACATTCCTTTTAATCCTTTAAGCACTTGTAAATATTTCATAGTGTAGTCTTCATAAGACTTAAGAAAGATCACAAGAGCTATGTCTTTAATTTCCTTTCATAAAGAAAATCTAAAGTTTATTAAATAGTTTATTTAACCTTTTGAATCGTATTCAAAACATTAACTATTTAATTAACCTTTAAGCAATGATAGAATTAAGTCGATACTTAAATCTTACAATTTTGAAAACATCCTTTCCAAAATTCGGTCTAGACATTCTTATCCAACGCTTGAATTACTTGTCATCGTATGACAGAATGATCATATTGGATCGTATCCAATGTCATGAGCTTCCGTTTTTCATTAATAATTAAAGCCTTGGAGTACTGCATCAAATATGTAGTCTCCTTGTCTCTAACTACTATAACGGGATTGCTCGTGTCATAGTTTATTTTAAAAGGATTAAAATTACTTAACCATACTTGAGAACGTTTCTCAAAAGGTAACAGACATAATTTGGTTTTACTAATCGAGAATAAAACATAAATATAAAGTTTGCTAAAACTACAACATAAAAATGAAAATAAGAGAGTGTTGTTGTTTATACATGCAAAATCAAAATGGTCTTTTGGTTTATGATTTTGCTCCCACTAGTCAACTACTTCCAATTGACTTTCAAGAATTATTAATTTCTTTAGTGGACAAGATCCCACTAAACTACCGCGACCTTCGCTTTGGTTTGGTGGGCGAAAATAGTCCAATAGGTAGACAACATCCCTTTGTCAATCGATATCATATCGACTCTTGTTGTTTGACTAGTCAACTCTTTTGACAAATTTTCATCTTATGAAATAGTCAAACCCCTTGCCTCTAAAATCCAAACGACCCGGCTTTGGGTGGTGGCGAGAGAATTCTTAGTCAAGTCATAACCCCAATATTCGTGAGATCTCATACGATCATATCTCGATAATGACGATATACCCGAGGTAGGTCACCCCCCTGCTTTGGTGATGAGTTGGGTCGAACAAGGGCTCTTCACCGTCATTATAATATGGGAGGCAATTTCAACTTGATTCTTTTGAGGTGGAAGTATTTATGTAAATTAATTCACTTAATTAATTTTAATTATGGTCTCATCAAGTATATCTATATCTATAGACATACATCCTACACATTCATCTAGATCGTGCCTAGTCATGCATCTATCGTATCATATAAAATAAATACAAGCACAAAATAAATAAATGCGTAAAGTAACCGGTATGATCATGGACTTTTCCTAGGTGCGGTTTCGAATACAAACTGACGAAACCGCGGGTCACAATCTAAGGGTAGCTGCAACCGCTAATAGGATCTTTAATGCTCCATTCTCCAATGGGATCTTTATTTTCGTCTTTCTTTGGTCTCCATCTTCTGCTCCATTCTTGTTACATTTAATTCTATCGAATAAAATAAATACACCCGCCGCACACGGGGGGAGCTAACGGGAATGGGATAAATGCAGAAAATAAACTAGGTCACGTTCTTCATAATGGCCTAAGACAATTTTAAACCACGAGGAAAAATTAAATCATTCACATCTATCCTATCGGTCGAAGTCCATGATCAATCGGGTCCATATAATCATATTATATCTACTATATCTAATCCATACAATAAAATCTTATGAAAGAGATAAAATTAAAATTTAACTACTTGCGTATTAATTAATCAATTAACATTTAATCTATTAAATAATTTTATCCAATCAATTAACTAATTAACATTTAATTAATTAAATGATTTTAATCGAAAAAAAACTTAACGATTAATTTTAAACGATTTTAATTTTAATTTTAATTAATTAGAACTATCCCAAAAATAAATCAAAATTAAAATTATTTCTCTTTTGTTTCTTTCCTTTTGATTCGTAATCAAAAAGAATGCATTTGGTTTCCTAAACCAAATTTGGCTTAGCTCAGCCACTTTCCAAAATAAAAATTTTGGAAGTGGTGCAAGCTAAGCCTTTACAAATCAAATATTTGGAAAGGCAGCTTATTCCAAATCAAATATTTGGAAAGGCCAAATAATTTTAGTTTGCTCGCCACTTTCCAAAATCAAAATTTTGGAAGCAGCGCAAGCTAAGCTTTTCCCAAATCAAATATTTGGAAAGAAGCTGGCCTATTCCAAACAAAATTTGGAAAAACCATTATTATTTTAATCGTTGTGTGCATCGTCCGATGACCCAAACTATTTGAACCATTGGTTGTGCGCACGACACAACTAAACAAAGCGAAATTAATAATCACAACTATGAACCATATTGAATCACAAAATACACAAAACAAAAATTTGGAGATCCGTCAGCATTGACCGGTCAACCGACTGCCGGCGGCAGTACGTCGCTCTTCGCCGCCGCCCGCCGACCGCCGCCCGGTGGTGGTGCCGCCGCCAGTCGGCCGAGCACCACCCTATCTCGTTTTTTTTCTTTTTTCTTTTCATGTATCAATTTTGCAAATAAAAAATCTTTCATCTTTTAACTACGCGATTTAAACGATAAAATTAACTACGCAAATTAACATGCTTATTGCTTAAGCTCGAAGCTCTCTCTGATACCACTGTTAGGAAATCTACGCGAACGGAGCGGTGAATTCAAAAATTTATTTCCTTTTAACCAGGATCGAAACGCGTTTAAGCAATAAAGCTGTTAAGCTAGTAGACGGTGGTTACCTTGGTTGATCTAAAAGATCGACGCTTTGACCGTCCAGGAGAGTAGTTCTGCATAGAGCCGCCCAGTGTTCGGCCTCTACCGCTAGTCCACACGAACAGCGACCACTGTAATCCCATCATGGATTCTTTATTGGAAAACTCCGGTTCTTTAGACCGGCCATTTTCCCTCTCTCCAACTCTCTATAGGATGCTTTCTCTATTTTACAAAGCTAACTATTAGCTTGGAATTATGATGTACATAAAAGAGCTTGACACCCACCTCCCTTTTATAATGGATGTGGCGCCCAAGAGGTGTGGAGAGAAGAAAACATTTTCCCAATAAAATAAGGAAAATATAATTGATTGATTTATCTCATTTATTATAATATCTTATATTAAATAAATATAGGATATTGTCAATATCTTATATTGAATATTTCAAGATATTGTCAATATCTTATATTGACTATCTTTATTATATTACCATAAATCAATTTACACATGTGTATATATCACATATATATAACACATATAAATATATATATATATATATATATATATATATATATATATATATATATATATATATATATATATATAAATGTATGGTGCGCATGAATCACCAATTTAAATTGGTGCAAACACACGCTGGGACATATATACTTTATTTATCAATATCTAATATTAATATATTTGGTAACACTATTAATTAAATTGCACAATCCAAGTGTATCTTATACACATACAAATTGCGCCACCTTAGCCAATAAATTGGCATCCGGAATATTCTTCAATTAATATAATATTATTAATATCTTGTATTTAATTTATTCACAATAAATAAATACCACAATATTAATTTACCACTATAACCCTTATAGTCTCGAGATAAACTTTCCTTATTTGGTTATGTTCATATGTGTGTGACCCGATAGGCTTCCGAATATGTTGGCCGTGAGACACAAAGTGCAAGTTACTTAAAATGCCCTTCATACCTAACGATCACGGGATAGCGTCTAGCAACACACCGTGACCCCAATCATCGGAAGAGTCAAATGCAATGACTACTACATTTCATGTGAAACAGTTACCGTGTAACTTACAATCCTATCGCTGTAATAATATCCATACGGTCGTTAGTCGAGTGTCAAAACATCAACGACCGTATCTTATAATCTGGATATCATGCTCTCTCGAAGTAACTCGTTTACTCCCACTTTGCAAAGATTCACGAGAGTAAGACATTCCTTATAAGAAGGCCATTTCGGATATTCGATCCCAATCATAGGATACGCGATTCCCGGACGACCAATCATGTATACTCCGCATGCTTCAATATCATACACAATCACTACCGCATGATCGCCCCGTGGCTAGGGGAAACCTCAATAGTGTCAAAGCATGACAATCCACACCGTGATGCCATGAAAACTCCGGTCTTAAGGATAATTACACAACCGTCACATAGTGTGACACTTATCCGTGTAAGTGGGTCAGTCTAACGTAACGCATTCTCTATTCACGTCCACCTACAGTCCAAGTGTCTCTACACTTCGATAGACGAGATCTATCCCTGCCCTTAAAGACAGAAGACATCTAATACGTGCTAGCCTGTTCATACTATCAATGCCCTGTTTAATAGTACATCAGCCTAGAGACATTTAAGTATCAAACTTATTAAAATGATTAGAGATCTCATCGACCTAATCGCCTATCATGGTTTTTCTATCACAGTTTAATACTAAGGACGTTATCATATAACAATTCACAATTGGTTCTCTAAAAGAACATATATATGACAAATGTAAAAGCCATTTAATAAATGTACAAACATAAAGAAATAGTAGAAATGATCCGACCCGGTCGGATCCGGTCCAACCCGATTGGGTTTAGGACACTATTCCAACAAATATGCCACTATGGTTTCCAATGGCCCAAACTATTTGAGCCATTGGTTGGCCATATGACACAACTAAACAGAAGAGATATCTATGCTCACAAAACGAAAAAGGTTGATCTCCCCCTTTGGAAAAGGACAGCCGATGATTTTTTTTTGTTTTAAACGTCTCGTGATTATAGATCTTGCATCTATCGATTAATTACTACGCAATTAAATTATGATTATTGCTTAAGCTCGAAGTCTGGCTCCGATACCACTGTTAGGAAATCACTAGTTTAACGCAGCGAAATTTAAAATTTTGATTTCCTTTTCTAGATCGTTCTTCGTTTAATGCAATTAACACGTTAAGTAGTTTGACGGTTATACCTTGGATGATCTATAAGATCGTCGCTTTGACCGTCAATGAGAGAGTAATCTGGCGCAAGCCGCCCACGTGTCCGGCCTCTATCGTTGATCCACACGAACTCCTCATCGGAATCCTCCTGGATTGCTATTGTAAAACTCCGGTTGCTAGACCAGTCTTTTTCTCTCTCACAAACTCTCTACAGGATGCTCTCTATTTTACACAAGAACTATGAGCTCTTGCAATTGTTATGATCTGAAAGAGCTTGACACCCACTTCCTTTATATAGGCAAAGTGGCGCCCTATGATGAGTGGAGGAGAAGAAAACTTTTTCCCAATAAAATAAGGAAAATCAATTAGATTGATTTATCTCTTTTATTATAATATTGTATATATAAAATCTAAATATTGACAATATCTTATATTGATTATATTTATCTTTTTACCATAAATCTATTTTTCCAAAATCAATTAATATCCAATATTAATATTATGGTAATCTTATTAATTAAATAGCACAATCCAAGTGGATCTTATACCCTAGGATGTGGCGCCCCATATGTCAATTAATTGGCATCCGAAATATTCTTTAATTAATATAATTTATGTATAATTAAAATCTTGTATTTTATTTATTCATAATAAATAAATATCACCATATTAATTTACCACTATAACCTTAATTTATAGTCTAGAGATAAACTTTCCTTATTTGGTTATCAACTATAACCGCATTTTAATCCGACTCGATGTTCATATGTGTGTGACCCGATAGGCTTCCGAATATGTTGGCCGTAGACACAAAGTGCAAATTACTTAAAATGCCCTTCATGCCTAACGATCACGGGATAGCGTCTAGAAAACACACCGTGACCCCAATCATCGGAAGAGTCAAAAGCAATGACTACTACCTTTCATGTGAAGCGATTTATCGTGTAACTTACAATCCTATCATCGTAATAATATCCATACGATCGTATCTCGAGTGTCAATACATTAACGATCGTATCTTATAATCTAGATATCATGCTCGCTCGAAATAACACGTTTACTCCCACTTTGCAAAGATTCTCGAGAGCTAGACATTCCTTATAAGAAGGCTATTTCGGATATTCGATCCCAATCATAGGATACGCGATTCCCGGACGACCAATCATGTATACTCCGCTTGCTTCAATATCACACTCAATCACTACCGCATTATCGCCCCATGGATAGGGGAACCTCAATAGTGTCAAAGCATGACAATCCACACCGTGATTCCATGAAGACTCCGGTCTAAAGGATAATTACACAACCTCCACATAGTGTGACACTTAATGTAAGTGGGTCAGTCTAACGTACGCATTCTCTAATACACGTTCATGTACAGTCCAAGTGTCTCTACACTTCGATAGACGAGATCTATCCCTACCTTCTATAAGATAGAAGACATCCAATAAGTGCTAGTCTAATTATACTATCAATGTCCCATTTGACAGTACATAAGACTTGAGATATTTAAGTATCAAACTTATTAAAGTGATTAGAGATCTCATCAACCATGGTTTCTCTATCACAGTTCGACGTGATTAGAGATCTCATCAACCATGGTTTCTCTATCACAGTTCGACACTAGGGACGTTACTATACGACAAATAATATGAAGATAAACAATATATATTAACATAAGTGCTTTTATTAATCATAATAAAGTTATTACATGAACTAAATAGACTGTAAATGACCCGACCCGGTCGGATCTGGTCCAACCCGGTTGGGTTTAGGACATATATTCAACAATCTCCCACTTGTCCTAAAGCCAATCACCCATATGCCTTAGTCCTTGCATGTGAACATGTTTCTCATGCTTTGCTTGTGACAATGCCTTGGTTAACGGATCAGCTATGATATCATCCGTGTGGACTTTCTCTATCTTTACATCTCCTCTATCTACTATCTCTCTAATCAAGTGATAGCTCCGTAGCACATGTTTGGACTTCTGATGAGACCTTGGTTCCTTTGACTAAGATATCGCCCTATTATTATCACAAGACAACGGCATGGACCTTCAATTGAGGAATCACACCAAGTTCAATGAATGAACTTCTTCATACAAACCGCTTCCTTGCCGCCTCCGAGGTGCTTATGTATTCGGCTTCCGTTGGAGAGTGCGCAGTAGTCTCCGCTTGGAACTCTTCCACCACTGCTACTGCCGTTAAGCGTGAAAACAAATCCAGATCGTGACTTAAAGTCATCCTTGTCGATTTGGAAACCGACATCTATGTAACCTCGTAATACTAAATCATCATTCCCGAAAACCAGGACATTTGACAAGACATAAGACTAGAGACATTTAAGTATCAAACTTATTAAAGTAATTAAAGATCTCATCAACCATGGTCACTACCATGGTTTCTCTATCACAGATTTGACACTAAGGGGCGTTCTTATAAGACAAATAATATGAAGATAAACAATATATAATAACATAAGTGCTTTTATTAATCATAATAAAGTTATTACATGAACTAAATAGACTGTAAATGACCCGACCCGGTCAGATCCGGTCCAACCCGGTTGGGTTTAGGACACCTATTCAACAGTCAAGTCTCTATATGGACTCAAACAAGCCAACAGCGGTGGAGGCGGCAAACCCGCGAAGCATTACAAAACACAGGGTACAAACATAGCAAATATGATTACAGAGTCTCTTTACAAAAAGGACTACCACATCATTCATTGTCTTTGCCCCTAGTCTATGTAGATGACATAGTAATAGCAAGTGACAATATGGACCTCATTCTTGGTGAGATCCTATTTACATAACTTGTTCAAAATTAAAGACCTAGGAGAGTTAAAATATTTTTTAGGTCTAGAAGTTGCAAGGTTTTCCAAAGGCATTTCTGTCTGTCAAAGAAAGTATGCATACTTACAAAATATGGTTTTTCAGGCTGCAAACCTGCCAAGACACCAATGCAAAGTAAGTTACATTTGGAAAGAGGTGAGTCAAAACTCTTTCTTGACAACACTATGTACAGAAGCCTGGTTGGTAAACTCCTATACTTAACCATTTCTAGACCAGGCCTTTCTTTTGTTGTTCATCAGCTAAGCCAATTTCTTGCTACACCTACCATCAATCATTTACAAGCTGCAACTAGACTTCTGAGGTATATCAAATTGGCTCCAGCACAAGGCATTTTCTTCCTCATGGAAAATGATCTAAAGCTCACAAACTTTCACCGATTCAGACTGGGGAGGATGTCATGATACAAGAAGATCTATAATGAGGCTATTGCATGTTTTTAGGTACATCACCGATCTCATAGAAGTCTAAAAAACAACCCACTGTTAGTAGAAGTTCAAACAGGTGAATACAGAGCAATGTCATTGGGTGTGTGGAATTACAATGGCTCATTTATATTTTACAAGATCTGCAAGTCTCTGTCCCTACCCATATTCCCATGTTGTGTGATAGTCAAAGTGCAATGCATATTGCACACAATCCAAGATTCCATGAGAGAACAAAACACATAGAAATTGATTGCCATGTGGTGAGAGAAAAAGTCCAATCAGCCTAGTTAAGTCGCTATCTCATTATTACTCAAAACCAACTGGCAGACATTTTAAGGCCCTAGATGGACCTATCTTTCATCATCTTTTGTCCAAGTTACCTACTTCCAACATCTATTCCAATCCTAGTTCGGCTTGAGGGGGGGTGAAATGATTCTAGAGCTGCAATGATAAAGACATAAGCTACAAAGCAGAGTTGAAGCACAAAAGTTCTGTGTGACATTTCGTCGAACACTTTCAACCATAAAACGGTTGAAGGTAGTTATTGTTGTTTCTTATCAGTTGTAACAGTTTTAGTAGCAATAGGATTAGCACTAGCCTATATATATGTGTATCTAAATCAATGTAAACTCAATTTTTGGATGATCAATGAAATTCGAGTTTTCTCTTCTTCTTGTTCAAGTTTCCGTTTTCTTATTTTTCAGTTTTGCAGTTTTCATTCTTTCTTGAAGTTCATAACTCCATGGATTTAGAACTTCTTCAGTTTAAGTAATGGTAATGGAGTAAGAGATAGAAATGGTTGAAGTAATTTTTTCAATGGGTAAGAAGAAGTTGCTCAACACATAATGAATGATATTATTGGATCTCCACAATAATTTTATCCTTATAAATAATGGTCTTTTACCTATGTCATTAATGCTCAAATAAGTCTCAAATTGGTTTTTTAACATTAAACCATAAAAAATATTCATATCAATGTGTTTAATATAATGATTAATAATATAAATGTAGCCCTCACATGCATTTTTTTTTAATAAAAATTTAGGGGGAAAGAGAAGCTTTTTATTCCGACAAATCTAAAGCACAAGCGTCCAAAACATGTAACGCCTTGAAATTTCAGAAATGGTAAAATAGTAATTGGGTATACTTACTATAATCTAATTATTATTTATCTACTTGTTTAATTAAAAGGATTTAATTAAATGTCTTGAAATTAATTATAGGAAATAAATGGATTAATTATTATAAAGATTTTAATAATTAGTATATAAGGAAAATAATCCCCATTATTTCCTTAATTCACTTTCACGGCATTTTTTTCTGAAAGAATACGCAAGGAGAACGACGCAAGGAGCGCAGGAGATGCCTGGAAGCGGAAGAAGGAAATCTTCAATCGCGTGGCTAATCCGTCAGGATTTTGGACAGACCGCAGAAGATGAAAATCATCGTCTGATCGAGACGAACAATTCCATACTAATCGTTCAATTCCGTAAGTTTTCGGTTTAAACCTTTTCAAGAATTTTCAAGCTTTGGATGATCTACGTTGTTTAGAATAAAATAATAAACATAGTAATAATATCCTGAACTTTAGAAAAGGGCAGACGTGTTATTTCGTAAAATTCGGAATATTATACTTAATAATTAATGATGGATTCAAGGATTATAAAAGAAAATATTAATTATAGTAATTAATATTTGGGGAGTTATGAATTGTTTTAGCATTAATGGAAAATTAATGAATTGAGAGAATGAAAGTTTTATTTGGGGAAAATAACCTCCCATTAAGGAGGAGGTTATCAGACAAAAATAAGAAGTTATTGGCGTTTGTTCGAACTTGGCAAGCGAGAGAAAAAGAGGAAAACGGAGAAAACTAAAGAACAAAGGGTTGTTCCAAAATTCCCACAAGATATTCATCGGTTTTGAGATCAAATTAGAGCACCGGAATCGTGTGAAGGCCGGCATCGTTTTGATAAAAAATGATTGAAGTCTTGTTAAGGATTTGGCTGAAGCTTGAGAAAGTTTTATGAGGCTTTTCTTTGAGGTTTTGTCTTGAGTTTGCTTAACAACAAGTAAGAGGATCTTCCTAGTATTTAATTAAGGTTTAATGATGTTAAGGTTGATAGTTTGTGTTGAATTCATGGTTAGAAATCATGTTTTATGTTGTAGTTAAAGTGTAGGATGCTTTGGCATGATAAAGTGTTGTTTTACTGATGTTTTGCTATGAAAATTGATGATAATCATTTTGGGAAAGCGTTGGGAATCGTTTAAGTGCCGAAAGTCATGTTTAGTATGTTGCAGGTGGAATGCGTACACATTGCCTAGCAATACGCATGCATTGATGGAACAGAAATTCAGGTTTTGGTATAGGATGCTCAATGCGTACGCATTGATTAGCAATGCGCACGCATTGCTGATACAGGATGATCAGTTTTACTTTCATCAGGTAGAATGCGCACGCATTGACCCCATGTTTTGGGGAAAATTTTGTTTTAAGCTATGAGATGAGTTTTCAATGTTGTTTCTTGATCTAATAATATTATATGACCATGAACAAGCCTTGATTAAGCTTATGATGCGTTTAGTTCCGACACCGAATATACTCTTCCTAAGAATTGAAGTTCGGGACCGTCAGAAGAGTATGATTGGCTTGTGATTTGATGAATTAGTATTCATCATTGTTTGTGGAATTTGCTAGGCCTTGTCCGTGGTGGTGGGTCAGGAAAGAGACTAGTAGATGTGATGGAGCTTACTTGAAAACACATAGGTGGCTAGTTAATATCATAATTACCTACATACTTGCGTAGTAAAAAGATTAAACAACATGTCATTCTTCGTAAGGCACAATGTCATATCACGATGTGTGGGCTATTCAGATAAAGCGAGTAACTCTATTGGCCTTTAAAAGGAACTGGGAGTGGAGGGACCTCATGACTGAATAAATTTACTGGTCTCGAAGTGGCACTGGGAGTAGAGGGACTTCACCGAACGTGTACATTATCGGGCTTTCCCCCGTGGCTATTGGTGTGATCCACTGATAGGTTGTAAATGATATATCGTGGTGGATATTCATCATGCGTAGTGCCTTTGAATGCGTTTGTAACAAAGATAAGCTAAGCTAGAAACCAATGGTAACGACATGTTGATGAGCATGAAGTGAATCCTAGAGTTTGAGTCGGTTTCACAAAGATAACTTAATAATAATATGAACCTTTCGTTGTAAGACTTAATTATACATTAGCTTCTCCATCTTATCTAAGTACGTTGTACTTACCTCCATTGCATTTTGTTGTATGATTTGAGGGGTGAGAAGATGAGTTGACTACGAGCTTGCTGAGGATGATGTTTGATGATGTTGCTGCCATGATGATGCTTCCGCTTTCTTTTACTTATTAAATGTTGTACTAGACTATTTGTACTTTTATTTCCAGACTTTTGTAAGACAAGTGTTGTACTTTTTTTTGACATCGTATGTTGTAAGTTTCTTTTGTTTCGTTGTTGTAAGATAAACTTTCCATCTTTAGTCGGTTTGTAATCTATTCTTAGAAGCATTTATAGTGTTTTGCCGAGCCTCTTTAGCTTCCATTTGCTTTATTTTGATACGACGACGTAGAGGCTTACGTATAATATTGGATTTATTTAATATTATACGTTCTGAATGTTCTCTTCCGGATAAGGACTCGGTATCCGAGAGCAGGGCGTTACGGTTGGTATCAGAGCGAAGCATCCTTGTTACTTCAGGCTTCTTTTTATTTAAGATAAGTATCTTTAGACCACTTAGTAACATTCTGATCTTCCTTGATCTTTCAGAATGGTAAAAACTTGTAGAGGCATTTTCGGAGGTGAGAGTTCAAGAGTTGGGCAAGAGGGTGGTCAGAATCAGAATCAGAACGAGATGCATCATCAGCAACAAGCCCATCCTCAAGTGAACCAAGAACCCCGTCAGAATCATGGTCCGCATGAACCAATGGATGAACCTTTACGAGTCACCATAGTAGGTGAGATCCCACCGTGTAACGCACTACCCCAAAGTGACGAATGTGTACCCTCTACCACCACCGGTAAGCCATCCACCTTCTCTAGTGATCCCACCGTATCGGCAAACCTTTTACCCTCCACCTACGAGTTATCCGCCTCAGCCTACCATACCACTATCACCAAAAATGGATCATCACTACGGTTTTGGTTGCCCACTCTATGGACTTCACCAACCTTACCACAACCCACACCAACACCAAGGATACTACCCTTACCACCAAGTACCACAAATGGCTCAACCTCAACAGCCGTATCCACCTCCATACCCTTCTCAAGTACCCTTTGGATACCCACCAGTTTACCCTCCGGTTTACCCACGGGTTGTCCAATAGGTTAGACCTCAAGTGGCTGCTTGGTTCAAGAACAAGCTCCACCGGTTGATTGGTATACCAAGTTGAAGAGAAATAGGGTTCAAGACTTTTCCGGAAATATGGAACCGGCCAAAGCGGAATCGTGGACAAGGAGCTTTGAAAAGGCGTGTAAGAATGTGAATGTACCCGAAACAGAGATGGCACGGTTGGTAGTAGGTTTCCTCATTGGGCAATGAAAAGTTGGATAGATGCGCTTGAGAGCAGCAACGGTAAGGTCACGGATTGGGGAGCATTTAAGAAGTTGTTCTACACCGAATACTTTCCACCTATGGTACAAGCACATAAAGCAAGTCAGTTTTTGAAACTCCAGCAAGGTATAAACATGACGGTTTCATAATACACCAACCGGTTCAATGAGTTAGGTCGGTTCTACCACGAGATTATGGGTGTTGAAGAAAGGAAGATGGCTTTGTTCAATAACGGTTTGTCTTGGGAAATAAAAGCGAGGATGTTGGGATTCACAAAGCAAGGACCATGGCGGAGTTCTTTGAACAAGGCTTTGGAAGTTGAGACGTTTAAGAACAAACCCTCAATCGTTATTGGAGTAAAAGACCTTTTGAGAGCATCTATGTAGAAGATCGAAGCATCACATCAACAAGATGAGAAAAGGATTGCCGCACCACTTGTAGCCAAGTAAGCAGTTGGTGCACCGGGTTGCTCAAAGTGTAAGAAGAACCGCTATGGAGAGTGTAGGACAAGTGCGAGTGGGTGCTATCGATTGTGGAAAGATAGGGCATATTGCAAAAACACGTCCTTCAAGTAACACCCAAGGGAATCAAGGAGTAATAACCGAAGGAATGTAAGCCGCCAACACGAGTGTTTGCTTTGGATGCGACCATCTTAAAGTATCTTATGACATGGATTAGTTTCACGTTGTAATTGTATTTATGTGAATAAAATAACTTTTAGATACATTAATAACGGATAACTTAGCTATGTCAACCTTAATTAATACAAGAATGTCAAAACTTTTGTGATTAATCTGATAGCCAAGAAGTTAAGCCTACCGTACAACCTTAGGAAATGTTTTGGGACACCATCCGGGTAAGTGTTTATAGAGGGCTGATTGTTGAATAGAATCTTGGTTAGTGCGGTTTCAGTGGTTCAAGGAGTGGTTGGTCGGTTTTGAGTTAAGCGTGCAAAGAGTTTGAAACGGTTTGGGGATTCGTAGAGTTTTGGTTCTTGGGTTCGTAAGATCGGTGTTGTTGTTTGTGATCCAAGTGTGAGCAAGTGAAGCTTGATTTTGGTTTCGTTTTGAGAAGAATGCTAGAGGAAGATCTACAATTTGAGCATGTTCAAGTTTTGAGGAAAAAACTCCTCTTAAGGGGAAGAATGTAATATCCCGAACTTCAGAAAATGGCAGACGTGTTATTTTGTAAAATTTGAATATTATATTTAAGTAATAATGGATTATAAAAGAAAATATTGATTATAGTAATTAATATTATTTTGGGGAGTTATGGAATTGTTTTAGCATTAATGGGAAATTAATTAATTAAGAGAATGGATGTTTTATTTGGGAAAATAACCTCCATTATGGAGGAGGTTATCGGACAAAAATCAGAAGTTCTTGGCATTTGTTCGAACTTAGCGAGAGAGAAAAGAGGAAAACATAGAAAAACTAAAGGACAAAGGAGTTGTTCCAAAATGCCCACAAGATATTCATTGGTTTTCAGATCAAATTAGAGCACCGGAATCGTGAAAAGGCCGGCATCGTTTTGACATCAAAAGATTGAAGTCTTGTTAAGAATTTGGTGAAACTTGGGAAAGTGCTGCAGGCTTTTCTTTGAGGTTTGTCTTGGAGTTTTCTTAACAACAAGCAAGAGGCTCTTCCTAGTGTTTAATTAAGGTTTTATGATGTTAAGGTTGAGAGTTTGTGTTGAATTTATGGTTAGAAATCATGTTATATGTTGTAGTTAAAGTGTGGGATGCTTTGGCATGATAACGTGTTGTTTTACTGATGTTTTTCTATGAAAATTGATGATAATCATGTTGGGAAAGGGTTCGGAATCGTTTAAGTACAGAAAGGCATGTTTAGTATGTTGCAGGTGGAATGCGTACGCATTGCCTAGCAATGCGCACGCATTGATGGAACAGAAAGTCGGGTTATGGTACATGATGCTCAATGCGTATGCATTGATTAGCAATGTGCACGCATTGCTTATATAGGATGATCAGTTTTACTTTCAGCAGGTAGAATGTGCAAGCATTCTGCTGACGGACCTTTTCTAGGCTATACAGATCCTAACCGGCAGTGTACCGGGTCAAATCGTAGTGCTAGTATGATGAGTCAGTGTCGAATCCTCGAGGAACTTGGTAATTTATTTTACGTGTGGTTAAACACCAAAGAAGTCATTATTAACTCGATCTAAATCGCAATTTTATTACACAGATCACTACTATTCTAGTTAACACAAAATAAATACGTAATTTAATAGTTATTCTAATATAATATATATAGATATATAAATATATATAGATGTACATAAATTGCAAAATATATATATAGATATAAATATATAGGTACCAAGATATTAATAGATAATTTTAGAGAACTGGCCAAAACTTATATAATTGGTTTATACGATCTTTTCGATTAATTGAAATGTGTTCGATCTCTCCTTTTATTTTAGGTCCAATTGAGTAAGTGAAACGGTGCACTCCTGAGGTAAACAATTCCTCCTCACACGAGTGTGTGAAATTGTCATATGTCCATTGTCATCAGTCCAAGATCCACAAGCATTACGGTAAACTAATTAATCTAAGCAGTCCAGTACAAATCTACCTTTAGATAAAAGGAGTCATTCCGTTCGTCAAGCGGTCAATTTTATTTTAAAGGCTCCGGTTGTCAAAGCCGGACGATTCAACTTTCGGTTTAAGTTTCAATTAAAGCGATGATTTAACATTATTACGATCTCGAAAGTACAAATTATAATAAAATTCATTTCTCCCAAAACAAATTTACCCCCGGTTAGAAATCGGATTCCGTTATCACGTTGTTCACACGGCCAATTTTACCCTCCGGTTTTTCTATCTTTTATTTCATATCCTGACTACGAGGCGTCAATTCATAATTAGATTATGAATTCCTCAGATCTATTAAATATGTCAATACGAATACGATCAAAATAGAAAAAGATTCAATTAACTCAATTTTAGTCATTTTAACTTAACAACATTTCTTTAACGAAAAGATCGAAATAAAACCGATTACATAGTTTGGCGATATTATATTTAGCCTAAAAACATTATAACAACGAAAAATACAAAAACAAACATAAATACTTAAGAAAAGTTACCCGAATACGGCGAGTTGATTGAAATCGTATCTTCCGGACATTACAACTTCTTTAGCAAAACCGACTTCGAGATTTTCTCGAGCATTACAACGATACTAAAACTACATTATTATGGCGTAAGGCCTTATTTACTACTACTACTAAAAGAAAAAGAAAAGAAAAGAAGAGATATATATATATATAGTATTATATATATATTTGGTACATCCTCCACGCTCTTTGCAAATGAGCTCCTTATATAGAAAAAACTTCCAAGGCCGGACGGTCCGGTATTAGGCGGATCGGTCGGACTAATGATGATCCCCACTAACTTGATCATTCCAGCATATGCGTAGGAGATATTATTTTTTTATATATAATTATTAAACTTCTAAAATTCATATCTCGAGTTTGGACTTCCAAAAATTGCAAACGAAATGCCAAAATTAAGATCTCGAGAAACTCTACAACTTTCATGAAGGACTCTTCTCCAGATAACGCTTTTTTGATGACCTCGTGTTCCTCCGAAGCTTTTACGGGATTTTTTTCTTAATCCAAGTCGATTAGCCACTTGATCACTGTTTAAGTTCTAGACCTCCAATCTTCATAATTTAAATTGCATTGGAACACTCTCGGAAAAATCTACAACTTTCGTGAAGAACACTTTTTCTGAAAATATCATTTTGATGAGCCATTCGTTTGTCGAAGACATTTCTCTATTATTACTTATCCAGATTGATTTGGCTATCTTGTCACTTAAGCTATTCAATTGACCATTTAAACTTGTGGCACTTTCTAAATCATTCCAGAGATATGATTAAACTTCAATATGTCGATTCTCGGGGTCTTGGTTTATAAATCTGCAATAAAACATCACAAATACCCACGTAAATCTGACACGACACTCCGATTTACTAAAATCGGTACAAAATTACAACTTTTTATTATTATTATTACTAAATACTCTAAATTATAAAGACTAACTCTTTATACCATAATTTCATATATTTTATATAGAATTCGTTGATAAAACATAATAATATAACGTATTTTTAATCATATAAAAATAATACATCAAATTACTCCAAACACTTTTTTTTGATCGTCCTCGAAAGCAAAAAAAAGCGATAATAAAAGATAGTATAATTTTTTGATTATAATATACTTTGTCAATATTATAAATATATTATCTATCTTAATTTAAAATTTTAAGAAACAGAAAAGTATATAATGAAATAACTTAAGCATTAAATATTATTTAGATAAAATTATATATGTAATACTTAAGAAGTATAAATAAAATATCGAATTATTTTTAATCGCAACTATTATGAAATTGCAGGAATCGGAAATTTGGTAAAGTAATTGACAAAAATGGCTTATAGAGTTTAGGTTCAAGATGTTGGTTAATCGGAAAAGGAAATCAAAAGAGAAAGAAAGAAGTGAGTAAATGCGTCACTCATCTCTTCATATTTTTGAAAAAAACATATTCTCAGCATCTTTTTTTCAGATTTTCTCTCTTCTTCTTCTTTTTTTTTTTTTTTTTTTTTTTTTTTTTTTTTTAAGATTAAGAACTAAAAGCGTGAGTGTGTGTAGAAAATCAAACTTACAGGCATTGCTTCATCAAGATTGATCGGAGTACTACTCTTTCGATCGAAAATTACAAGTCCGGTTTCCTTAAACTTGTAATAATTCCTGAGATCTTATGATTCAACTTTTCCTCTTTCATTTTATCTTGTGCCTTCATTCCCAGCAATAGGACATTTCGTGATAATACCTACATTTGGACTACTATCATCGAGGCAATCGGGAGCTTAATTACCTCATAGTGATATAGGACATTTCGTGATAATACCACTACTCACTCCAATCATTGGTAGCTACATCCGATTTGTTCTTTTTATTTTTAAGTTGTTAATCACGAGATAAGGAAGATACACGATATTTGATTAATTACTTGTAAATATGGTGCTTCGTTCTTAATTAATATATCCGAACTTATTACCAAAATCGGCTATGTTGCAAGTGTCATGAGGTAAGATCGAATATACTACTACTTATCTAATTTTTCCAATCTCAGCATATACCAAAATTTAGCTTTTACGTCACCATCTCTTTTTATAAGTACGTACAAACTTGCGGTATTTCAAGGAAATGTAGACCAAAATAGCTAAAGCTCGGTTATTTAATCACAATTGACAATTTCGAGTGAGGTCTTGATCACTCTAATCAAGGCTGAGGTAGGTTATTTGGCTATAGTTATATTTTTGTGGTGCCAAAAATCAATAAACTTAATCCAATTCCAAATTCATAATTCGTATTGAAAATGATTCTAAAAATTTTACTTATAAATATCAATCATACTTATATAATTTTATAAAAACAATATCTAATATTAATTACTCCATTATATAAACTTAAAATCTTCTTAAAATCTAAATTAGACATATAATATAATTATATTTATTTTATATATATATTTTTTTTTTTTTTTCGAAAATTTTAATGAATTTTCTAACCTAACTCTACTCCCCACTTACGAAGTGGCATCGTCCCGATGGTCAATAAGTAGTAAAGAAGTAGGTTCGAAAATGAAATTAAAATTATCTATCAACGTTATTTTTCCGATTTTATTTTAGCGTATACTAATTATATCATTAAATAAAAACAAACAACTAAAAAAACTAAGACATATATATTAAACAAGATACATTATTACAAACTTAACTAAAGAACTTCAAACTTAACTTAATTTAACTTATTAAAACTTAAATATTACTAACAAACCACTAACAACTCTCAGATGGTAGGCGAACAACCCGGTGTATCAAGCTGGTAGCAATCCAAACCGACTATCTACAGAGCGGAAAAATTTCATCCGTCTCGGCTCTTCTACTCCATTCGAGAAGAATACACAAGCGTGATATCAACCAAGAATTAGGCATAGGCTTCCCCTACTACCTCGGCTATTGCAAACTCCAACAACTGTCCTTTGAATCAATATACCCCAATCAACAAATACACGAATGCCAAAGCAAAAAGTAGAAGCATTTCATTCTCATTAAACTTCCAAAATCCCGGTGGGATAAACTCGAGAATTTATAAAATGCTTCCACGCTTTTAGATGTGGAAGTAAAGCTCGTGTTGACATGTCGTGATTTGTATCAAAAAGCGAGGAACAGACATTGGAATGACTCGTGTACTTTATTCAAATGATTAGAGGATTTTGTAGTCCCCATTGCATTTCAAAATGTGGCATAAAGCGGTGGAATTTCAAAAATTTGGTTGATAATAGATGAAGAGAAGGAACACCACTCCTCTTACTAGAACAATCTGTGTGATATCGATCATAGATGTCGTCATAAGCTTGAGAATAAAATTCTCGCACTATCGAGACATTTACCCGTCCTCTCGGTGTCTTGACAAATTTTTTCCAACCGAAACTCCTAATGAGAGTTTTACCTCATCGATCAATTTTATCAAAATTCAAACCTTTCTCCAATAGGATTGGAGAATTAGCAAAACGAGGGTGTAAATTTATACTCTCATTAGAGGCTTGCGATTCGGATGATCCGGTGTATTAGGCTCGTAGAATTTCTGAGATGGTGAGGAGCGGTTCGACATTTTTAAAACTTGATAAAAAATAAAATTACGATTGGAAGTAGATAGGCGGTGAAAGAAATGGTATCCTTTCCTCATTCCACTGGCCTCCTTTATATAGATAGAAAGTAATACATACGTGGATGAGCGAGGCGGACTCAAAAAATGAGTCATCTTTGTTACCCTTCACGGATCGGGCGAGTATAGGCCGGACCGGTCCGGCCTCATCTCGCTTTCTTGAGAATGAGGTGAAAGTCAATTTGAACTTTGGTTATTTTTACTTCACGTGCCTATTACTAACTCTTTCCTCGAAGATACATTGTAAAGTTAATTTAACTTGATACGAACGGATAAAGCGACACATTATATTTTATAAAATGGCGTAGTAATTATACGAAAATTATTTTTTTTTTTTTTTTTTTTTCTTTATAGTTTTATAAAAACTTAACCGATTTAAAATGCAAACCAAATTTTTATAAAATCTATTGTAACATCAAAGTAAGCGAAAATTGAAAACAAACCAATAGTTAAATGACAAAAGTCGAATGCAATAAAATGTGTAGTAAACATGTTTAATCAATCATTAAAATTTAATCTTCATCATAATCTTCCTCCGGATCAACTTGAAAACTCGAACTTGGAAAGCGATGAGAAGGCGATGGATGAAAGTGAAGTCGTGGTCTGGATCGAACTATCAAGACCCATCGAACTCATGCGGACGTGACATGTGCATACTCAGTGAATCCTCCCCAACTCGACATCATTTGGTCTCACGAACACTGTCGAGAAAATACACTGCCCACTAGATTGGCTTCCAAAAGGATATGACGATGGATGAAAGCTCATTGTGGTGGAATAGGTGTTTCCAGCGTGGTAAGGTATATGGATCGGCCGACAAGGTGGATGGCGGGATCATCAAAGTAGGATTCTGAAGCAAGCGCTCGTTCCTTCTTAAACCTCTACGAATATCATCACACTCTCGCCTAGTACTCTCAAATGAATAAAGCCACATTGGCTTGACCACGCGCAACATACATCACTAAAGATTGAAACATGTCATAAGTGATAGTGTTGGAGAAAGGAGTTTGTTGAGGTGACTAGAAAAAGATGGAAAAGAAGAAGATGTAAAAGGTGGGTGAAAGTGGTGAGTTTGGCGTCTTCTAAGCAAAAAGCTAATACTACCATCCGGAAGACTAGTCAAACTAGGTCCAATCAGATTTCCATCGGCCGGAGATAACTTGTCATTAGGCGGGAATGGTACTCCCAACCTACGACATAAATCGAGAGATAAAACAAGGAAGTAAAGATGACTCCACAGTGCAGCGATGACAATACTCTCAAAAATCCTCTTAAACATGACCTTTCCAACATCCACTCTAACATCATTTACCATAGCCCAAGCGATGCATACATCTTCCTTTCCAAAAGCGGTGTGTTTACGAGAAGGATAGAGATTATGGCTAATAAATCTTTTAATTGCCCTTAAACCTCTAAAAGCAGTTCCGTAATTAAACCGATTTTCAACCCACACCATGGTCGGGTCAAAAGCGATCACAGGCTCTCAGGCGATCTGCTCAAAACTAGCGAGGATCATCTAAATTATAAACTACCCTGTAATCCTCCTCATCGGGAAAAACCTCAACTCCTAAAATTGCATTAATGACGGCGGGGTTAAAAGGAATATTTACGGCTCGTAAAGTGCAGTTTCGACGAGTAGTAAGGTATTCTTGGACATAGTAGATAAAACCGAATAAAACTCGGCTACTATAGTCGTGTTAATCTCACCTTCCCTTACATTTGCTAAATCTAACCACCGGCGCCTTCTAAAGATATTTTTGACTTCATCACCTAAGTCATCCAAGTCTAATCCCTTTTCAACGAGAACATCACACTTACTATAAATTTTTGTATAAGCTTTCTTAGCCTCAGGTGATGCGGTTCTTTCAAAACTTCTGACTTCCTCCTCAGGTGATAAAATTCATCGTGCCTACGACAGGAGTTGAAATTGGAATTTTTGATTTTCTCTTTTTAGAGACTCTAGTACTCGACTCAGCCATTCTACGATATTGGTAATGCCAATCAACAACAAAAACAACAACAAAAACAGCAAAAAATTAATAATGTCACAACACACTCAAAAATCAAAACAGTTGAAATTAATCTAAAAAATTATGAAAAATACGAAATTAACAACTAAATAAACTAGATTATACCTTATAGTGTAAAAAACGTTGAAAAGTAGGCCGGAAAAGTGTTAAAGTCGCCGGAATGAATGGAGCTTGTTCTTGACCCTTTTTGAATTTTCCACTTTGTGTTGAAGAGAGGAGATGATAATGAGAAGAAATCAAGTAGTGGTGTAGTGTGAGATGAATTTTTGTGGAAGAAAAGTAAAAAAAATTCGTAAGGTGGGGTTTGGGTGTGGGGAAATTTGTTAGAAAAAATTAGGGAAGAAGAAGAAGAAAAGAGAAGAGATCCCCGTCTTTTTTATGTTTTTAGACCCCGGACCGGTCGTAGTATTAAGGCCGGATCGGTCCGTGAACAAATTTTTACATTTTTCGATTTTTTATGATTTTTGAATAAAACTTATACAAATTCTAATAAAACTTAATTAAAGTCTTAAAAATAAGTTTATTAAAATAAAATTTGAAGGAACTTTTATAACAATTTATAAAAATTTAATAAAATCCTTATAACACTTTAATAAAAAGCTTATAAAAATTTAATAAATTTATATCAATTCTTATAAAACGTTTAAATTAAAACAACTTTTATAAAACTTTTATAAAACTCCTCAAATTTTCATAAAGATCCAATTTTATAAAATTCTCAGAAGTTATCATGAAAATTTTATAAAATAAAATAAAATAAAAGACTAAACTTAAGGGGTTCACGATTCTTCAATTTCTAAATCTTCCAAAGTTACGATATAGCATTTCGATCAACCTAACTCCTAAAAGCGAGGCATTTGAATTATCTACTCGGAATTCCATCGGGATTTTCGGATAACCACCTAATCGTTCCTTCCTAACAATATTCAAACACTCATCACAGGATTTGGTTGTGTTTTTCCCACAGCGTCCAACATGTTCACTTTTTCCACAGATTCTCGCATCTCATTAGAAACTTTGCCCTTCTTTTATCGCACTTCTTGATGTTCCATTACATACTTCTCTTAATCTAATCTCTCTCAACAATTTCTTGTTTTGTTCAAAAACTAAAGCTTCATAGAAAACGCGACATCTTTATCAAGGCCTAATTTCAAAAGTAAAATAAAAACTCTATTCTATCTAAAAAAGACATCCAGTTCTTTTACGTCTATCCGGTAAAAAGCGAAAAGAGTTTAAACATAATTAAATTTCTGAGAAAAGTAGAGTAAAGATAGATAGCTTTGGTATTTGGGTGATTCGGTTTCTCGCTTTTCGATTTTTCATTTTCCCTCTGCTTTTCGGTTTGTCGGGGATCAATCAGTGACATTATTTCTTCTTTCAGTGTGATTCCTTCTCCTCCACAAATAACTTTACTCTGTGTCCATTGGCTATAAAAGTTGTATTTCCATCGATTAGTCCAACGGCTCGAGTTTTGTAAACCCGTGTTACTTTAAATGGACTGTCCATCTTGATTTAAGCTTACCGGAAACAACTTTAAAGCGTGAATTGTACAAAAGCACTCGATCACCTACATGGAACTCACGCTTAAAGATTCTCTTATCATGGAAAGACTTCGTGCGTTCTTGTAGATTCGAGCGTTTTCATAAGAATCGAGACGAAATTCTTCTAGTTACATCAATTGAAGCAATCTATGATCACCGGCGACCTTAGGATCGAAATTTAGAAATCTAATAGCCCGAGAAGGCTCGGTGTTCTAACTCAACCGGGAGATGACATGACTTACCAAAGACTAGCTTATAGGAGAACAACCTATTGGTGTTTTAAAAGGCATTGCATGCACGCCCATAACGCATCATCTAATTTAATTGCCCAGTTTTTACGATTTGAATCAACTTTTTTTTCCACGATTCTTTTGATTTCTCTATTTGACACCTCTGCGACCACCGGTTTGCGGATGATGATGCGTTCTAGTTTATGTGTTACACCATATTTCTCAATTAACTTAGTAAATGGTCTATTACAAAAGTGTGAACCTCTATCGCTAATGATTGCCCTCGGAATGCCATATCTAGTGAATATGTTCTTTTTAAGGAATCGTATGACAACCTTGGTATCATTAGTGGGAAGAGCTTTGACTTCTACCCATTTTGAAACATAATCTACCATTACAAGAATAAATCTTTTTCCAAACGATATAGAAAAGGCCCCATGAAATCTATACCCCAAACATCAAATAACTCACATTCTAAAATAGGTTGCATAGGCATTTCATGTTTTCTAGATACATTTCCCCATTTTTGACAAGATTCACAAGATTTAACATATTTATAAGCATCTTTATATAATGTAGGCCAATAAAAACCACATTGTAAAACTTTAAAAGCGATTTTCCATCCTCCATGATGACCTCTCGCCTCACGATCATGACAAAATGATAAAATACTTAAAATTTCATTATCAGGCACACATTTTACGATTATCCCATCCGAACATTTACGGAAAAGGTGCGGTTCCTCCCGGTAATAAAATTTTAAGTCATAAAAGAATTTCTTTTCTTTGCCAAGTCAATGAGGCGGAATATAATCACAGAGTTAAGTAATTAATGATATCTCCAAACCAAGGTGAGATTTCCTTAGAGGAATTCTATTTTTAATAATTGCATGGTTGAAGGAGTATCTATTCTAAATAGTTGTTCATCAGGAAATGAATCTTTAATTTCATTCCCTATCTCTTCCTCGATCTCCATTCTACTTAGGTGATGCGCTACTACGTTTTCACTTCCTTTTTATCTTTAATTTCAATATCAAATTCTTGTAGTAGGAGAATCCATCTAAGAAGGCGTGGTTTAGCATCCTTCTTACTCGATTAAACACTTGAGTGAATAGTGCGTGTAGACTATTACCTTAGAACCGACAATATACGATCTAAACTTATCTAAGGCAAAAATCACACCAGCAGTTCCTTTTAGTAGTTGCATAATTTAGTTGAGTGCGTTTAATGTGTGGGATGCATAGTAAATAGCTTTGAGAATTCTATTGTACCTTTGACCTAAAGCGACTCCTACGGCTAAATCACTAGCATCACACATAATTTCAAAGGTAAATTCGAGTCTGGTGCTACCAAAGCTGATGCGATAATCAACTTCGCTTTCAGGGTCTTAAATGCTTCCATACATTTACTATCAAAGTTAAAAGATACTTCTTTTCAAGCAAATGACTTAAAGGCTTTGCTATCTTTGAAAAATCTGCAATAAATCTCTATAAAATCCTGCATGTCCAAGAAATCCTCTTAGAGTCCTTAGATTAAGCTGGTGGCGGTAATTTTCAATCACCTCGACTTTAGCTTTATCAACTTCAATTCTATTTGAGAGATTCTATGACCTAAAACAATTCCTTACGATACCATTAAATGACATTTTTCCCAGTTTAGAACTAAATTGGTATCCTCACAACGTTGTAAAACTCTTTCTAAGTCGACAAACACTTACCAAAAGAATCTCCATAAACACTAAAGTCGTCCATAAAAATTTCTAAGAATTTCTCAACCATATCAGAAAATATAGACATCATACATCTTTGAAGCGTGGCGGGGAGCATTACATAAACCAAGCGGCATTCTTTTATACGCAAAGTTCCATAAGGACATGTGAAAGTAGTCTTTTCTCTATCTCCTGCTTTGCAATGAAGATCAGTAAATAACTGAATAACCATCTAAAGCGATAATACTTATGACCACTTAAGCGTTCCAACATTTGAACTATGAATGGAAGTGGATGATGATCTTTCTTAGTATGATCATTTAGTTTTCTAAAATCAATGCACATTCGATATCTGTAATTTCCTTGTTGGAATCCATTCATTCTTATCATTCTCTTTCTTTGTGAAACCTCCTTTCTTTGGTACAACTTGAGTTGGACTCACCCATTCACTATATCGATATAGGAAAGATTATCCCCATTTCTAATAGCTTAATGACCTCTTTCTTGACGATTAGCTGTAAATTCGGGTTGGCGGCGTTGCGGTTGAATACAAGGTTTAGCATCCTCTTTGAATTATCTTATGAACACAAATCTCGGGGCTAATACCTCGAATATCGGCATTTGTCCATCCAAAAGCTTTCTTATGCTTTCTTAACATTCTTATTAATTGATCTTCTTCTTTGCTCAGTTAAAGTAGATGATATAATAATCGGTAATAGATTATCAATTTCTAGAAAAACATATTTTGATTTAAAGGTAACGGTTTCAATTCCAGATTCTTTGGCGGATCTTCTATTGATGATTTAAGGCTGGTCCTTCTAGTTCTAACTCCAAATACTTATGCCATGGTGGCTTAAAAGTAAAGCTTCCTTTATCTAGAGAAAGGATTATCTCTTTCATTTCAATGTCTTCCTCATCTTCTTTATAGATAGAGCGAGTTAAGCATTCTTCTAACTTTGTCTTCAAAAGTTGGTAGCGATTATCATAGGCAGAATGAATATCTTCTATAAAAGAACATGATTACAGTGATGTATATGGATGGTTCATAGCTTTAAAAATATTGAAAGCAACTTCATCTTCATTGACTCTCAAAATTAACTCTCCTTTATGAACATCGATTAAAGTTCTTCTGTAGCTAGAAATGGACGACCTAGAATAAGAAGCGCTGAATATCCTTCTTCCATTTCCATAACTACAAAATCTCTTTGGAAAATAGAATTTGTCTACTTTAACGATACATCCTTAATCATTCCTTTAGGGTACTTAATCGATCTATCGCCATTTGCGAGTCATTTCGATCTTAGTAAGCTTTCCTATGCCTAGCTTTTTATAATCCTCATAAGACATGAGATTTATACTAGCTCAAGATCACATAAGACTTTCTTAAAAGAAATCCTCCAATTTCACATGGAATCGTAAAACTTCCAAGATCTTTCAGTTTAGGTGGTAACTTATCTTGCTGAAAGTGCAGAACATTCTTCATTTAGGCATATATTCTCATATTCCTCTAATTTTTCTTATTTGATAGTATCTCTTTGAAACTTTCCATAGGCGGGTATATTAATCGAGCTTCAATAATGGGGATATTAACATGAAGATGACGAAAGGTATCAAAGAAGCGAGCATACTTCTTATCAGCTTTTGCCTTTTGATTTGATCTTTAGGAGGGTAGGGTAAAGATTCTAAATCTATAACCTTTGGCTCCTTAGTCAATTTCTCTTTTCTTTTTCCTTAAACCTTTGAGTATTACTTAGTCGCCATGTTTTGAGTTCTTGAATTTTTCCTTTAAATTGTTCCACTGAATCAATCTCTGCTTGATTTTTCGATTCTTCCTGTTTCTCATTTATTCTAACATGTTCCTTGAATAAATTCCTTAAATCTTTATCCATAGGGTCTTTCAAAATCCTTGGGATTTTTACCCAATTTTCACCTTCATTTTCGGGTTCCAAACTTCTATTCCTTTTCAAGAAATTATCTATAATTTCTTCTTCCTCATCGATGAATTCATCTTTATCTTTAGTTTCATCATTCTTTCCATCTAAATCATTTTCTACTTCATTATTCCCAGCGTTTTCTACTCCATTGCTTCCACTAAGCTTCCTACTTCTCGTAACCACCATGGCATTTACCTCTCTTGGGTTTATCGGTGTTGCTTGGTAATCCTCCTGAGGGGAGTCTCTACATTTATTACGTTCACCTTCCCTACTCAAATGATCTTCCATATTCCTCAATGAGGCTTCTATTGTTCTCATTACGGTATCATGTCCACTCATAGATGTTTTTATTGTACTCATATCTTTAGTATTGTGCCAATAAGAAGTCATCATTGTTTCCATATTCTTAGCTTGAGTAGATACTACACCCATCATATTTTCCATTAGTTTTTCCCATTTTTCAACTCCTTACGCAGTTGAGTTGAACTCGAGTTCTTGGTATACTTTGAGTGGTATGTTGAGGATAGGATCTTGGTAATGATTGTAAATTCGATTAGATGTACTTTCTTGATAAACTTGGTTATTATTCCTATATGGGATTTGGATATGGCGGTTGTCTGGCTTACTAGGGGTTTGGACCATCGATAAGTAGGATGATCTCTTCTAATAGCATTGAATGAGTTTGAGTATGCATTGTTCAAATTCCTATCTTTCTTTGAAGAAAACTCACCTCCTCTCTTGAATATCTGTTGGTTCTTCACTCCCTAACGTCACATTATCATGACTTGAGTATTCATTTGGTGTACTATTTTCCGAATTTTGGTTCTTATTACATTTGTAAACCATCAAATTTCCTACTCAAATTCTCCAAGTGTGCTAGAACTTCCGTATTAGGCGTACATTCTCCTGCAAAAGCTACTTTTACGGTGCTAGAACCGGTTTCCACATTACATTATTTTTGGAAATCTTTTCTATAGCATCGTAAAGCTGTTTGAGCTTCACTCATCATTAACGAACCACCACATGCATGATCTACATCCGCACGTGAGTCTTTTCTCAATTCTGACGGAAGAGTTGAATTTGCATATCTAAGGAATAACCATGATCGGGACACGCTCTTAACAATTTTTAAACCTTTCCCACGCATTCCCAAGAGTTTCCTCGAGATCCTTGTCTAAAGTTAGCAACCTCGACTTTTAATTCCAAATTTCGTCCAGAGTGAAATATTGTTTGAAATTCAGTTTGAATCTCCTCCCAACTAGTAAGTGAATGATGTGGAAGAGACATAAACCAATCTCGGGCTCGTCCTTTTAAAGAAAAGGAAACATAGTCATTCTCGTTAATTCCTTATGAGCACCTTGACTTTTGGTTGTATTGCCTGAGTTCTTCAAAAGATAGAGATGATGATGTGGATCTTCATCATCCTCTCTAGGAATTGGGCTCTTGCGTCAATTAAACCAAAAGATGAGACTTAATTTGAAATTATTCGCTCCTTCATTAGGTAAAAGTATGGGATTATTAGTCCGGTTTCTTCTTCTTTGTTTGATCACATATAGGTCTCGGGTTTGGTGGATTATTACGATTATTACGGTTCCGATTTTGATTATTTCTATTATTATTATTATTAGGGTTAACGGGGTTTTGTCCATGCTAGAGCATGTTCAAATACTTGTTCGGTGTTTAAATCACCGATTTTGACCATTCTCGTATTTACGTGTGAAGATGATTCTTGGTCGAGGATTTCACGACTAGTATGACCTCGTTTACTCTCTACTCTTAAGCGCCTTTCGTAAGTGTTTATGTCGGGCTTATAAGGAGCGAGAGGGCCTTACCATACGGTCATCAACTAACGAAAATAGAAAATAACCACGAAATTGATAGTAGTAAAATTGGTAATTTACCTATAAGGTCAACAACCAACGAAAAATAAAATAGAAATGAGATAAGAAAAGTGTTGACTTATTCTCGAGAATTTTAAGCTAATACAAGTAGTAACCATAGACACATAAAAGAAATTAGCGGCGTTCCCGGCAACGGCGCCAAAATTGTGTCTTGACGGACCTTTTCTAGGCTATCAGATCCTAACCGGCGAGTGTGCCGGGTCAAATCGTAGTGCTAGTATGATGAGTCGGGTGTCGAATCCTCGAGGAACTTGGTAATTTATTTTACGTGTGGTTAAACACCAAAGAGCACATTATTAACTCGATCTAAATCGCAATTTTATTACACAGATCACTACTATTCTAGTTAACACAAAATAAATACGTAATTTAATAGTTATTCTAATATAATATATATAGATATATAAATATATATAGATGTACATAAATTGCAAAATATATATATAGATATAAATATATAGGTACCAAGATATTAATAGATAATTTTAGAATGGCCAAAACTTATATAATTGGTTTATACGATCTTTTCGATTAATTGAAATGTGTTCGATCTCTCCTTTTATTTTAGGTCCAATTGAGTAAGTGAAGCGGTGCACTCTGAGGTAAACAATTCCTCCTCACACGAGTGTGTGAAATTGTCATATGTCCATTGTCATCGGTCCAAGATCCACAATCATTACGGTAAACTAATTAATCTAAGCAGGTCCAGTACAAATCTACCTTTAGATAAAAGGAGTCATTCCGTTCGTCAAGCGGTCAATTTTATTTTAAAGGCTCCGGTTGTCAAAGCCGGACGATTCAACTTTCGGTTTAAGTTTCAATTAAAGCGATGATTTAACATTATTACGATCTAAAGTACAAATTATAATAAAATTCATTTCTCCCAAAACAAATTTACCCCGGTTAGAAATCGGATTCCGTTATCACGTTGTTCACACGGCCAATTTTACCCTCCGGTTTTCTATCTTTTATTTCATATCCACGACTACGAGGCGTCAATTCATAATTAGATTATGAATTCCTCGGATCTATTAAATATGTCAATACGAATACGATCAAAATAGAAAAAGATTCAATTAACTCAATTTTAGTCATTTTAACTTAACAACATTTCTTTAACGAAAAGATCGAAATAAAACCGATTACATAGTTTGGCGGTATTATATTTAGCCTAAAAACATTATAACAACGAAAAATACAAAAACAAACATAAATACTTAAGAAAAGTTACCCGAATACGGCAGTTGATTCAGAAATCGTATCTTCCGGACATTACAACTTCTTTAGCAAAACCGACTTCCGAGATTTTCTCGAGCATTACAACGATACTAAAACTACATTATTATGGCGTAAGGCCTTATTTACTACTACTACTAAAAAAAGAAAAGAAAAGAAGAAGGAGATATATATATATATAGACTGTTATATATATATTTGGTACATCCTCCACGCTGCTGCAAATGAGCTCCTTATATAGAAAAAACTTCCAAGGCCGGACCGGTCCGGTATTAGGCCGGATCGGTCCGGACTAATGATGATCCCCACTAACTTGATCATTCCAAAGCATGTGCGTAGGAGATATTATTTTTATATATAATTATTAAACTTCTAAAATTCATATCTCGAGTTACGGACTTCCAAAAATTGCAAGCGAAATGCCAAAATTAAGATCTCGAAACTCTACAACTTTCATGAAGGACTCTTCTCCAGATAACGCTTTTTGATGACCTCGTGTTCCTCGAAGCTTTTACGGGATTTTTTCTTAATCCAAGTCGATTAGCCACTTGATCACTGTTTAAGTTCTAGACCTCCAATCTTCATAATTTAAATTGCATTGGAACACTCTCGGAAAAATCTACAACTTTTTCGTGAAGAACACTTTTTCTGAAAATATCATTTTGATGAGCCATTCGTTTGTCGAAGACATTTCTCTATTATTACTTATCCAGATTGATTGGCTACTTGTCCACTTAAGCTATTCAATTGACCATTTAAACTTGTGGCACTTTCTAAATCATTCCAGAGATATGATTAAACTTCAATATGTCGATTCTCGGGGTCTTGGTTTATAAATCTGCAATAAAACATCACAAATACCCACGTAAATCTGACACGACACTCCGATTTACTAAAATCGGTACAAAATTACAACTTTTTATTATTATTATTACTAAATACTCTAAATTATAAAGACTAACTCTTTATACCATAATTTCATATATTTTATATAGAATTCGTTGATAAAACATAATAATATAACGTATTTTTAATCATATAAAAATAATACATCACATTCCAAAGAATGGACACGCATTGACCCCATGTTTTGGGGAAAATGTTGTTTTAAGCTATGAGATGAGTTTTAAATGTTGTTTCTTGATCTAATAATATTATATGAACATGAACAAGCCTTGATTAAGCTTCTGATGCGTTTAGTTCCGGCACCGAATGTACTCTTCCTAAGAGTTGAAGTTCGGGACCGTCGGAAGAGTATGGTTGGCTTGTGCTTTGATGAATTAGGATTCATCATTTTCTGTGGAAGGTGCTAGGCCTTGTCCGTGTCTAGTGGTCTAGGAAAGAGAGTAGTAGATGTGAGGGAGCTTACTTGAAAACATATAGGTGTCTAGTTAATAACATAATAACCTACATACTTGTGTAGTAAAAAGATTAAACATGTCATTCTTGGTAAGGCACAAGGTCATATCGCGATGTGTGGGCTATTCGAGATAAAGCGAGTAACTCTGCTGGCCTTTAAAAGCCTTTGGGAGTGGAGGGACCTCGTGAATGAATAACTTTCTCGGCCTCGAAGGGCAGCGGGGGAGAGGGACTTCACCGAACGTGTACACTATCGGGCTTTCCCCGTGGCTATTGGTGTGATCCACTGATAGGTTGCAAACAATATCTCGTGGTGGACATTCATCATGCGTAGTGCCCTTGAATGCGGTTGTAACAAAGATAAGCTAAGCTAGAAACCGATAGTCATGACATGTTGATGAGAATGAAGTGAATCCTAGAGTTTGAGTCGGTCTCACAATGATAACTTAATAATAATATGAACCTTTCATTGTAAGACTTTAATTATACATTAGCTTCTCCTATTATCTAAGTACGTTGTACTTACATATATTGCATTTTGTAGTATGCTTTGTGAGGTGAGAAGATGAACATGTTGACTACGTGCTTGCTGAGGATGATGTTTGATGATGTTGCTGCCATGATGATGCTTTCTCTTTCTTTTACTTATTAAATGTTGTACTAGACATGCTGTACTTTTATTTTCAGACTATTGTAAGACAAGTGTTGTACTTTTTTTGACATCGTATGTTGTAAGTTTCTTTTGTTTCGTTGTTGTAAAATAAATTTTCCATCTTTAGTCGGTTTGTAATTTATTCTTAGAAACATTTATAGTGTTTTGCCGAGTCTTTTTAGCTTCCGTTTGCTTTATTTTGATACGACGACGTAGAGGCTTACGTATAATATTGGATTTATTTAATATTATACGTGCCGAACGTTCTCTTCCGGATAAGGACTCGGTATCCTGGAGCGGGGCGGTACAAGTAATTATCGATTAATTTGCGTTCTTAATGTAATCTTGATCAACAATTGAACCTTTTGTCGGAATCGTAAGAACTCCATAAATTATTGTTTCTACCTTTTTGGTTTTTACTGGACAACGGAGGATGTGATGTATGGGGAAAAAAAGAATTTGCAGACTTGGAAGGTTGGATTAGAGGGGGATAACTCAGCAACACGAAATAGCACACATATATATACTCTAACCCTCAAATAATACAAACCTAAGTGGTGAACTGCACATTGGGTAATATGATTAGGAGTCTAGCAGGCGATCACCCCAAACAGTGGGATGCTTATCTCGCTCAAGCTGAATTTGCTTTCAATTCCATGAAGAATCGGTCTATTGGGGCTTCTCCTTTTGCTGTGGTCTACACCAAAGTTCCAAATATGTTGGTTGATCTGTCCAACATTCCTTCCCATAAAAGCAGGCAAGCTGGTTCTTTAGCTCGAGCCATTCACGACATCTATAGCTCAGTTCGCAACAATATAGAACAAGCCACACTGAAGTATAAGCGGGATGCTGAAGTAAAAAGAAGGCAACAACTTTTTCAACCTGGAGATCTTGTTATGATTCATTTGAAATGTGAGAGATGTTAGGAAATCTACGCGGGAACGCAGCGGAATTTAAAATTTTATTTCCTTTTAACCAGGATCGACTTCGTTTAAGCAATAAACAAATAAACTAAAGACGGCGGTTACCTTGGTTGATCTAAAAGATCGACGCTTTGACCGTCTAAGGAGAGTAGTTCAGCATGGAGCCGCCCAAGTGTTCGGCCTCTACCGCTAGTCCACACGAACAGCCCGCCGGAATCCCACCATGGATTGCTACTGAAAAGTTCCGATTGCTAGACCGGACATTTTCTTCCCTCACAAACTCACTATAGAAAGCCCTCTTTCTTACACAAGAACTATGAGTTCTTGCAATTTTCACAAGAACAATTGCTCTTGGAAGAATGGTGTGTGAAGAGCTTGGCAAGCCCTCTTATTTATACTAGAGAGAGGCGCCTTATTGCTTGGAGAGGAGGATGAGAAAAAATCTCTTTCCAATAAAATAAGGAAAAACAATTAATGTGATTGATTTATCTCTTTTAATTTAATATCTTATATTAAATGAATCCATAATTTATAATTCTCCAATATCTTATATTGAATGCAAATTATGTTATTACCATAAATCAATTTACACATGTGTATATATCACATATATATTACACAATTAAATCTATTAATATCCAAACATCAAATATATCAATTTGATCAATTGGCATTTACGTATGTCAATCACATACATAAATTTAGCCGCCATATATATATTGGATATATATATATATATATATTAATATCTAATATTAATAATAGGTAATACCATTAATTAAATTGCACAATCCAAGTGTATCTTACACACTTCAATGTGGCACCCCTTTGGCCAACAAATTGGCTTCCGGAATATTCTTTAATTAATATAATATTATTAATATCTTGTATTTAATTTATTCATAATAAATAAATACCACCATATTAATTTACCACTATAACCTTTATAGTCTCGAGATAAACTTTCCTTATTTGGTTATCATCTATAACCACATTTTAATCCGGCAGGATGTTCATATGTGTGTGACCCGATAGGCTTCCGAATATGTTGGCCGTAGACACAAAGTGCAAATTACGAAATTGCCCTTCATGTCTAACGATCACGGGATAGCGTCTAGCAACACACCGTGACCCCCAATCATCGGAAGAGTCAAATGCAATGACTACTACCTTTCATGTGAAACAGTTACCGTGTAACTTACAATCCTATCGCTATAATAATATCCCAACGGTCGTACGTCGAGTGTCAAACATTGACGACCGTGTCTTATAGTCTGGATATCAGGCTCTCTCGAAGTAACACGTTTACTCCCACTTTGCAAAGATTCACGAGCGAGACATTCCTTATAAGAAGGCGCTTTCGGATATTTACCCCTACCGATAAGGTACGCGATTCCCGGACGACCAATCATGTATACTCCGCGTGCTTCAAAGATCACACCCAATCACTACCGCATGATCGCCCCATGGCTGGGAAACCTCAATAGTGTCAAAGCATGACAATCCACACCGTGATGCCATGAAGACTCCGGTCTTAAGGATAATTACACAACCGCCACATAGTGTGACACTTATCCGTGTAAGTGGGTCAGTCTAACGTACGCATTCTCTAATACACGTCCACGTACAGTCCAAGTGTCTCTACACTTCGATAGACGAGATCTATCCCTGCCCTAAAGACAGAAGACATCTAATACGTGCTAGTCTGTTTATACTATCAATGCCCTGTTTAATAGTACATCAGCCTAGAGACATTTAAGTATTAAACTTATTAAAGTGATTAGAGATCTCATCAACCATAATCGCCTATCATGGTTTCTCTATCACGATTTAATACTAAGGGCGTTATCATATAACAATTCATAATTGGTTCTTTAAAAAAACAGATATATATGACAAATGAAAAGCCATTTGATATATGTATAAACACAAAGAAATAGTAGAAATGATCCAACCCGGTCGGATCCGGTCCAACCCGATTGGGTTTAGGACACTATTTCAACAAGAGATGCCCTCCCGGTACTTATAACAAGCTCACTGCTAAGAAGATTGGTCCTTACACTGTGGTTTGCCGAATTAATGATAATGCATATTCAGTTGATATACCTTCTAGCTGGCATATGTCCACCACTTTTAATGTTGCATATTTGACTCTTTACCATGCTTGATTGATGCGAGAGGTCCAGTGGAAGAACTCGAGGGACGAGTTAAATGCTAAGGGTGGGATGGAGTTGATGCGAGAGCAAGGATCGTTACTTTAATTATTAAATTAGTGCTTAAGTATTTCTGTTAAGTTGTGTATTTTCTTTGTTTTAAGTAAATGGGCATTTTGGCCTTTTGTATTATTTGATGATGACATGCTCTGCTTATTTGTTGTGATAGAGTGCAATCTTGTGGGGAATCCAAGGCGGTGGACATTGGAGCCCACAAGACATGTGTGTCTTGACGACCGTGGAGTGTTCTCAACCTATAAGGCTGAGAGTTGGAGAAAGCGTGGATGGGTAACTCTTCCTACTCAACCATTCAAGAACAGAAATGTGATTCTGAAGATGACTTCAGGAAAGAAGGCGACATTGACCAATGTTCTCCATGTTCCTGACATTCGTAGGAATTTAGTTTCTGGAGCTATGTTAAGCAAGGATGGTTTCAAGATGATGTTTGGTTCTGATAAGGTCATTCTGACTAAGAATGAAGTGTTTGTCGGTAGAGGCTATCTCACCGAGGGCATGTTTAATTTGAATGTAATGGCCATTGTGCCTAAGACTGTTGTGCCCGATGAGGCTAATAAAATTTCATCTATACGCTTACTTGCTTGAGTCTTCTTGTTTATGGCATAATCGATTAGGACATGTTAATAATAAATCAATTCGTAGAATGATGAATTTAGATTTATTACCTAATTTAAAGTTTAATCAAACTGAATAATACCAAATATGTGTGAAGCTAAAATGACTAAGGCACCATTTCCTTCGGAGGAAAGAAACACAGAACCGTTAGATTTAATTCATGCAAATTGTGTGATTTAAAATTTGTTCAATCGAGAGGCGGTAAAAAATACTTTGTAACATTTATCGATGATTGTACATGATACTGTTACGTCTATTTTGTAAGTAGCAAAGATGAAACAATTGAGGCTTTTAAAAACTATAAGAATGAAGTCGAAAATCAACTTAGCAAACGAATTAAAATGGTTCATAGTGATAGAGGTGGTGAATATGATGCACCGTTTAATGAAATATGTTCACAATCTGGCATTATACATCAAACAACAACTACGTATACACCTCAATCAAATGGTATTGCTGAACGCAAGAACCACACTCTAAAAGAGATGATGAATGCTATGTTGATAAGTTCGGGTTTACCTCATAACTTGTGGGGGAGGCCATCCTCTCAGCAAATGTCATTCATAATAGAATTCCATCAAAAAAGATGGATATGATCCCATATGAGTTATGGAAAGGCCATAAGCCAAGCTATAAATACTTGAAAGTGTGGGGGTGTTTAGCAAAGGTAGAAGTGTCTAAACCTAAACAAATAAAGATTGGGCCTAAAACGATAGATTGCATATTTATCGGTTATGCAAATAACAGTAGTGCATATAGATTTCTAGTGCATAAATCGACACCCTTGATGTACATGTGAATGTTGTCATGGAGTCAAGAAGCTTTGTGTTTTTCGAGGAGGTCTTTCCAAATAAAAGCAGAAACAAAGAAGATACGAGTCCAAATAAGCGGACGCATGAATCCACAGAGGAAACCACTCCTGAAAATGAGGAAATAGAACCTCGTAGAAGTAAACGGGCTAGGACTTCAACGTCATTTGGTCCGGATTTTCTCACCTATATGGTAGAAAACGATCCAAGAACATATGTTGAGGCTATGTCAAATCCAGAAGCGCCTTTCTGGAAAGAAGCAAATCAAAAGTGAAATAGACTCCATTATGCAAAATCACACTTGGGAATTGGTTCATATCCCACCAGGGCATAAAGCTCTTGGTTGTAAGTGTATTTTTAAGAAAAAACTTAAAGCTGATGGATATATTGATAAATATAAGGCTAGATTGATAGCCAAAGGTTATCGACAAAAGAAGGTCTTGATTTTCTCGATACATATTCACGGTAACTAGAATCACTTCGATAAGGGTTCTTATTGCGATTGATGCGATCTATAACCTTGAACTCCATCAAATTGATGTTAAGATCGCTTTCTTAAATGGTGAATTGGAGGAAGAAATATACATGGAACAACCCAGGGGTTTGTAGTTCGGGTCAAGAACACAAGGTGTGTCGACTCGTTAAATCATTGTATGGGCTAAAACAAGCACCAAAACAATGGCACAAAAAATTTGATCAAACGACGTTGTCAAATCGGTTTAAAATTAACGAGTGTGACAAATGTGTCTATATCGAGAACACTTCTAATTCTTATGTGATAGTATGTCTTTATGTTGATGATATGTTGATCATGGGAAGTACTCGTGATATAATCATGAATACTAAGAAGATGTTGACACGGAATTTTGATATGAAGGACATAAGAGTTGCAGATGTAATTTTGGGGATTAAAATCACTAGAATGTCTGATGGGCTTGCGTGTCACGCTCTCATTATATTGAGTCTATTCTAAAAATATTTAACGTCTTTCATGAAAGTCCAGTAAAAACTCCAATTGACTTAAGTTTGCATTTAGTCAAGAACAAAGGTGAACATGTGTCTCAGTTGAAATATCCACAAATCATAGGTTGTCTGATGTACATAACCAACTGTACTAGACAGGACATAGCTTGTGCTGTGAATAAACTAAGCAGGTTTACAAGTAATCCAAGTGAGGATCATAGGAAAGCTTTGAATAGGGTACTGAGGTACTTAAAGTTTACAATGAATGTGGGATTACGATACACAAGATATCCAGCAGTATTATAAGGATATTGTGATGCAAATTGGATATCTGATTCAAAAGATACAAAGTCCAAAAGTGGATATGTATTCACTATTGATGGTGCAATGGTGTCATGGAAATCCACAAAGCAAACGTGCATAGCTCGTTCCACGATGGAATCGGAGTTTATTGCATTAGATAATAAAGGAGAAGAAGCAGAATGGCTTCGTAATTTCCTAGAGGATATTCCATGCTGGACTAAGCCTATTGCTCCAATAAGCATACATAGTGATAGCCAGTCGGCTATAAGTCGAGCACAAAACAGTATTTATAATGGTAAGTCTTGACATATATGTCGTAGACACAATACTATTAAACAACTGATCTCTAATGGTGTGATTTCCATCGATATTGTTAGATCGAAGGAGAATCTTGTGGATCCGCTTACCAAAGGTTTACCTAGAGATCAAATGTCAAAATTGACACTCGGAATGGGACTAAAGCCTATTACGATAGAAACTTTGTAATGATAACCCAACCATGTTGACTGGAGATCCCAAGATCATGGTTCAAAGAGAAAACTAAGTTACGAAGGTTCAGTGAACACTTACCCATTCTGTGAATAAAAGTGTTATCTGTCAATGGTGTAAAGGTTAAGTGAAAACTTTTAATGATTTCTATAACTTGGTAATTCAAGTGGGGTATGGCAGAATATTCTTGATAGGAGATCACCTATGTAAGTGTGAAGTGAGGCCGCTTCTGTGAGAATTCAGAGGCTAGAATTCTCTAACGCACTTTCTGAAACCAAGGGTGATTCAGGGCCAAAATGAACACAACCATGAGAACCAAATACGGTGTTAAGGGAAATATTGTGTGAGTGCTATTGTCTAGTTTTACAATAAATGCTGAACAGTTCAAGACATAGTTCACTGAATAGCCGAGTAGATCCGATAGTATTTCATTGAGGCAGGTTCAAAGCCAGAAGCTACCTCTCCTGATGCAATATTTTTCTGTCAGAAATCTATTCAGGGTCTGCATTTGCATTAATTTTCATTCATGTGGGGGATTGTTGGAGAAAAATAGAGGGAAAGAGAAAATGATTTTTAATCATTTTTTACAACCACTTTGAGAGCCGGTTTCGATTAGACTCTTGTACAATTTATCAAGAGTTTATGATGACTTTGAAATATACGTGTGGCGTAGATGAAGACAGATCTTTGAATCATTCAATTCGGATATTGGGTGAATGTGAAATTAAGGCTTGAAGTTGGTTAGTTGAAGTATTGAAACTTGGAAGTTGAAGAGTTCAACTTCCTTAATCCCACATCGGGAAGTGTGCTAATATTTTCTCAATATTTAAGTGGGAAAGTTAGTTAAAGGGTATAAGTTCCAAGGAAAGGGAGAGGGTTGAGAATGGTTTTAGTTAGGCGATGTTACGCTAAAATTGCCACACACGTCTTGCGGCGCGCCGCCGCGCGTCCGCCTTTGCCGAGACCGTTGACCTTGACCTTGGGCTTGGGAATTGGGCTGAGGCAATACTATTTTTTGGACAAAGTTACAATATTGGACTTGTCAAATAATTATTCAACATTGTGATGATGAGCGATTCGAGCTGATTTCCCTTCATAATCAGAAGTCTGATTCGATTCGGTTCGACTCAAAGGCTGAGTCCCTTCATCTGCAGAATCGATACATAATCGCATAAGTTAGTGGACTTGTTTATTACTTGGGCGATGGAGTTAAAGTGATCTTCAAATCGATGGAATTAAAGGTGTTAGTGGAGTTCTTTCACTTGATGGTCTTCAATTCAGTTTCTTCTCATTCTCCCTATATAAAGGTCCTCTACTGAAATGGAAATGGACACAGAACTACAACACGTTGGGTGTGTTGAAGTGTTTGAATAAGATATTAATTATCTACCTCTCCATCAGCTTAAGGGGGTGTCTTAAGATGAATAAAATGTTAATTATCCATGTTGAAGAGATGTGCAAGTGTTGGGAGAGATTGTCCACACTTGAGGGGGCGTCTTAAGATGAATAATATGTTAATTATCTACCTCCCCACCAGATCAAGGGGGTGTTTTAAGATGAATAAGATGTTAATTATCCGTGTTGATGAAATGTTGGGCATGTTGAAGTGTTTAAGATGTGCAAGTTTTAGGATAGATTGCCCACATTGAGGGAGCGTCTTAAGATGAATAAGATGTTAATTATATATTCCCCCATCAGCTTAAGAGGGCATCTTAAGATGAATAAGATGTTAATTATCTACTCTCCGCCAGCTTAAGCTTTTGGGAGAGATGAAAGTTCAACAAATAGAATTGTATAAAAACATCGTCTTTTTTTTGTTATAAGTAAGAGGACGACGAAAAGTACGGAACGACGAAAGTTGTTCGCTTTTTATATTACTTCTTCTTATTACTCCCTCCGTCCCGATTTATCTGAGGCAGTTGCCAAAATCACACATATTAAGAAGGTAAGTTAATGTATTAATTTGTACATTTAATTAATGTGACATTTATTTTTATATCTCATAGTGTAATAAATAAAGGTAAATCAAGTAAAAACATAATAAATGTTGCATTGAAAATTGTATTGCCTCATATAAAATAGAACAATATATTTTGACCACTTGCCTCAGTTATTATTAAACAGGGGATTAGAATTTTAGTTGAACACCTTTTCCCAAAACAAACAAACCAAAACCAAAAAAAAAAAAAAAAAAAAAAGAATTTGTGGAAATGTATAAAGCTTCAACTAACTTTATCACTCATGGGCCATTGCTTTGCTTCCGTCTAGTTTCTGCCTGCTTTACTCTTCTTCCAACCTCTTTAGACAAAAGAAAAGTCACACCATCTCATCTACTATTCTTTGATTCCGCCGGCCAACTAACCTTTTAAATTATTCTTTATTTTGTTTTCATGCCGGAAAGTCGGTTACTTTTCCTTTCATGACTGGGGAAACAAAAAAAACACATAATCCTTCATATTGCAATTATGCAAGAATAGAGACCTTTACCGAATGCTTTTTTTTTTTTTTTTTTTCCCCTAACTGCAATAAATTATCAGTTTATTAAAAAGCTGTGATTAAAGGCAGGAGAATTTTGGTGTTTGGATTTAGCTCTTGAAAGAATTGAAGAATGTTTGGGTTGGATTGTCGTTTTTGTTGGGAAGATGATGAGTATGAGGAAGTGTTTGCTGCCGATATAGATAAGCCTTTTTCTATGCCTGCACCGCTTCCACAATGGCCCCAAGGTATAATTCCTCTATATTTATTTTTAATAAATAAAATCCTTGATTAATTTTATCCTTTTGCCTTTTATTTGGGTTGATTTCTTCAGATGCTCTATTCATTATTTCTCTTGGAGTTTTGAATTTTAAGTTAATAGCTTCATTCTTTGATGGTGTTAGTGGGAGCAGTGGTATGTATTAATTTTGTATAAGAGAGGCTATTCATCGTTTTTTTTTTTTTGTTAATGTTAATATAAAAAAAAATTTGAATTTTGGTTGAATTTGAAACTGAATTATATCGGTTTTCGCCTGAATATAATGAAGGAAAAAATAAGAGCTAGAAAATTATTTTATTCACATGAATAAAATTGTTTTCTAATGGGTGAATAATGGGAAATAATCCCTTTCCAAACACAAATTTTTTTTTGGGGATGTTAAGTCGGACCACACCAAATCTAGTTTCAGGGTACACGTTTACCAACTCTGGAAAGTCGAATCTCACACCTTCAGTGTCATGTCTCGGACTCTCGGTAGATATTTTGGCGTTAAAGACTCCTTTATTTTTTATTGGTGGTAAAAGAATTTTTACTTCAGCTGCAATAACAATATATATATATATATGAACTGGCCATGTTTAAAGTTTCCTTTTGGTGCATGTGGAGATACCACCCAATAACTTCCCTTGTCCTAACACCAATAATGTGTCTTTTTATAAACACTACTTGAAAATATTTGCAGATCAAGGTTTTGCTAATGGAACTATTAATCTAGGATCAATAGAAGTTTCTCTGGTGACAAAGTTTGAGAGAGTTTGGAGTTTTAAGCTGTCACGTAAAAAATCAAGAGGCGTGTCGTTTTATAAGGCGGTGAATATCCCAGACGGGTTTTTCAGCCTTGGTCATTACTGTCAACAAGATTATCGACAACTGAGAGGCTATCTTCTTGTAGCTCGAGAAGTAGATTGCACGTCTCGTGATAAAAGCAGTTTACATTCGGGATCATCAGAAGAATATTATCCTGCTCTTGCGAAGCCTCTAAGCTATGCATTGATATGTTCTTTGAACTCTTATAACGACGGATATGGTTATATTTGGCTACCAATTGCACCTGATGGATACAAGTCTCTTGGATTTGTGGTGACTACAAAATCCGAGGAGCCCGAGCTCGAGGAAATTAGATGTGTACGAGGTGATCTTACTGAAACATGTGAAACTACTGATCTCTTAGTTAGCCACGACACGATTCGTGTATGGAACACGCGACCTTGCAAACGGGGGATGTTCGGTAAGGGTGTTCCGGTCGGTACATTCTTCTGCAGCTGCAAATCAGTCGGGACGTTATTTGGTGGTTTTAGGTTTAGTAGTACTACTACTTCAAATGATTCCGAAATCACTTGCTTGAAGAACCGAGACTCGTCTTTCGGTTCAATGCCAAAACTTGACCAGATACATGAACTCATTACACACTATGGTCCAACGGTTTACTTCCATCCGGACGAGTCATTTATGCCTTCATCGGTTTCATGGTTCTTTCAAAACGGAGCCCTTCTGTATAAAAACGGAAAGGATACGGGCTTAGCAATTGACTCAAGAGGCACAAACTTACCTAGAGGCGGAATCAACGACGGTGGTCGGCTTAATCTACCCGAGGATGATGGAGACAAAACTCGCCTCAAGGCGGTGCCATTGACACAGCAGAACTGTATGTTCACGTGAAACCGGCTTTAGGAGGTAGTTTTACCGATATAGCCATGTGGGTCTTTTGCCCTTTTAATGGACGGCAACCATTAAAGCCGGGCTACTGAACATTTCCTTGGACAGAGTAGGTCAACATGTTGGAGATTGGGAGCATTTCACTCTCCGGATAAGCAACTTCACAGGGGAATTATGGAGTATATACTTTTCTGAACATAGTGGTGGTGATTGGGTTGATGCTAGTGAACTAGAGTTCATAAAAGGTAGTAATAAACCGATCGTTTACTCATCGAAAAACGGACATGCTAGCTTCCCTCATGCAGGTTGCTACATCCAGGGGTCTTCAAAATTTGGACTTGGAGTAAGAAATGACTGTGCTCAAAGCAAATACTGTATAGATTCTAGTACAAGATATCAAATCATTGCAGCTGAATACTTGGGAAAAGGGGTAGTTTCGGAACCGAACTGGTTGCAGTATATGAGAGAATGGGGACCTATGATAGTTTATAATTCAAGAACTGAAGTAGATAAGATAATCAATCACCTTCCATTTTTTGTTAGGTTTACAGTGGAGAGTCTCTTTGAAATCTTTCCAACAGAATTATACGGCGAAGAAGGCCCAACTGGACCTAAGGAAAAGGATAACTGGATTTTGGATGAAAGGTGTTAAAAGAGATGAGCTAAATCAAATTCCTATCTTATTCGGGTTATCCTCACGAAACCCGATTACCCAGTACCAGATATCGTAAGGATTTTCATGTATGATGTGGTTTGATTGTATCAATGTTATGTAATCATTAGCTTCTAGAGGAATAGATACATTGGTGTGACAATAGCTTTGTAATGGCCAAGTTCACACTACAAGTATATATTGTAGTACATTTATCCATTACCCCTAAATGGTAGTGAGTAAATAAGAATTTTATCACTTCTCTCTATATTGTTATTTTGTTCAGCCATTAATAGACCTGCAATTAGTTCATAATACTCCCTCTGTTTTGTTTTTTTTATCAGTCACTTTTGGTGTCGGCACACAGAGTAAGAAAGTGATTAATGTGTTTGAAATTATATATAAAATGACAGAACTGTCCTTTTTCTTAATATGAAGTATTCTCTTAAAATGCTAAAATATCATTTAAGTTCTCATGGTACTATTCAAAACTTGTATAGGAAATTGTGTTTTTTTTGTTATAATAGAATGCCCAATGTAGCTGTTGGACTTCTCCAGCCGTGGGAAATGACTTGCTGTCATTGGGAAAGCAGAATGTTGAATTGCATTCTAATTTAAAATAGGGGTAAAAATGAAAAATAATAATAAATGTTGTATTGAAAATCTAAAATGACAGATAAATATAAAAAAACAAATTCTATAAAATGACGGTTAAAAAGAAACGGAGAGAGTACATTGAAGATAAAAAAAAAAAAAACAGTAGCTGGAGCCTTTTGAACATTGGAAATTATTACTACATAATAATATACCCTTATTTAAAGTTGTAAAGAATGTACTGTAGTATATTTTCTTTGTTTCTCTCCTCAGCACCGCACAGCAGAGGGGGATACGGCAGACGATCCCAATTCCTCTTAGCTACTCTTTTTTTTTCTTACCACGTAATTTGAGAATAGCAAAAAAAAAAAGTGCAGTTTCGATAAAAATCCGCATCATCTTCTCTGTTGATGGAAAAGATACTTGAATATTCTTCCAAAATTAGTGATTTTCAGACAACACTTGGAACAATCATATGTATTTGGGATACCCCAAATGGACATGTACATCAAACCAATGTTACTCAGTATATTTGCTTGGTTCATTCAATAGAGTGTGACATGTCTGTTGGACATATCTTCTACTGAAACATCTATCATCATTTACCAACAGATTAGTCCAATCCCCAAATTGAGAAACTAGTGTTCATGCACGTGGCATACTTGACGTTTCAAGAGCAAGATAGTGCTGCCTCAAGTGCATTTGAAACGTGCTGAAGCAAAAAGAAACTCACATCTGATTTCTGATATGATTTCATTGACATACCTCCACGACATAAAACAATAGAGCCAAGCCAACGTTTCTGCCAATCCCACTCTTGCTGAGGGTGAACCTGATCTTCAATGAAATTCACATGATACGCTTGCAGATGCCAAAGGAAGATACGTGTTAAACAAAGAAAACTTTGGACGTCGTGAAAGAATCTGGTCAATATGAAGCAGAGGCTTCTTGGTCAATCCCTTCAAGTGAAGTAACTGAATAGTTTGATAATGGAACATCAACATCCTCAAAATAATTGAAAGACATCCGTCACAGCACAAAAGTATGCTTTGTTCAGCAGCAAGGCATGTTGGTCAAAAGTCGTAAGCAAATCAGTTTTGCTGTTTCCCATTTATTTCACGCATCAATAACTCGGAATCAATAGCAATTTGTTTGCTTCTACAAATAATACTCCCAAACGTTTTATGTTTTGGGGCTGGCTTATATGATGCCAACTGTTTAGCAGGATCTGAGATCACGGAATCTTGAATTACCTGCCTAGCAGGCTGGACATGTTTCCACCAAAAATCAGATAAGGCGGTCTTTATGAGACACCAATATTCCACATTTCGATATAATCTGAACAGACTGCTGCCTTTTGTAGTCCACACATAAAGGTCCATCCAATCTCGATCTAGAATCTCCATTAAACCTTGAGCCTGGGGAATATAGTGAACTGGCAATTGTTTGAATGGAGTTGCAGTCATATATCTCCATTAAAATATGGACACTTTATTTCCAGAATCCCTCCAAAAGGCAAACCATAAAACTTGTCAAGCACCCCATCGGGAGAAGCGGCAAGCCATTCATCCTCTTGATTTCCCTTCCCGTAAACCTGAAATCCAGTTAAGGATACAGAATTCCCAGTAATTAGCATGTATCTTTCAAGTGCTTCAGGTTCCTTAATGTTGTTCCAACAAGTTGCCAAGTTACCAGAAAAGGGTTCTCTAGCCCCAATCTTCTCTTCCCAAAGTTGTTCTCTTCTCCTAGCCTTATGCCAAAAACCGATAGCTGCACTGAAAGTACTTGCAGTTAGCTTGTCCCTTCTTAATTCTTGCCAATTCTTGTACCGGTGCTGAAGACTGCTCGATCGAATAATATGATGTGAATCAGTACAAAAACGCCTGCAGCCTGTGACATATATCCTTCCGTGGCAATAGATGTGAGAAGCTATACTCTGCTTAAGGTCTTTACTGCATATTGTATTCAAATAGAGTAAAATTTCTAAACAGAAAGTACAATTTTCAATGAACAACTTCAAGTAGCCGATAATTATATGAAAGAACCTTTTACAACAAATATGTACTTGAAACAGTAATTAAAAATTCTTTGATGCTGCCTGATTCACTTATGCATACATATCCCTGTCTCAGAGCCATTTCATCACTCTTTTTCAGCTTTTCTTTTTCTTTTTCTTCTATCTATTAAGAATAGAACATGTTCCCAGATTCTCTAAAGGAGATAAACAACAAAAGAGAAATATCTCTAGAGGAAATAAATTATACTCATCCAAAAGAAAGCATTACCACATGAAACCTTGATGATGGCAACCCAACCCAATTTTTTTTGAAAAAGATTAGTTGCCCGATAAAGAAAAACCAAAGACAGATGAATAAATGAGTGTGGATGTAAAAATCACCTGAGATTGACTTGAATAAGCTGTGTGAGAATAAACCACAGGCTTTTACTCTTATAATTTGCATTGGAACCAGCAGCTATTCCTCCATACAAATCAGTTTGATTAGAAGGACAACTAAGGCAGTATAATCGTTCAGATGTGAATACTTACTCACCAAATTGACATCAAATCCTATAAAATTCAACCATAAAATCCGTAAACATTATTTTGACCTGTTACGAGGAGAACACAGACGTAAAAACATACATAATAAACAAAACAAAGAAAAAAGAAAACAACCAACATGTCAATTCCAAATCTCCGTCGTTGCTTTGAAGCTCGTAGTAGGCGAGCTGCGAGCAATGGCTCGCGACGTGAAGCAAGATCAGACGGAGATGCAAGGAGCCGAGATAGGGAGGGTGGGGGTTTAAGGGAGCTGTGAAATATTCGAAGAAACTGGCAACATATCGGGGGAAGTGAGAAGAGGGTTTAAGGGGTTTTATGCTTTAGGGTTCAAATGGAAAAGAATTGGTTTTTTCCTTTTTTTTTTCGAGGCAAAAATAATTGGTTTTTGGATGGAAAAATCAAAGGGAAAAGAAGGTGTCTCACCACGTTTATTTACTTGGACCACCACAACAAGTGTCTTACAAATACTTGTTTACCCCATGGTTATCGAAACCGGACCGGACTGACAATTGGACCGATAAAACCGGTGATCTAGATATGAAACCGGTTCGGTTCAGTCATTGTACCAGTTAAAGAGCCTGACCGCACAAAACCGTTAAAATCGTCGGTTGAACAGCTAAACCGTGACCCGGTCAGTTATTGGTTGAACCGGTTGTTATCTTATTTTATTTATTTATTAATAATTGGGTGGGATTCAACTTTAAAAAACAAATTAAATATTTTAACTTTCTATAATAACAGCAAAACGTAAAAACCTAAATATCACTCATCAATTATCATTGCGGATTTGCAGCAAGAAAAATCGCCTACTCCCTCTGAGCCTTTTCCGAAAGAAAAAGCAGATCAAAGATATTGAGAGAATGGAGCAAAAAGACCAAACATTTAATGTTTCAACAAGCCAAAGTCAGGTTGGTATTCTAACAAAATGGCCTGTTGCAACTGTTACAGAGGGAGTACTTCTTGATGCTCCCACTAGTTTGGTAAATCACGTGATAGAGTACTCCGCGGGTTGTCCTATAAGCAATTCGTTTGAGGTCTTGTCTATGCCTTCGACAAAGAAATGTGGTCTAAAAAATTCATCGGGTATAAATAGTCAAAAAATCTATCCAAAATGAGCTTCAATATATGAGTTTAGACCCAAAATCTTAGCTGAGTGGATACATTTCGGATATGGAGTTTAAAGAGAAGCTTACTCCGACTCAGAAGATTACTCGAACTCGGAAAGAAAAAGAAAATTTTTTCTCTTTAGTTTTGTTTGTTGTTTTCCTGTTTTTTTTTTTCTTCAAAAAACTAGAAACTCGATTTTGTAAGTTTCAAAATACTTCTATGAAAAGAAAAAAAATAAATAAAACCTTTTCTTTTTTTCAGACTTCCTCCATTTTGAAATAATCCTGAAAAAAATTCACTATTAATCATCAAGATATTTTATTATTTATGTTCTTATTTTTTCTCCTTCGTTGGATTAATTGTGAACATTGATAAGTTTCAGCCTTTCAAAAAAAATATTATGAATTTGTTATTATTTGGAAATTTATGGACTAGTATGGTTATGTTATTGAGAAAATATACATTGCGCCATCATTTATGACCATATATTCAAATCAGTCTGCATTCAGCACGAGCATTTTTTTTTAAGTAGCCGTGCTGCGTTCCGGCGGGATCGTGGAAAATGCCACCAGATCCCGTGGAATGTTATAAAGGCCACGTGGAAGTTCAACTGATGGCAAAAGTTTCAATTCCACGCGAACTGGTGGAAAAGCAACCAACGCCACGTGGAAATTTAAGAGCGCGGAGAGGAAAATTGACACGAGCTCGTGGAATAAGGAAATTGAATGAATAAATGCTCCAACTGTCAAAATTTGATAGATGTAGAAATCGGACTTTAACTTGTGTAAATTAAAAAAGCGTAATTGTTATTGTTGTATCAACGAACAGACAAAAATCTTGGACAACTCGACCCGCAACGTACGGTTGGGTGAGTTTAAAATATTAAGAAAGCCGAGTCACCCAAGTTGTAGAACGAGAGTGCTAGCCATAACCCTTTCCGATTCTACATATAATATCTTTTGAGATTGTCCGCATGCCAAGGTGATGTGATCCGTAAACAAATCAGATCCAAAATGCCCGAGGACTTGGTGAAGGCACTAATAATAAGACGAGCACCGCGACCCTTAACTAACATGTAGCTAAAAACCGTGGTATATTTGGGACATCCACAGAGTTATTTCACAACTTCGATAAGTCCGGTCTGGAATCTATCAAAGTGAGAAAACTCACCAAAGTTTAAAAAACATCAAATAAAATATATTGATCTCAACATTTGTCCGATTAAAAAGAGTACTACAAAAACCTTTTTATAGGCTATAATAAAAGAAATAAAATAACTCATAGCCGATGTGGGACAAAACTAAATAATAAAATAATAAATAATAATAAAATCTTATAAAAAATTTCATGAAAATAATGTGGGATAAATGGAGAATTTGTCCCTTAATTGTGGCCCATGATCGGATACAATTGATCGAGGAACCCCGAAGAGAGTCCATACCTGATCGAGGAGAAAGTAGATTATGTCCTTCAATTCTATCATTACCAAAGCCTTGGCTTCAACCCATTTGGTGAAGTAATCGGTGACGACGACGGCGTACTGGAAATTAGATCGCCCTTTAGGGAACGGGTCGATGAGATCGATTCCTCACATATCGAAGGGCCAGGCAAAGACGGCGATGCTCTTTTCGACCGAAGGAAGTCTGGGTATGTCCGCAAAGCGCTGACACTTATCACATTCCCTAACGTATTTTTGAGCGTCGTCGGAGAGCTAAGGCCAACAATAACCGGCTAGGACGACTTTTTGGGCCAGTGTGCGGCTTGCGGGATGGCCCCCACACACTCCCTCATGAAGCTCTGTTAAAATTCCTTTTACCTCTTCAGGCCGGACACATCGTAGCAGAGGCTTTGTTAACGATTGCCCATAAAGTACGCCGTTGATGATTGTATACCGGATCGCTCGTTTAACCAAGGCGCGGGTCTGCTTCGGATCGGCGGGTAGTGTTTCCGCCTCTATATATGCCGTTTTATCATCGATCCAACACGGCGTCGTTGGCACAATGTCCATAATCTCCCCTTGATTGATGACGGGTTCAGAGAGATATTCGATCATAACTGATTGGTCGCTGATTTCTCCCTCGGCTGATGATACGGTGGAAAATATCAAGGGTGCGGTGTTTATGTTAAACAAGGATATCTAGATCAGTATTTGTGTGTGTAAATATATATTGCTTATAATTCCAGAGAGAACTATGAATGCTAAACAATATGCATGTGAGAGAGTGTTTGTCGACAAATTGGCAGAGCTTGGCTGCTTGTTTCAATTAAAAGTCAATCTCTTGTGAAGAGGGGTAATGTCACTATTTATAGGGCTTATAAAGTCGGTTACAAGACAAGTAGAAAATACAATATACAATATACAATCTACAGATCCGTGCCCAACAGTTCAAATAATGCTCTCATGATCTCCGACGACTCCGTTGTCTAAGTATTTGACTGCTATTAGGCTTCGGCTTATCAAACGGGTTGCCATATTTCATATCAAAAGCCATCACCCAAAGCGATTGGTTATCCCTTAAAATCTTCCACTCACCGATATATCCAGAAGTGCAACATTCATATCAGATTTAATACAATTTAAGCGTAAGCATAACCATTTACTCGAAGAAGTTTAATTAAGTGCAACTAGGCAAAAGGTTTAAGGACATTTACGATAGAATAAAGAGGGTTCTCTTGGCATACCTATTTTTAGACATTAATTTTTTGATTATCTTTTTTTTTATCAAAAAAACGTACGTTAGTGTCACAGACGTTGATATTTAAACACCAATGTCAGTGCTAGTGAAACACCAACGTCAGTGGAAAGTCAGTGACTGATGTTTTTAAGTTGTGACACTTTTATAACGTAAACGTCGGTGCCATTGACTTTCGTTGTTAAACACCAACGCCGCTGTCGATGTCGATGACGTCGTTGGCGTTGGTTTTAAATAAGACGTCGGTGGCGTTGCGTTCATAAAAAATCCTAATGGTGCCGGAATAATTTTTTTTGGTGCCGGAAGTAATGTGGTATCAGTAGTAAAAAATGGTGTGCGAATAGACCTCTAGAATAATTGTGACCTAATAAATTGGTTTCTGTGTTAAGATCATCTATTTATTTTATTTTTCTTGTTACGGACAAAATGAATATGGAGGTTTCCATGGGAATATTTCCTTTCCTTCTCTTGTAATAAGAAAACAATGCAGAGGGTGATGTGGCAGCTATACATGGATTTAAGAGTCTGATGTGTCAACTATACAAGATTTGAGGAAGGCCACGTCAATGAAAATTGGTATTACTCTTTGCTTCAAAAGGTAGTTCGGATCTCAAAAAGCGCTGAATTCGGACGTCAAAATTTGGGACAAGAATCCTTTGCCAACAACGAATCTCATCTCAAATAAAATTAATTGCAGTTTAGTCTTCCACTACCTCCTGATTTTGTTGAATTTGAACTAACAACTAAAAGAATGAAGAAACAGAATCAATACAACCAAATCGAATCATAGAAATTACATGAACATTCAAAGATGTTCTTGATAAATTTGAATTGAGAGTTTGGCGGGAAAAGTAGAACTTAGGATTCTGAGAAAATTCTCATTGGGGAATGATAACTAGATGATAAAGCTTGATCATTATGCTCGGTGATCAGACTTATATAGTGTGGAAAGCCTTAATTCGGTTGTAACCGCCTAACTACCATTTCTAACCAACTTGACACCAAGGTGTTTGATGTGTGCTTCAATGAACTCCAAACACTTGTTCTTCTCATCTTTATATCTCAACACCCCCCTCAATTTGAACATGGTGGAATCCAAGTGAAGCTTGCCAAACACTTGTTCTTCTCATCTTTATATCTCGGGGTTGATGGTGTGTATGAGTCTTTGAAGGAAAAGCTTGAAGCAGTCTTTCAAGTGTCAATGCATCCATAGGTTTAGTGAGGATGTCTGTTGGTTGGTCTTTGGTGTTGATTGGTAGAGGAATCAACACTTTTGCTTGATATTTCTTCCTTACAAAGTGACAATCAATCTTTATGTGCTTTGTTCTTCATGGAAAACAGGATTTTGGACTATGTTTAATGCACTTTTGCTATCACAGTAAAGAGGGACAGTTTCTTGGTACTGATTGTGGAACACACGACACGATTCGTGTATGGAACACACGACCTTGCAAACGGGGGATGTTCGGTAAGGGTGTTCCGGTCGGTACATTCTTCTGCAGCTGCAAATCAGTCGGGACGTTATTTGGTGGTTTTAGGTTTAGTAGTACTACTACTTCAAATGATTCCGAAATCACTTGCTTGAAGAACCGAGACTCGTCTTTCGGTTCAATGCCAAAACTCAACCAGATACATGAACTCATTACACACTATGGTCCAACGGTTTACTTCCATCCGGACGAGTCATTTATGCCTTCATCGGTTTCATGGTTCTTTCAAAACGGAGCCCTTCTGTATAACAACGGGAAGGATAAGGGCTTAGAAATTGACTCAAGAGGCACAAACTTACCTAGAGGCGGAATCAACGACGGTGAATTCTGGCTTAATCTACCCGAGGATGATGGAGACAGAACTCGCCTCAAGGCCGGTGCCATTGACACAGCAGAACTTTATGTTCATGTGAAACCGGCTTTAGGAGGTAGTTTTACCGATATAGCCATGTGGGTCTTTTGCCCTTTTAATGGACCGGCAACCATTAAAGCCGGGTTACTGAACATTTCCTTGGACAGAGTAGGTCAACATGTTGGAGATTGGGAGCATTTCACTCTCCGGATAAGTAACTTCACAGGGGAATTATGGAGTATATACTTTTCTGAACATAGTGGTGGTGATTGGGTTGATGCTAGTGAACTAGAGTTCATAAAAGGTAGTAATAAACCGATCGTTTACTCGTCCAAAAACGGACATGCTAGCTTCCCTCATGCAGGTTGCTACATCCAGGGGTCTTCAAAATTTGGACTTGGAGTAAGAAATGATTGTGCTCAAAGCAAATACTGTATAGATTCTAGTACAAGATATCAAATCATTGCAGCTGAATACTTGGGAAAAGGGGTAGTTTCGGAACCGAACTGGTTGCAGTATATGAGGGAATGGGGACCTATGATAGTTTATAATTCAAGAACTGAAGTAGATAAGATAATCAATCACCTTCCATTTTTTGTTAGGTTTACAGTGGAGAGTCTCTTTGAAATCTTTCCAACAGAATTATACGGCGAAGAAGGGCCAACTGGACCTAAGGAAAAGGATAACTGGATTTTGGATGAAAGGTGTTAAAAGAGATGAGCTAAATCAAATTCCTATCTTATTCGGGTTATCCTCACGAAACCCGATTACCCGGTACCAGATATCGTAAGGATTTTCATGTATGATGTGGTTTGATTGTATCAATGTTATGTAATCATTAGGTTCTAGAGGAATAGATATATTGGTGTGACAATAGCTTTGTAATGGCCAAGTTCACACTACAAGTATATATTGTAGTACATTTATCCATTACCCCTAAATGGTAGTGAGTAAATAAGAATTTTATCACTTCTCTCTATATTGTTATTTTGTTCAGCCATTAATAGACCTGCAATTAGTTCATAATACTCCCTCTGTTTTGTTTTTTTTATCAGTCACTTTTGGTGTCGGCACACAGAGTAAGAAAGTGATTAATGTGTTTGAAATTATATATAAAATGACAGAACTGTCCTTTTTCTTAATATGAAGTATTCTCTTAAAATGCTAAAATATCATTTAAGTTCTCATGGTACTATTCAAAACTTGTATAGGAAATTGTGTTTTTTTTGTTATAATAGAATGCCCAATGTAGCTGTTGGACTTCTCCAGCCGTGGGAAATGACTTGCTGTCATTGGGAAAGCAGAATGTTGAATTGCATTCTAATTTAAAATAGGGGTAAAAATGGAAAATAATAATAAATGTTGTATTGAAAATCTAAAATGACAAATAAATATAAGAAAACAAATTCTGAAAAATACCGGTTAAAAAGAAACGGAGGGAGTACATTGAAGATAAAAAAAAAAAAAAAAAAAAAAAAAAAAAAAAAAAAAGAAAAAGAAAAAGTAGCTGGAGCCTTTTGAACATTGGAAACTATTACTGCATAATAATATACCCTTATTTAAAGTTGTAAAGAATGTACTACAGTATATTTCTTTCCTCTTAATAACCTTCTTTGTTTCTCTCCTCAGCACCGCACAGCAGAGGGGGATACGGCAGACGATCCCAATTCCTCTTAGCTACTCTGTTTTTTTTCTTACCTCGTAATTTGAGAATAACAAAAAAAAAAAAGTGCAGTTTCGATCAAAATCCGCATCATCTTCTCTGTTGATGGAAAAGATACTTGAATATTCTTCCAAAATTAGTGATTTTCAGACGACACTTGGAACAATCATATGTATTTGGGATACCCCAAATGGACATGTACATCAAACCAATGTTAGAGAGATAAAAGGAATCTTTGGTCTTTTTACCACCAGGAATTATTGTTTCATTCAAGAATCATTCACAATTTCACCTCAATCTGCTGCCTGCCTGATGAAGTGCACATTCAAGAAACTTCAGTTCCACAACCTCAACGACACAAAATACGCAAGGGATGACTCTGTCACTGCAACAAAAAAAAAAATTAAAAACATAATCAGTTAATTGCATTCAAGTGACAGTATGAATGTAAATATTTTGATGAAGAACAGTTTTTACTCAGTATATTTGCTTGGTTCATTCAATAGAGTGTGACATGTCTGTTGGACATATCTTCTACTGAAACATCTATCATCATTTACCAACAGATTAGTCCAATCCCCAAATTGAGAAACTAGTGTTCATGCACGTGACATACTTGACGTTTCAAGAGCAAGATAGTGCTGCCTCAAGTGCATTTAAAATGTGCTGAAGCAAAAAGAAACTCACATCTGATTTCTGATATGATTTCATTGACATACCTCCACGACATAGAACAATAGAGCCAAGCCAACGTTTCTGCCAATCCCACTCTTGCTGAGGGTGAACCTGATCTTCAATGAAATTCACATGATACGCTTGCAGATGCCAAAGGAAGATACGTGTTAAACAAAGAAAAGTTTGGACGTCGTGAAAGAATCCGGTCAATATGAAGCAGAGGCTTCTTGGTCAATCCCTTCAAGTGAAGTAACTGAATAGTTTGATAATGGAACATCAACATCCTCAAAATAATTGAAAGACATCCATCACAGCACAAAAGTATGCTTTGTTCAGCAGCAAGGCATGTTGGTCAAAAGTCGTAAGCAAATCAGTTTTGCTGTTTCCCATTTATTTCACGCATCAATAACTCGGAATCAATAGCAATTTGTTTGCTTCTACAAATAATACTCCCAAACGTTTTATGTTTTGGGGCTGGCTTATATGATGCCAACTGTTTAGCAGGATCTGAGATCACGGAATCTTGAATTACCTGCCTAGCAGGCTGGACATGTTTCCACCAAAAATCAGATAAGGCGGTCTTTATGAGACACCAATATTCCACATTTCGATATAATCTGAACAGACTGCTGCCTTTTGTAGTCCACACATAAAGGTCCATCCAATCTCGATCTAGAATCTCCATTAAACCTTGAGCCTGGGGAATATAGTGAACTGGCAATTGTTTGAATGGAGTTGCAGTACTGATATCTCCATTAAAATATGGACACTTTATTTCAGAATCCTCCAAAAGGCAAACCATAAAACTTGTCAAGCACCCCATCGGGAGAAGCGGCAAGCCATTCATCCTCTTGATTTCCTTTCCCGTAAACCTGAAATCCATTTAAGGATACAGAATTCCCAGTAATTAGCATGTATCTTTCAAGTGCTTCAGGTTCCTTAATGTTGTTCCAACAAGTTGCCAAGTTACCAGAAAAGGGTTCTCTAGCCCCAATCTTCTCTTCCCAAAGTTGTTCTCTTCTCCTAGCCTTATGCCAAAAACCGATAGCTGCACTGAAAGTACTTGCAGTTAGCTTGTCCCTTCTTAATTCTTGCCAATTCTTGTACCGGTGCTGAAGACTGCTCGATCGAATAATATGATGTGAATCAGTACAAAAACGCCTGCAGCCTGTGACATATATCTTTCCGTGGCAATAGATGTGAGAAGCTATACTCTGCTTAAGGTCTTTACTGCATATTGTATTCAAATAGAGTAAAATTTCTAAACAGAAAGTACAATTTGCAATGAACAACTTCAAGTAGCCGATAATTACATGAAAGAACCTTTTACAACAAATATGTACTTGAAACAGTAATTAAAAATTCTTTGATGCTGCCTGATTCACTTATGCATACATATCCCTGTCTCAGAGCCATTTCATCACTCTTTTTCAGCTTTTCTTTTTCTTTTTCTTCTATCTATTAAGAATAGAACATGTTCCCAGATTCTCTAAAGGAGATAAACAACAAAAAATATCTCTAGAGGAAATAAATTATACTCATCCAAAAGAAAGCATTACCACATGAAACCTTGATGATGGCAACCCAACCCAATTTTTTTTGAAATAGATTAGTTGCCCGATAAAGAAAAACCAAAGACAGATGAATAAATGAGTGTGGATGTAAAAATCACCTGAGATTGACTTGAATAAGCTGTGTGAGAATAAACCACAGGCTTTTACTCTTATAATTTGCATTGGAACCAGCAGCTATTCCTCCATACAAATCAAACAGGTAGTGGTAGTCGACCATGAAAGTTTGATTAGAAGGACAACTAAGGCAGTATAAATTATAATCGTTCAGATGTGAATACTTACTCACCAAATTGACATCAAATCCTATAAAATTCAACCATAAAATCCGTAAACATTATATTGAACTGTTACGAGGAGAACACAGACGTAAAAACATACATAATAAACAAAACAAAGAAAAAAGAAAACAACCAACATGTCAATTCCAAATCTCCGTCGTTGCTTTGAAGCTCGTAGTAGGCGAGCTGCGAGCAATGGCTCGCGACGTGAAGCAAGATCAGACGGAGATGCAAGGAGCCGAGATAGGGAGGGTGGGGGTTTAAGGGAGCTGTGAAATATTCGAAGAAACTGGCAACATATCGGGGGAAGTGAGAAGAGGGTTTAAGGGGTTTTATGCTTTAGGGTTCAAATGGAAAAGAATTGGTTTTTTTCTTTTTTTTTTCGAGGCAAAAATAATTGGTTTTTGGATGGAAAAATCAAAGGGAAAAGAAGGTGTCTCACCACGTTTATTTACTTGAACCACCACAACAAGTGTCTTACAAATACTTGTTTACCCCATGGTTATCGAAACCGGACCGGACTGACGGTTGGACCGATAAAACCGGTGATCTAGAGATATAAACCCAGGTTCGGTTCGATCATTATCTGGAATTAAAGAAGAACCGCATGACAAACCGTTAAAATCGCTTCGGTTGAGCAAATTAAAAGTGACCCGTCGAGTTATTGGTTGAACGGTTGTTATCTTATTTTATTTATTTATTAATAATTGGGTGGGATTCAACTTTAAAAACAAATTAAATATTTTAACTTTCTATAATAACAGCAAAACGTAAAAACCTATATATCACTCATCAATTATCATTGCGGATTTGCAGCAAGAAAAATCGCCTACTCCCTCTGAGCCTTTTCCGATAGAAAAAGCAGATCAAAGATATTGAGAGAATGGAGCAAAAAGACCAAACATTTAATGTTTCAACAAGCCAAAGTCAGGTTGGTATTCTAACAAAATGGCCTGTTGCAACTGTTACGGAGGGAGTACTTCTTGCTGCTCCCACTAGTTTGGTAAATCACGTGATAGAGTACTCCGCGGGTTGTCCTATAAGCAATTCGTTTGAGGTCCTGTCTATGCCTTCGACAAAGAAATGTGCTCCAAAAAATTCATCGGGTATAAATAGTCAAAAAATCTATCCAAAATGAGCTTCAATATATGAGTTTAGACCCAAAATCTTAGCTGAGTGGGTATATTTCGGATATGGAGTTTAAAGAGAAGCTTACTCCGACTTAGAAGATTACTCGAACTTGGAAAGAAAAATAAAATTTTTTCTCTTTAGTTTTGTTTGTTGTTTTCCTGTTTTTTTTTCAAAAAAACTAGAAACTCGATTTTGTAAGTTTCAAAATACTTCTATGAAATAAAAAATAAAAAAAAAAATAAAACCTTTTCTTTTTTTCAGACTTCCTCCGTTTTGAAATAATCCTGAAAAAAATTCACTATTAATCATCAAGATATTTTATTATTTATGTTCTTATTTTTTCTCCTTCGTTGGATTAATTGTGAACATTGATAAGTTTCAGCCTTTCAAAAAAAATATTATGAATTTGTTATTATTTGGAAAATTATGAATTAGTATGGTTATGTTATTGAGAAAATATACATTCAGCCATCGAATAATGCGGCCATATGTGAAGTCAGTCTGTTCGGACTGACATTTTTTTTTAAGTAGCCGTGCATTGCTCCGGGATCGTGGAAAATGCCACGAGATCCGTGGAATGTTATAAAGGCCACGTGGAAGTTCAACTGATGGCAAAAGTTTCAATTCCACGCGAACTGGTGGAAAAGCAACTTACGCTACACGGAAATTTAAGAGCGCGGAGTGGAAAATTGACACGAGCCCGTGGAATAAGGAAATTGAATGAATAAATGCTCCAACTGTCGAAATTTGATAGATGTAGAAATTGGACTTTAACTTGTGTAAATTAAAAAAGCGTAATTGTTATTGTTGTATCAACGAACAGACAAAAATCTTGGACAACTTGACCCGCAACGTACGGTTGGGTGAGTTTCAAATATTAAGAAAGCCGAGTCACCCAAGTTGTAGAACGAGAGTGCTAGCCATAACCTTTTCCGATTCTACATATAATATCTTTTGAGATTGTCCGCATGCCAAGGTGATGTGATCCGTAAACGAATCAGATCCAAAAATGCCCGAGGACTTGACTGAAGGCACTAATAAGACGAGCACCGCGACCCTTAACTAACCTGTAGCTAAAAACCGTGGTATATTTTGACATCCACAAGGTTCGCTCACAACTTCGATAAGTCCGGTCTGGAATCTACCAAAGTGAGAAAACTCACCAAAGTTTAAAAAAATCAAATAAACCTTTTTATAGGCTATAATAAAAGAAATAAAATAACTCATAGCCGATGTGGGACAAAACTAAATAATAAAATAATAAATAATAATAAAAATCTTATAAAAAATTTCATGAAAATAATGTGGGATAAATGGACTCCAAGCCAACGTCTCATTTTCGATCACATCACAAGGCCAGTTGAATTCGAGGCCGCTTTTATCCTTTTGAACGTAAGTCCCTTTTTTAATTTATCTTGCGACCTGAAAAGGACCTTCTCAGTTCGCCGATAGCTTCCATTTGTCGGCCTTATGCCCGGCGGCTTTCTTTTAAAGAACGAAATCGCCCACTATAAACGAGTGATTTCCGATTCGCTTGTCATGATGTCGCTTTGCGGCTTGCTTACAATTGATAAGTCGACTGTAAGAATTTAATCGCTTTTCCTCTGCTAAGTCGAGCTCGACTTGTCTATTGAACTAATTCATGACTTGATTGAACTGCGACACTCTAAGGCTTGGTAAATCCATTTCGACCGGTGCCATGGCTTCCAAACCATATGTTAAGGCGAAAGGAGTTTCTCCTGTCATCACCTTGCGTGACGTTCGGATAGACCACGGGACCGCATGCAATTCATCAACCCACTTTCCTGCCTTGTCATCTAAGCTTCTTTTCAAGGCTTTGAGTACCTGTTTGTTTGCATTTTCTGCCAGACCATTGCCTTACGGATAGCAAACTGAGGATTACCAATGTTTCACGTTATACTCAGTACAAAACTTGGAGAATTTGTCCCTTAATTGTGGCCCATGATCGGATACAATTGATCGAGGAACCCCGAAGAGAGTCCATACCTGATCGAGGAGGAAGTAGATTATGTCCTTCGATTCTATCATTACCAAAGCCTTGGCTTCAACCCATTTGGTGAAGTAATTGGTGACGACGACGGCGTACTGGAAATTAGATCGCCCTTTAGGGAACGGGTCGATGAGATCGATTCCTCACATATCGAAGGGCCAGGCAAAGACGGCGATGCTCTTTTCGACCGAAGGAAGTCTGGGTATGTCCGCAAAGCGCTGACACTTATCACATTCCCTAACGTATTTTTGAGCGTCGTCGGAGAGCTAAGGCCAACAATAACCGGCTACGACGAATTTTTGGGCCAGTGTGCGGCTTGCGGGATGGCCCCCACACACTCCCTCATGAAGCTCTGTTAAAATTCCTTTTACCTCTTCAGGCCGGACACATCGTAGCAGAGGCTTTGTTAACGATTGCCCATAAAGTACGCCGTTGATGATTATATACCGGATCGCTCGTTTAACCAAGGCGCGGGTCTGCTTCGGATCGGCGGGTAGTGTTTCCGCCTCTATATATGCCGTTTTATCATCGATCCAACACGGCGTCATTGGCACAATGTCCATAATCTCCCCTTGATTGATGACGGGTTCAGAGAGATATTCGATCATAACTGATTGGTCGCTGATTTCTCCCTCGGCTGATGATACGGTGGAAAATATCAAGGGTGTGGTGTTTATGATAAACAAGGATATTTAGATCAGTATTTGTGTGTGTAAATATATATTGCTTATAATTCCAGAGAGAACTATGAATGCTAAACAATATGCATGTGAGAGAGCGTTTGTCGACAAATTGGCAGGGCTTGACTGCTTGTTTCAATTAAAAGTCAATCTCTTGTGAAGATGGGTAATGCCAATTGTAATATTCGATTTTTAGGAAAAAAGCGGAGCGTGTTATTTTGGCGTAAAGCGAAATATTATTATCTCTTTTCTTTTATGGGAGTTAAGTAATTATTGGAATATATATATATATATTTTCGAGTTATATATATATAATTAAAGGGATAAATCTGATTTTTGGTAATTAAGGGTGATTATGGTAAAAGGGATTAATTTGGAATATGTATTTAAGGAAAATTAACACACAATAATCCCCATAACCAAATTAAATCAGAAAATTCAGTCTTCACGTTCTTCTCCTGTGCGCAAGTTTTGAGAGGAGAAAAGGGTTAGAAGAGTTTTCACAAATTCTAAAGGAAAGCTTGACCGTTTCGGATCGTAGTAGAGGATTGGAACCGTTGTGAGGAGCACATCGTGTGGATATCGAGTTTGTGGGAAGAGCTGCAGACTTTCAAATTTGTTTGGATCGGTTTTGTGGTCGCAATTAGGTAAGAAACTCTTCCTATGATTTCGGTTGTAATTCGTAAAGTTTAGATTGTGATTTGGAGACTTGTAGATGTTAGTAAAAGAAGTGTTTTTGTTGATCGAAGGATCATAGATCTTTATTGGAAAGGTGTCCTAAACCCAATCGGTCGGACCGGATCCGACCGGGTCGGGTCATTCTGATCTATTTAGTTCATGTAATAACTTTATTATGATTAATAAAAACACTTATGTTATTATATATTGTTTGTCTTCATATTATTTGTTGTATATATATAGTAACGTCCCTAGTATCGATCTGTGATAGAGAAACCATGATAGTGATTATGGTTGATGAGATCTCTAATCACTATAACAAGGTTGGTACTTAAATGTCTCTAGTCTTACATATTATCAAATGGGACATTGATGATATAATCGGACTAAGCACGTATTGGATGTCTTCTATCTTTTAGAAGGTAGGGATAGATCTCGTCTATCGAAGTGTAGGGACACTTGGGTATGTGACGTGGGCGTGTATTAGAGAATGCGACGTTAGACCCGACCCACTTACATTAAGTGTCACACTATGTGGCGGTTGTGTAATTATCCTTTTGACCCGAGTCTTCATGGCATCACGGTGTGGATTGTCATGCTTTGACACTATTGAGATTTCTCCTAACCACGGGCGATCATGCGGTAGTGATTGGGTATGATATTGAAGCATCGCGGAGTATACATGATTGGTCGTCCGGGAATCGCGTATCTATGATTGGGATTGAATATCGAAATGGCCTTCTTATAAGGAATGTCTAGCTCTCGAGAATCTTTGCAAAGTGGGAGTAAATGTGTTATTCGAGAGAGCATGATATCCAGATTATAAGATACGATCGTCAATGTATTGACACTCGAGATACGATCGTATGGATATTATTATAGCGATAGGATTGTAAGTTACACGGTAACTGCTTCACATGAAAGGTAGTAGTCATTGCTTTTGACTCTTCCGATAATTGGGGGTCACGGTGTGTTGCTAGACGCTATCCCGTGATCGTTAGGTATGAAGGGCATTTTAGTAAATTGCACTTTGTGTCTACGGCCAACATATTCGGAAGCCTATCGGGTCACACACATATGAACATCGAGTCGGATTAAAATGCGGTTATAGTTGATAACCAAATAAGGAAAGTTTATCTCTAGACTATAAAGGTTATAGTGGTAAATTAATATGGTGGTATTTATTTATTATGAATAAATAAAATACAAGATATTAATTATATACAAATTATATTAATTAAAGAATATTCCGGAAGTCAATTTATTGACTAAAGGGGCGCCACTTTTGAGTGTATGAGATACACTTGGATTGTGCACTTTAATTAATAAATATTGCCATAATATTAATATAGGATATTAATTGATTTTGGAAAAATAGATTTATGGTAATAAGATAATTATAATCAATATATGATATTGATAAAATATTATAATTAAAGAGATAAATCAATCTAATTGATTTTCCTTATTTTATTGGAAAAAGGTTTTCTCTCCTCCACACTACATATGGGCGCCACTTGCTCTATAAAAGGAAGTGGGTGTCAAGCTTTTTGTACAACACAATTGCAAGAGTTCATAATTCTTGTGTAAAATAGAGAGCTCTCCATAGTGAGTTTGTGAGGAAGAAAAGGTCGGTCTAGCGGCCGGAGTTTTTCCGATAGCAATCAAGGAGGATTCGGCGAGGGGTTCGTGTGGATTAGCGATAGAGGCCGGACGCGTGGACGGCTTGCGCATTGAACTACTCTCCGTTGGCGGTCAAAGCGACGATCTTGTAGATCATCTAAGGTATAACCGTCAAACTACTTAACATGTTTATTGCATTAAACGAAGAACGATCTAGAAAAGGAAATCAAAATTTTAAATTCCGCTGCGTTAAACTAGTGATTTCCTAACAGTGGTATCGGAGCCAGACTTCGAGCTTAAGCAATAAGCATAATTTAAATGCGTAGTATTTAATCGATAGATGCAAGATTTAAATCGCGAAACGTTAAAACAAAAAAAAAAAAATATAGGGTTCATGGGGGTCGGCCGACTGGCGGCGCCCCCATCCCTCGGCGGCGGCGGTGGCCTTCGGGCTGCTGTCCGTCGGCTCTCCTCTTCCTTTGGGGGAGATCAACCCTTTTCGTTTTGTGATATTTTATTGTGCATAGATATCTCGTTTGTTTAGTTGTGTCATATGGCCAACCAATGGTTCAAATAGTTTGGACCATTGGGAAACCATATGGGACATTGGCCTTTCCAAATTTTGATTTGGAATAGGCTTAGCCCTTTCCAAATATTTGATTTGGAATAGGCTGAAGCACAAGCCACTTCCAAAATTTTGATTTTGGAAAGTGGCTGTGCCTAAACTAAAATTATTTGGCCTTTCCAAATATTTGATTTGGAATAGGCTGAGTTTCAAGCCACTTCCAAAATTTTGATTTTGGAAAGTGGCGAGCCTAGACTAAAATAATTTGGCCTTTCCAAATATTTGATTTGGAGTAGGCTCAGGCCTTTCCAAATATTTGATTTGAAATAGCCTAGGCACAAGCCACTTCCAAAATTTTGATTTTGGAAAGTGGGCGAACCTAAGCTAAATTTAGTTTTGGAAATGAAACAAATAGGAGACTTTATAATTTTAATTTTATTTTGAATAGTTCAAATTTAATTAAAATTGAAATCGATTTAAAATTAAATGTTAATTTTAATTTTGGTTAAATCATATAATTAATTAAAAGTTATTTAATTATTTGATGTGATAAAATAAAGACAGCATGAGTAGTAGTAGTTAAAATTAGAATTTAATCTTTTCATAAGATAAAATTGTATGGATTAGATGTGTAGATATAATGTGATTATATGGACCGATTGATCGTCATGGACTCAATTAATAGGATAGATGGGAATGTTTTCTTTATGTTGGTTTTGAAAAATTGTCCTAGGCCGTTATGAAGAACGTGACCTAGTTTACTTTTTGCATTTATCCCATTCCCTCGAGTTCCCCTCTGTGTGCGGCGGGTGTAATTATTTATTATGTAACAAGAATGGAGCAAGAATTTCAAGACCAAGGAGAGATAAAGAACCCATTGGCGTCAAAGAATAAAGATCCTATTGGCGTTTGCAGATACCCTTAGTTTGTGACCAGCGGTTTCGTCGATTTGTATTCAAACCGCACTCTAGGAAAAGTCCATGATCATACCGGTTATTTTATGCGCGGAATGTTGTGTATGTTTTACTTTATATGATATCGTAGTAATATGCACATAGTAGATGAGACCATAATTAAACCAAATTAATTAAGTGAATTAATTTAAAATTATTCCCACATCAAAAATCAAGTCGGAATTGCCTCCCATATTATAACGACGGTGAAGAGCCCTTGTTGGACCCAACTCACCCGCCCAAAGCGGGGTTGACCTACCTCGGGTATATCGTCGTTATTGAGATATGATCGAAAGAGATCTCATGAATATTGGGGTTAAGACTCGACTAAGAATTCTCTCGGCCACCAGCCAAAGCGGGGTCGTTTGGATTTTAGAGGCAAGGGTTTGGCTAATTTCATAAGATGAAATATTGTCAAAGAGTTGTGGTCAAACAACAAGAATCGTATAAGATACGATCGACAAATCGTTGTCCACCTGTTTAATTATTTTCGGCCCATCAGCCAAAGTTGGGGGTCGGGGTAGTTCGATGGGATCTTGCCCACTAAAGGAATTATTTTCTTGAAAGCCAATAGGGAATAGTTGGCTAGTGGGAGTAAAAACCTTATAGATTCATTAAGTGCAAATTTAGGGTTTTTATACATGAGCTTTTACTTATTCTATCTTTTATTTATTGTTGTAGAAAATGTCAAACAAATTGAACCTTCGTTTTATCATCGATAACAAGCTTGACGAAACTAATTTTCTCGATTGGGAAAGAAACCTCAAAATCGTTTTGAGGCACGAGAAGATTGGCTATGTCTTGGACGAGGCCCTACCGGAAAAGCCCACGAGGGTTCGATTGCGAGATGTTGTCGAGAAGTACAACAAGCAACCTTTATTCGACAAGATCGATGCTACATGTATCATGCTTGCTTCTATGACACTGAGCTCGCAGAACAAAGATGAGTCCATGGACGCCTACTCTATCATGGTCCACCTGAAGGAGCTTTATGCTTCTCAGTCTCGTACTGAGAGGTACGAGGTCTCGAAGGCCCTGTTTAGTTGTAAGATGGCATCTGGGACTGCTGTGGGGTCACACATGCTTAAAATGATCGGGTACATAGAGAGGCTTGGGAAGCTGGGCCACAAGTTGGAACGAGAGTTGAGTATTGACTTGATTCTGCAATCTCTACCTGACTCATTCTCGCAGTTTGTGATGAACTATCACATGAACAAGATAGATTGCTCCCTGGCGGAGTTATTGAACATGTTGAAAACTCGCCGAGGGCACCGTAGGAAGGAAAGCAAGTGTTCTTTGGTCACTTGAGCAAGGGCAAGGCAAAAGCCCGAGAAAAAGTCCAAGAAGGCGAAGGTCGCACCTAAGCCAACGCCTAAGATAGCAAAAGACAAATCCAAGGATGCTTGCTTCCATTGCGGTGAGACCGGACATTGGAGAGAAAGCGCAGGGCTTCTTGAGTACCAAGAAGAAGCATTACGATGCTTCGACTTCGTGTATATTTATGATTGAGATCAACATTACTTCTTCTAAGTCTAAACCTTTGGGTATTAGATAATGGTTGTGGTTCTCATATTTGTACTGAATATGCGAGGCACTAAGAAGAACTAGAGATCCGAGGAAAGGAGAGGTGGACCTACGCGTTGGAAATGGAGCAAGTGTTTCTTGCTACCGGCCGTAGGAGTTTATTTTCTTTCATTGCCAAAGTGGGCTAGTACTAGAACTTAATAACTGTTATTTTGTTCCCGCTCTTACGAAGAGCATTATTTCTATTTCTGCATTAGATGTTGATGGATTTTCTTTTACGTTTGAGAATAAATGTTGTTCTTTTTCACGTGATGGAATCTTTTATGGTACTGGCATACTTAGCAATGGTCTCTATATATTAGATATGAATGTTGACGTTCTTAATATAAATAACAAGAAAGCCAAAACAAATGACTTGAATGAATCCTACTTATGGCATTGTAGACTTGGCCATATAAATAAGAATCGCATTTCCAAACTCCATAAAGATGGAATGTTGGATCAATTCGATTCTAATCGTTTGATACATGCGAAGCTTGTTTACTTGGCAAGATGACAAAGTCACCTTTCGATGGCAAAGGATAAGATCCAATGAATTGCTTGAGCTCATACATACTGATGTGTGTGGCCCAATGTCAATTCAAGCCAAAGGAGGATACTCTTATTTTATCACCTTCACTGATGACCATTCTCGCTATGGTTATATATACTTAATGAAGTTTAAATCTGAAGCCTTCGAAAAGTTCAAGGAATTCAGAAGTGAGGTAGAGAAACAACTAGGTAAAGAAATCAAAACACTTCGATCCGATCGAGGCGGAGAATACCTAGATGGAGAGTTTCAAGATTATTTGAAGGAGAATGGGATTCTACTCGAATGGACTCTCTCGGGAACGCCACAGATGAATGGCGTAATCGAGAGGAGGAACCGCACCTTGTTGGACATGGTGCGATCCATGATGAGCTACGCAGTTCTTCCAAAATCATTTTGGGGGTATGCTCTAGAAACCGCATCCTATACACTGAACCGAGTTCCATCAAAGACGGTTGACTCTACGCCATACGAGGTATGGACTAAGAGAAAACCGAGCCTAGGTCATCTAAAACCTTGGGGTTGTCCGACTTATGTGAAGCGGATGATGCACGACAAATTAGAGCCTGTGTCCCGACAAATGTCTATTTGTGGGATATCCTAGGGAAACCAAAGGGTACCAATTTTACCATCCCGAGGAACAAAAGGTGTTTGTTGCCGGGATCGGCCACTTTCTCGGAGAAAGAGTTTATTCGGATAGGGTCGGTGGGAGTAAAATTGATCTTGAAGAAATTCGAGAACCACTTACGGATAATAGTCGGTTGATGGAAGTAGAGGACTTGCCACACACAGATGTGACACCGGCCTCTACCGTGGACACACTAGCACCTCGAAGATCCACGAGGAACGCCGTGAACCCGAAAGGTACAATCGCGCGTGTATCTCATGGAAGATGAGGACCCTAGAACTTATGAGGAAGTGCTATTAAGGCATGACAAAGAGAAATGGCTAGAAGCCATGAATACGAAATGGAATCCATGAAAGACAACCAAGTTTGGAACTTAGTTGATCCGCCGAAGGAATAGTTCCCATAGGGTGTAAATGGGTCTTTAAGAGAAAGACCGACATGGACGGTAACGTGACCACCTACAAGGCTAGGTTGGTGGCAAAAGGTTATAAGCAAAGACAAGGAGTTGACTATGATGAAACCTTCTCTTTGTTGCCATGTTAAAATCCATTAGAATTTTGCTTGCTATTGCAAAGATACCATGATTACTAAATCTGGCAGATGGATGTGAAAAGCGGCTTTCCTTAACGGGAACTCGTGCGAGGAAGTGTATATGACACGACTGAGGGTTTCACAACCAATGACGCCAGGATGGTGTGTAAACCGCAAAGATCCATTTATGGATTAAAGCAAGCTTCGAGTTGGAATCTTCGCTTTGATGAGATAATCAAAGCAGTTTGATTTCATCAAGAACGAAGATGAGCCCCTGTGTTTACAAGAAGGTTAGTGGGAGTGCCATTGTGTTCTTAGTGCTTTATGTGGATGACATATCGCTTCATAGGGAATGATGTGCCTATGTTACAATCAGTCAAAGCTTGGTTATCCAAGAACTTCTCAATGAAGGACTTGGGTGAGGCAACTTATATTCTCGGGAATAAAGATCTATAGAGATAGATCTAAAAGGTTGCTTGGTCCGTCACAATCCACTACATAGACAAGATCTTTGAAGAGATTCGGACATGGAGCGATCAAGAAAGGATTGCCGCCCATGTCACATGGGGTCTATCTCATCAAAGGAATGAGTCCTAAAACAGAGAGGAGGAAAGGGCACAAATGAGTAAAGTCCCTTATGCTTCGGCAATCGGGTCCATCATGTATACCATGTTATGCACAAGACCAGACGCCTCGTACTCTCTTAGTATGACTAGTAGGTACACCCAATCCAGGTGATGGTCACCTGGATTGTTGTCAAGAATATCCTTAAGTACTTGAGACGTACTAGGGATATGTTCCTGGTTTTCGGAACGATGATTTAGTATTACGAGGTTACATGGATGCCGGTTCCAAACCGACAAGGACGATTTTAAGTCGCAACTGGATTTGTTTTCACGCTAACGGCGGAGCGCGGTGAGTGGAAGAGTTCCAAGGCAGGAGACTCTGCGGACTCTACAACGGAAGCCGAATACATAGCAGCCTCGGAGGCGGCAAAAGAAGCGATTTGGATGAAGAAGTTCATTATCGAACTTGGTGTGGTTCCCTCCATTGAAGGTCCGAAGGTGCCTGCATCTTTGTGATAATAATGGAGCGATATCTCGATCAAAGGAACCAAGGTCTCACTGGAAGTCCAAACATGTGCTACGGCGCTATCACTTGATTTAGAGATAGTAGATAGAGGAGATGTAAAGATAGAGAAAGTCCACACGGATGATAACATAGGCCGATCCGTTAACCAAGGCATTGTCTCAAGCTAAGCATGAGAAACATGTTCACTTGCACGGGCTTAGGCATATGGGTGATTGGCTTTAGGCCAAGTGGGAGATTGTTGGAAAGGTGTCCTAAACCCAATCGGGTCGGACCGGATCCGACCGGTCGGGTCATTTACTGATCTATTTAGTTCATGTAATAACTTTATTATGATTAATAAAAGCACTTATGTTATTATATATTGTTTGTCTTCATATTATTTGTTGTATATATATAGTAACGCCCCTAGTATCGATCTGTGATAGAGAAACCATGATAGTGATTATGATTGATGAGATCTCTAATCACTATAACAAGGTTGGTACTTAAATGTCTCTAGTCTTACATATTATCAAATGGGACATTGATGATATAATCGGACTAGCACGTATTGGATGTCTTCTATCTTTTAGAAGGTAGGGATAGATCTCGTCTATCGAAGTGTAGGGGGACTTGGGTGTGCACGTGGACGTGTATTAGAGAATGCGACGTTAGGATCGACCCACTTACATTAAGTGTCACACTATGTGGCGGTTGTGTAATTATCCTTTTGACCGAGTCTTCATGGCATCACGGTGTGGATTGTCATGCTTTGACACTATTGAGATTTCTCCTAACCACGGGCGATCATGCGGTAGTGATTGGGTATGATATTGAAGCATCACGGAGTATACATGATTGGTCGTCCGGGAATCGCGTATCCTATGATTGGGATTGAATATCCGAAATGGCCTTCTTATAAGGAATGTCTAGCTCTCGAGAATCTTTGCAAAGTGGGAGTAAATGTGTTATTCGAGAGAGCATGATATCCAGATTATAAGATACGATCGTCAATGTATTGACACTCGAGATACGATCGTATGGATATTATTATAGCGATAGGATTGTAAGTTACACGGTAACTGCTTCACATGAAAGGTAGTAGTCATTGCTTTTGACTCTTCCGATAATTGGGGGTCACGGTGTGTTGCTAGACGCTATCCCGTGATCGTTAGGTATGAAGGGCATTTTAGTAAATTGCACTTTGTGTCTACGGCCAACATATTCGAAGCCTATCGGGTCACACATATGAACATCGAGTCGGATTAAAATGCGGTTATAGTTGATAACCAAATAAGGAAAGTTTATCTCAGACTATAAAGGTTATAGTGGTAAATTAATATGGTGGTATTTATTTATTATGAATAAATAAAATACAAGATATTAATTATATACAAATTATATTAATTAAAGAATATTCCGAAGTCAATTTATTGACTAAAGGCGCCACTTTTGAGTGTATGAGATACACTTGGATTGTGCACTTTAATTAATAAATATTGCCATAATATTAATATAGGATATTAATTGATTTTGGAAAAATAGATTTATGGTAATAAGATAATTATAATCAATATATGATATTGACAAAATATTATAATTAAAGAGATAAATCAATCTAATTGATTTTCCTTATTTTATTGGAAAAGGTTTTCTTCTCCTCCACACTACATATGGGCGCCACTTGCTCTATAAAAGGAAGTGGGTGTCAAGCTTTTGTACAACACAATTGCAAGAGTTCATAATTCTTGTGTAAAATAGAGAGCTCTCCATAGTGAGTTTGTGAGGGAAGAAAAGGTCCGGTCTAGCAGCCGGAGTTTTTCCGATAGCAATCCAAGGAGGATTCCGGCGAGGGGTTCGTGTGGATTAGCGATAGAGGCCGGACGCGTGGACGGCTTGCGCATTGAACTACTCTCCGTTGGCGGTCAAAGCGACGATCTTGTAGATCATCTAAGGTATAACCGTCAAACTACTTAACATGTTTATTGCATTAAACGAAGAACGATCTAGAAAAGGAAATCAAAATTTTAAATTCCGCTGCGTTAAACTAGTGATTTCCTAACAGATGCTACGGTTGATTAGATATAGTTTTCTACGTTTTTCTGTGTTTAATTCGATGCCAAATAGGTCAGAAACGGATTGGAAATCGAGTCTTGACGATGTTAGCGTTTTGGGAAAAACCCAAGCGGACGGGCGTCTGCAATAGGCGAGACGGGCGTCCGGAACCCTAATATCTCGGACGGGCGTTTGAAATAGTCAGACGGGCGTCGAGGTTCGATTTTGATGAGATGTAGCTTTTTTGGTAGACGGGCGTCTGGTTTTCGGGACGGGCGCCTCGAGGTGTTATTTTACATTCAGGTTGTAGTCGTCTTGTGGTGGGACGGGCGCCCGATGTAGGTTCCAGACGGGCGCCCATGTCTTTAAACGGGCGTTAGGTTGTTGTTCAAAGCCTTATAAGTACGTTTTATCATTTCTAAACCTTTCGCGTGATATGTTAGCATTGTATAACCTTGAACAAGCCTGAATTGAGCTTCTGATTCGTTCAGTTAAAACACCGAATGTACTCTTAAATGGAGTTGAAGTTCGGATCCGTCGGAAGAGCATGATAGGCTTGTGCTTTGATGAATTAGCATTCATCACTGTCTGTGTAATTGCTAGGCCTTGTCAGTGTCTAGTGGTCTGGGAAGAGAGTAGTTAATGTGAGGGAGATTAATTGAAAACACTTAGGTGGTTAGTTAATCATCCTAATAAAATACGTACTTGACTAGTAAAAGATTAAACAACATGTCTCTCTTGGATATGCACCAGTCTATATCCCGATGTGTGTGCTACCTCTGAAGGTGGAAGAACCCGTAGGTCAAAAGAACCACAAGTTCAGGGGACTCCGCCGAGGTGTGCGTACTATCGGAGCCTACCTATTCTAGCCTCCGTGGATATTGGTGTGATCCACTAATATGTTGCAATCGATATCTCTGGTGGATATACATCAAAGCGTAAGTGCCCCTTGAGTACGGTTGTAACATAGATAAGTTAAGTAGAAACGGTTAGTCAATTCATGTTGATGGACATGGAATGAACCCTAGATTGAGTCGGTCACACGTAATCAACTAAACTTTTAATTATCTTTACTTTATAAATTATAGTTGTTGTCATAGCTTCTCTTTCTTATTAAGTACGTTGTACTTACCTCAAATGCATGTTTTTCTATGTGTTTGGGGATGAGAAGACGAACAGGTAGATAATGTTTACGAGGAGGAGTTCGATGATGACGTTTGAAGATGCCTCGTTGAAGACTTTACTTTTATTATTTTGTTATCCTTCATTAGACGATTATTAGACTTTTTGGTCTTTCGAGACTTGTAGTACCGTTACATTTCTTTTGGATTTTCAGTACTTTCCTCGAATGTAATAAATTACATTTCTTTCGTTAGATTTCATTTCTATTCTTGGATGTTGGAATTTTTATACCCGAGTCTTTTGCTTCCGTTGGCTTATTTTTAATACGACGTAGTTAGTAGGCTTACATGATAAAGTGAATTTATTTTATTTTATACGTGCGAACGTTCCTTTCCGGATAAGGACTCGGTGTCCGGGAACGGGCGTTATAGCTTGGTAATCGAGAGAAGCGTCTTTTAGGCTTCATTTCTTATAAGATAAGTTTCCTCTAGATCTTTTAGTAACGTTCTGGTTTTCTTTGATCATCAGGATGGTGTTCACGAGAGCTGGAGCGGGCGCAGAGACTTCCAGAGTTCGGCGGGAAAGTCCAACACCGGTCGTAGGAGGCGGTGTTGTGAGGCAGATTCCACTACCCCAGAGGAGCTTATCACCACCACCTCGTACCGCGACACCCACACCTAGGTCTCAGCATGGTTTGTCACCGAGGCCACATCAGGAGCAACCTCCACGATGGCACGTGGGAAGTTCAGTTCAGTTTTCCTTAGTGAGTGATGTTCCAACGGTTTTGTACCACCGGTAAGCTACCCTCCACACCAGCAAACCTTTTACCCTCCACCAGTCAGTGTTTATCCTCCACCAGTTAGTGTTTACCCTCCGCCAGTGAGCCACCCCCGCCGCTAGTGTTTCACCAAAGAAGATCGATCTTTCTACCCACCTCCCGCAGTCATACCCTCGACCCATGTACCACTTTCACCGCGGTTCGACCATCAAAGCAAGGTTTGGGTTATCCACCTTTGGTTTACAAACAAGCTCGGCCGATTCCACAAAGACCACCGAATTATCACCAAGGATACTACCCTTTCGGCTGAGCATAGCGCATCCGGCCTACCTCAAGAACAGCGATATCAAGCAGCAAGTACCTTTCGGCTACCCACCGGTTAGACCAGCACTTGAGCAAGCACCGGCTGTGGATTGGTATACAAGATTGAGAAGGAATCGGGTTGAGAATTTCTATGGAAATGTTGAACATTCAAAGGCTGAGGAATGGATAAGGAGCTTCGAGAAGGCATGTAGGAACATTCATGTGCCTGAGACCGAGATGGCACAACTGGCAGTTAGTTTTCTTTTGGGCGCATCAGAGGCTTGGATAGATGCCATACAGAGCAGTAACGGTAAAGTAACAGACTGGGAAGCTTTCAAGGCAATGTTTTACAACGAGTACTTCCTAGTAACGGTACAGGCAGATAAGGCAAGCCAGTTTTTGAAACTTAAGCAGGGTATTCATCTGACGGTATCTTAGTATACTAATAGGTTTAATGAGTTGGGACGGTTCTATCCCGAGCTTATGAAAGTGGCAGAGAGAAAGATGGCCCTCTATAAGGAAGGGTTAGCTCATGAGATCTGATGCAGTATGTTGGGTTTTACCGCAAAGGAATATGGCAGAGTTACACAACAAAGCTTTGGAGGTTGAGACCTCGAGGAAGAAGGCTACGATCGTGATTGGAAACAAGAGGAATTTCGGGACTAGTCGGGGTAATTATCGAGGAGCGCCAGCAGCAGAACACTAAGAAGACAACGGCTCCTCCGGTAGCTAAGGCCCCAAACAAAGTGCACCTTTGTGTTCCAAGTGCAACCGGAATCATTCGAGGAGAGCAGAGCTAGTTCAGGTGGTTGCTACTTTTGCGGAGAACCGGGGCACTTTTCTAGAGAATGTCCCAATAAGGGGAATAAAGGGAGTTCGAGCAGAGGAAATGGGAGAAGCGGCCCAAGCCGACCAGTCCGAGTTTTTGCAGCGGATGCTAGAGAAGCGGAACCAGAAGATGACGTTATCTCAGGTACCTTGCCGTTATGTTATTTTATTGAGATATGTTTTTATAGCACGTTTATTCATGCTGTAATTTTATTTAAATGACTGAATATGCATCCTAGGTACGATAATGTTAGATAATCTAGTGGTCAGAGCTTTGTTCGATACGGGAGCGTCTAACACTTTTGTGTCGACCAAGGTAGCTAAGAAGTTGAGTTTACCCTCGGAACCTTTAAGAAACACCTTGGAGATAACAACCCCGTTAGGGAAGGTAACAAAGGTAACTAGGATGATACCTCAAGTGGAAGTTCGAGTTGGATCGTATCGATGCAAGAGCGACTTTACAGTTTTAGACTTCTCAGATTTTGACGTGATTCTTGGGATAGATTGGCTATCCGAGAATTTTGTCCACTTGGATTGTAGAGAAAAGAAAGTGACCTTTAAAGTACGGGAAATCGAGATAAGGCGCGATCAGGGAATGTGTACAAGCCGAGTAAGAAGCGACATCCGATAATTTCAGCAGTCAAGGCAATTAAGGCTTGTCAGAAGGGTTGTGAAGGCTACTTGTTGTACGCAGTGGATGTGGAACAAGTAAAGCCTAAGCTAGAAGAAACTCTGTAGTGAGGAGTACCCGAGGTATTTCGGAAGAGTTACCGGAAACATGCCGGATAGGAGATCGAGTTTGAGATCAAGTTGGTACCGGAGTGGCACCATTGCTGCCAAGGCACCCTATAGAATGGCACCGGCTGAATTAAAAGAGTTGAAAGCACGCCTTAAGGATATGCTTGAAAGGAACATAATTCAAAGACAAGATTTCACCTTGGGGAGCCCGGTGTTGTTTGTCAAGAAGAAAGATGGTAGCATGAGGATGTGCATCGACTATGAGGCGTTGAATAACCTTACCATCAAGAATAAGTACCCTTGCCAAGGATTGATGATCTGTTTAATCGGTTGCAAGGCAAGAAAGTGTTCTCTAAGATTGATCTTAGGTCCGGTTATCATCGGTTGAAGATCAAGGTAGCAGATATACCAAGACGACTTTTAGTACGAGGTATGGACATTATGAGTTCTTGGTTATGCCTTTTGGACTCACTAATGCTCCATCTGCATTTATGGACTTGATGCAATGGTTTTCATGCCATACTTGGATAAGTTTGTGATAGTGTTCATAGGCGACATCCTAGAATACTCTAAGGATGAGAAGGAACACGAGGAACACTTAAGGATAGTGTTGGATACCTTGAAGAAGAACCGAGTTATTTGCTAAGTTTTCTAAGTGTGACTTTTGGTTGAAGCAAGTCGGTTTCTTGGGACATGTCATTTACGGAGATGGCATACAAGTTGACCAAAGAAAGATAGAGGCGATTGAGAATTGGCCTAAACTAGTACGATTTAGTAAGGAGCTTTCTTGGTTTGGTGGATACTATATGAAGTTAAATGACAGGACTTTTCGAAAATAGCTACTCCACTCACTAAACTTACAGGAAGAATGTGAAGTTCGAATGGACCAAATGAGTGTGATGCGACTTTTCATACCTTGAAGGATAGGTTGACTACTGCCATTTTGGCGATTCCGGAGATTTTTGATAACTACGATGTCTACACAGATGCTTGGGACGGGGTTTAGGTGTGTGTGTTGATGCGAGGAGGAAAAGTGATTGCTTATGCATCTAGACAATCGAAGGTGCATGAGAAGAACTACCCGACACATGACTTAGAGTTAGTTAAGCAGAGTGTTTGCATTAAAGATTTGGAGGCACTACTTGTATGGAGTTAAGGCAAGGATCTTCACCGACCACAAAAGTTTAAAGTATTTCTTCACACAAGAGAATCGAATATGAGACAGAGGAGATGGTTGGAGTTCGTGAAGGACTATGATTTGGATATTCGAGTACCATCCGAGCAAAGCCAATGTAGTGGCGAGATGCTTTAAGCGAGGAAACCGAGATTTGCGAGTTTGAGTGTCGAAGATGTGGCGTAGAAAAGTTAGATGGATCAGAATCGGCGAGTTTGATCAGATTGAGGAACGACAACTGGTGGCGCCGTTGTTAGCAAGATCGGAGTTGATGGATGACATTTGGGAAAAGCAAGATGACGACCCAGCTTTGGTTGATTTGAAGCGAGTTGCTAGAGAGAAGCTTCTGATGGGTTATCGTTAGACAAGAATGGGAACCTTTGGTACCGGGATCGTTTGTGTGTACCTAATGTTGGCGACTTAAGACAGAGGTTATGGAAGAAGCACATAGGATTGCTTTTGCAGTTCATCCAGTGCTACTAAGATGTATCGAGACTTGAAGGAAAGGTTTTGGTGGCCTCGATGAAGGTAGAGATAGCCAAGTTAAGAGAGAGAATGTGACATCTGCCGGAAGGTGAAGGCAGAGCATAAGACCGTGGGGAATGCTTAAGCCCTTAGATATTCCCGAATGGAAATGGGATAAGATCACAATGGACTTCATCACCGGACTACCTAAGACAAGAGGAGGACACGATGCGATTTGGGTAATTGTGGATAGATTGACCAAATCGCCCACTTCTTACCATATAAGGTTGATATGCCTTTGAAGAAGATGGCGACACTATACTTGGATAATATAGTGAAGTTACACGGAGTTCTATCTCTATAGTCTCGGATCGAGATAGTCGGTTCGTCGATCGGTTTGGAAGAGTTTACAAGAAGCCTTTGGAACCAAGTTAGATTTGAGCACGGCCTTTCATCCTCAGACAGATGGACAATCTGAGAGGACCATCCAAACACTCGAGGACATGCTAAGAGCTTGTGTTTTGAAAGTAGGTTGTTCAGGGTCAATTTGTAGTGTTTTTAATGATATATTTTATATCAATATTCCCCATATATGGATGTTTTTCGTAGAAATCGAGCTTATAATCGTTTAATTGAGTAAATAGTGTTTTTAATAGGTTAATTGCGAAATGTAACGATTTATGTGCTTAAATTGGGATTTTATGTTATTTTGGGATTGTGTTACGCTTTGGTATATTTTCCTATGTTATAGATACATATTTTGGCATGCAAGAGGATTGAATGATGAGGTTTTGCATGGAAGAGAAGTGAAATGGAAGGAAGATGGAGATAAAGCTTGGAATGAAGCTTTCAAGCAGCCGAACTTCCGATGCAGTTCTTGATATGATATACACTGATTTGACTCTCTACCTCAAGAGAATATTTGTAGGGCTTGAAGAGAGGATTCTACAGGATTTTGAATCACTTCATTCCGACTTATGAGGCCCGAGATATGAGCGTTACAAGTTTGTATGTTGTTGCTGAAACTAGCGGAAAATCCCGAAATATACTCGGGATACGACGGGCTAGTCAAAAAGGCGTTTTCTGAAGAAGAGTCCTTAATGAAAGTTGTAGAGTTTTCCGAGAGCTTAATTATGACATTCGGATCATAATTTTTGGAGGTCTACAACTCAAGATATGAATTTTAGAAGTTTAGACTGGCGTCCAAGGATATCATGCTTCAGCCGACATACATAATGCCAAATCCTAATTGGAAAAGGATTTAATTACAGCCGCCTTACTTCAAACAGCCGACATATATCCCTATATATATTTGCATCTTTGTTCAACCCTAATCCCATAATTCATACACAATATTCCTGCGGCAAATACATCACAGCAGCGGCAATTCTGAGGAGTTCCAAGGCCGGTCACCCGAGCCTTGTGCTCGGGTGATCCGGGTTAGATTAGGATGTCGTTTTTCTTCCGTTTTCGATTCATGGATTCAATCATGTACCAAACTACGTGAGTTTATTTATTTAATTTATTCAGTCCTTATTCGTTTTTTATGATCTTTAATTTATTTTGTATCGTTCTATGATTTTGATGCTATGATGTGAATTAGATCGAGAGATCAGTTTGCTATTGATGTTTACAACATACGGAAGTTGCGTAAACTAGATCATCATAGAAAGATAGGATCTTTAATCATTAATTATGTGACAAATTAATTGGTTAATTATCTAGGTTGTTAGATTCTAAAATACGAGAGTTAACCTGAATCTACACCGAGTTTTGTTTGGTAAATCGATCTCAACATTCGGAAGATGAGAGATTGATAAATTGGACTCACTAAGGAATTAGGAATCCATAGCTTGAGATTAAATTCACTAAGGAATTAGGGATTTGTATCTCGTGTAAAGGTGAAACCACAATTTGAATTAAAATCATGAGATGAACTAGGATTGAAATCACTTGGTTTGTGCCTTTATTTGATCCCATGTATCTTTAGTTTAGTTTAGGTTGTGTTATTTTATTTAGTGAGGTTAGATTTATTTTAATTGCTCTTTCGTTTATTTTATTTGTTCTTTCGTTTATTCGTTTTCCTAAGTAACAATTGAAAGGAATTAGTGGAATTAGATTCAACATCCCGATTCCTGTGGATCGACCCTTACTCACTTCGCTCTACTATCAATTACCCGGTATTCGGCCGGTTAGGAGTTAGTTTTGCATGGTAGTTAGGGTTTATAAATTTTCTTTTGTTTAATGATGCAAAATCCCTCCAACATAGGTGGATCATGGGATGACTACCTACCGGTAGCAGAATTTGCCTACAATAATAGTTATCATGCAAGTATAGGCATGCCGCCGTTTGAAGCGTTGTATGGAAGGAAATGTAGAACGCCGTTGTTTTGGGATGAAGTCGGGAAAGACAGACACTGAGGGCGGAAATGGTTGAACAAGCTAAGGAAAGAGTTCGGTTGGTTAAGAAGAATCAAGGCGAAAGCAGACAGACGTGCGTAAAAGTTGGGCGAGACGTTAGAAGAAGACCGCTTGAGTTTGAAGTCGGTGATAGAGTGTATCTGCGAGCTTCGCCCGATGAAGGAGTGAAACGCTTTGGACAAAAGGAAAGCTAAGTCCAAGGTATGTTGGCCCGTTTGAGATTACGGAAAGGATTGGACCGTTAGCTTACAAGCTTAAGATACCGGAATCGATGTCAAGGGTCCATAGTGTGTTTCACGTTTCAATGTTGAAGAAGTGTCTGACGAGGAATGATGTTGAAACTACCATTGATCCGGAGATTCTACAAGACAATCTTGCTTATGATGAGAGACCGATCAAGATCTTGGACCGGAAGGAAAAGATGATTAAGAGAAGGATGATTCCTTTGGTTTTGGTTCAGTGGAGTAATTATTCACCCGAGGAGGCAACTTGGGAGGTTGAAGGTGATATGATCAGTGAATTTCAAGAGTTCGTGGATCTACCAGGTATGTTCTAGTTTCGAGGATGAAACTCCTTTTAAGGGGGGAGGAATGTAATATTCGATTTTCGGGAAAAGAAAGCGACAGCGTGTCATTTTTAAAACGAAATATTATTATCTCTTTTCTTTTATGGGAGTTAAGTAATTATTTGAATATATATATATATTTTCGAGTTATATATATATAATTAAAGGGATAAATCTGATTTTTGGTAATTAAGGGTGATTATGGTAAAAGGGATTAATTTGGAATATGTATTTAAGGAAAATTAACACACCATAATCCCCATAACCTAATTAAATCAGAAAATTCAGTCTTCACGTTCTTCTCCTGTATGCAAGTTTTGAGAGGAGAAAAGGGTTAGTAAGAGTTTTCACAAATTTAAAGGAAAGCTTGACCGCTTTCGGATCGTAGTAGAGGATTGGAACCGTTGTGAGGAGCACATCGTGTGGATATCGATTTTGTGGGAAGAGCTGCAGACTTTCAAGGCTGTTTGGATCGGTTTTGTGGCTGCAATTAGGTAAGAAACTCTTCTTATGATTTCGGTTGTAATTCGTAAAGTTTAGATTGTGATTTGGAGACTTGTAGATGTTAGTAAAAGATGTGTTTTTTGTTTATCGAAGGATCATAGATGCTACGGTTGATTAGATATAGTTTTCTATGTTTTTCTGTGTTTAATTCGATGCCAAATAGGTCGTAAACGGATTGGAAATCGAGTCTTGACGATGTTAGCATTTTGGAAAAACCCAGCGGACGGCGCCTGCAATAGCGCGACGGGCGTCCGGAACCCTAGTATCTCGGACGGGCGTTTGAAATAGTCGACGGGCGCCTGAGAGGTTCGATTTTTGATCTGATGATAATTGTTTTTGGTAGACGGGCGTCTGGTTTCTCAGGACGGGCGTCTGAGGTGTTATTTTACATTCAGGTTGTAGCTGTCTTAGGGTGGACGGGCGTCCAGTAGGTTCCAGACGGGCGTCCATGTCTTTAAACGGGCGTTAGGTTGTTGTTCAGCCTTATAAGTACGTTTTATCATTTCTAAACATTTAGACGTGATATGTTAGCATCAGTATAACCTTGAACAAGCCTGAATTGAGCTTCGATTCGTTCGGTTAAAACACCGAATGTACTCTTAAAAAGGAGTTGAAGTTCGGATCCGTCGGAAGAGCATGATAGGCTTGTGCTTTGATGAATTAGCATTCATCATCATGCGTGTAATTGCTAGGCCTTGTCGATTGTCTCAGTGGTGCGGGAAGAGAGTAGTTAATGTGAGGGATATTAATTGAAAAACACTTAGGTGGTTAGTTAATCATCCTAATAAAATACGTACTTGACTAGTAAAAGATTAAACAACATGTCTCTCTTGGATAGGCACCAGTCTATATCGCGATGTGTGTGCTACCTCTGAAGGTGGAAGAACCCGTAGGTCAAAAGAACCACAAGTTCGGGGACTCATTTGAGGTGTGTGCGTACTATCGGAGCCTACCTATTCTAGCCTCCGTGGATATTGGTGTGATCCACTAATATGTTGCAATCGATATCTCTGGTGGATATACATCAGGCGTAGTGCCCTTGAGTACGGTTGTAACATTGATAAGTTAAGTAGAAACGGTTAGTCAATTCATGTTGATGGACATGGAATGAACCCTAGATTGAGTCGGTCACACGTAATCAACTAAACTTTTAATTATCTTTACTTTATAAATTATAGTTGTTGTCATAGCTTCTCTTTCTTATTAAGTACGTTGTACTTACCTCAAATGCATGTTTTTCTATGTGTTTGGGGATGAGAAGACGAACAGGTAGATAATGTTTACGAGGAGGAGTTCGATGATGACGTTTGAAGATGCCTCATTGAAGACTTTACTTTTATTATTTTGTTATCCTCCATTAGACAGTATTAGACTTTTGGTCTTTCGAGACTTGTAGTACCGTTACATTTCTTTTGGATTTCGTACTTTCCTTGAATGTAATAAATTACATTTCTTTCGTTAGATTTCATTTCTATTCTTGGATGTTGGAATTTTTATACCCGAGTCTTTTGCTTCCGTTGGCTTATTTTTGATACGACGTAGTAGAGGCTTACGTATAAAGTGAATTTATTTTTATTTTATACGTGCCGAACGTTCCTTTTCCGGATAAGGACTCGGTGTCCGGGAACGGGGCGTTACAGTTGGTATCAGAGAGAAGCGTCTTTTAGGCTTCATTTCTTATAAGATAAGTTTCCTCTAGATCTTTTAGTAACGTTCTGGTTTTCTTTGATCATCAGGATGGTGTTCACGAGAACTGGAGCGGGCGCAGAGACTTCCAGAGTTCGGCGGGAAAGTCCAACACCGGTCGTAGGAGGCGGTGTTGTGAGGCAGATTCCACTACCCCAGCGGAGCTTATCACCACCACCTCGTACCACGACACCCACACCTAGGTCTCAGCATGGTTTGTCACCGAGGCCACATCAGGAGCAACCTCCACGATGGCACGTGGGAAGTTCAGTTCAGTTTTCCTTAGTGAGTGATGTTCCAAAAGGTTTTGTACCACCGGTAAGCTACCCTCCACACCAGCAAACCTTTTACCCTCCACCAGTCAGTGTTTATCCTCCACCAGTTAGTGTTTACCCTCCGCCAGTGAGCCACCCCTCGCCGCTAGTGTTTCACCAGCAGCATCAGTCTTTCTACCCACCTCCTGCAGGTCATACCCCTCGACCTACTGTACCACTTTCACCGTGGTTCGACCATCAGCAAGGTTTGGGTTATCCACCACCCAGTTTCTGACAAGCTCGGCCGATTCCACGGCACCACCGAATTATCACCAAGGATACTACCCTTTCCGGCTGAGCGCAAAGCGCATCCAAAACCTACCTCAACATGCAAAGATACAAAGAGCAAGTACCTTTCGGCTACCCACCGGTTAGACCAGCACTTGAGCAAGCACCGGCTGTGGATTGGTATACAAGATTGAGAAGGAATCGGGTTGAGAATTTCTATGGAAACGTTGAACATTCAAAGGCTGAGGAATGGATAAGGAGCTTCGAGAAGGCATGTAGGAACATTCATGTGCCTGAGACCGAGATGGCACAGCTGGCAGTTAGTTTTCTTTTGGGCGCATCAGAGGCTTGGATAGATGCCATACAGAGCAGTAACGGTAAAGTAACAGACTGGGAAGCTTTCAAGGCAATGTTTTACAATGAGTACTTCCTAGTAACGGTACAGGCAGATAAGGCAAGCCAGTTTTTGAAACTTAAGCAGGTTATTCATCTGACGGTATCTTAGTATACTAATAGGTTTAATGAGTTGGGACGTTTCTATCCCGAGCTTATGAAAGTGGAAGAGAGAAAGATGGCCCTCTATAAGGAAGGGTTAGCTCATGAGATACAGTCTGGTATGTTGGGTTTTACCGCAAGGAATATGGCAGAGTTACACAACAAAGCTTTGGAGGTTAAGACCTTCAGGAAGAAGGCTACAGTCGTGATTGGAAACAAGAGGAAATTCGGGACTAGTCGGGGTAATTATCGAGGAGCCGCCGCAGAACACTAAGAAGACAACGGCTCCTCCGGTAGCTAAGGCCCCAAGCAAAGTGCACCTTTGTGTTCCAAGTGCAACCGGAATCATTCGAGGAGAGTGCGAGCTAGTTCAGGTGGTTGCTACTTTTTGCGGAGAACCAGGGCACTTTTATAGAGAATGTCCCAATAAGGGAATAAAGGGAGTTCGAAAGCAGAGGAAATGGAGAAGCGGCCCAAGCCGACCGATCCGAGTTTTTTGCAATGGATGCTGCAGAGAAGCGGAACCAAAAGATGACGTTATCTCAGGTACCTTGTCGTTATGTTATTTTATTGAGATATGTTTTTATAGCACGTTTATTCATGCTGTAATTTTATTTAAATGACTAAATATGCATCCTAGGTACGATAATGTTAGATAATCTAGTGGTCAGAGCTTTGTTCGACACGGGAGGCGTCTAACACTTTTTGTGTCGACCAAGGTAGCTAAGAAGTTGAGTTTACCCTCGGAACCTTTAAGAAACACCTTGGAGATAACAACCCGTTAGGAAGGTAACAAAGGTAACTAGGATGATACCTCAAGTGGAAGTTCGAGTTGGATCGTATCGATGCAAGAGCGACTTTCTGATTTTAGACTTCTCGATTTTGACGTGATTCTTGGGATAAATTGGCTATCCGAGAATTTTGTCCACTTGGATTGTAGAGAAAAGAAAGTGACCTTTAAAGTACCCGGAAATCGAGATAAAGGCGTATCGAGGAATGTGTACAAGCCGAGTAAGCGACATCCGATAATTTCAGATCAAGGCAATTAAGGCTTGTCGGAAGGTTGTGAAGGCTACTTGTTGTACGCAGTGGATGTGGAACAAGTAAAGCCTAAGCTAGAAGAAACTCCTGTAGTGAGGGAGTACCCCGAGGTATTTCCGGAAGAGTTACCGGGAAACATGCCGGATAGGGAGATCGAGTTTGAGATCAAGTTGGTACCGAGCGGCACCGATTGCCAAGGCACCTATAGAATGGCACCGGCTGAATTAAAAGAGTTGAAAGCACAGCTTAAGGATATGCTTGAAAGGAACATAATTCGACAAGATTTCACCTTGAGGAGCCCCCGGTGTTGTTTGTCAAGAAGAAAGATGGTAGCATGAGGATGTGCATCAACTACAGAGCGTTGAATAACCTTACCATCAAGAATAAGTACCCCTTGCCAAGGATTGATGATCTGTTTAATCGATTTGCAAGGCAAGAAAGTGTTCTCTAAGATTGATCTTTAGTCCGGTTATCATCGGTTGAAGATCAAGGTAGCGAGATATACGAAGACGGCTTTTTAGTACGAGGTATGGACATTATGAGTTCTTGGTTATGCCTTTTGGACTCACTAATGCTCCATCTGCATTTATGGACTTGATGCGCCGGTTTTCATGCCATACTTGGATAAGTTTGTGATAGTGTTCATAGACGACATCCTAGTATACTCTGAGGATGAGAAGGAACACGAGGAACACTTAAGGATAGTGTTGGATACCTTGAAGAAGAACCAGTTATTTGCTAAGTTTTCTAAGTGTGACTTTTGGTTGAAGCAAGTCAGTTTCTTGGGACATGTCATTTCTGGAGATGGCATACAAGTTGACCCAGCAAAGATAGAGGAAGTTGAGAATTGGCCTAAACCTACTACAGTTTCAGAAGTAAGGAGCTTTCTTGGTTTGGCTGGATACTATAGGAAGTTCGTACAGGACTTTTCGAAAATAGCTACTCCACTCACTAAACTTACATAGAAGAATGTGAAGTTCGAATGGACTAGCGAGTGTGATGCAACTTTTCATACCTTGAAGGATAGGTTGACTACAGCCCCATTTTTGGCAGTTCCGGAGATTTTTGATAACTACGATGTCTACACAGATGCTTCGGGACATGGTTTAGGTTGTGTGTTGATGCAGGGAGGAAAAGTGATTGCTTATGCATCTAGACAACTGAAGGTGCATGAGAAGAACTACCCGACACATGACTTAGAGTTAGCAGCAATAGTGTTTGCATTAAAGATTTGGAGGCACTACTTCTATGGAGTTAAGGCAAGGATCTTCACCGACCACAAAAGTTTAAAGTATTTCTTCACACAAGAGAATCGAATATGAGAGACAGAGGAGATGGTTGGAGTTCGTGAAGGACTATGATTTGGATATTCAGTACCATCCAGGCAAAGCCAATGTAGTGGCGAGATGCTTTAGCAGAAACCGATGATTTGCGATTTGAGTGTCGAAGATGTGGCAGAAAAGTTAGATGGACTGGAAATCGGCAGGTTTGATCAGATTGAGGAACGACAACTGGTGGCGCCGTTGTTAGCAAGATCGGAGTTGATGGATGACATTTGGGAAAAGCAAGATGACGACCCAGCTTTGGTTGATTTGAAGCGAGTTGCTGAGAGAAGCCTACTGATGGGTTGGCGCGTTAGACAAGAATGGGAACCTTTGGTACCAGGATCGTTTGTGTGTACCTAATGTTGGCGACTTAAGACAGAGGGTTATGGAAGAAGCACATAGGATTGCTTTTGCGATTCATCCAGTGCTACTAAGATGTATCGAGACTTGAAGGAAAGGTTTTGGTGGCCTCGATGAAGGTAGAGATAGCCAAGTTCGTAGCAGAATGTGACATCCGCCGGAAGGTGAAGGCAGAGCATAGAAGACCAGGGGGAATGCTTAAGCCCTTAGATATTCCCGAATGGAAATGGGATAAGATCACAATGGACTTCATCACCGGACTACCTAAGAAAAGAGGAGGACACGATGCGATTTGGGTAATTGTGGATAGATTGACCAAATCTGCCCACTTCTTACCATATAAGGTTGATATGCCTTTGAAGAAGATGACGACACTATACTTGGATAATATAGTGAAGTTACACGGAGTTCCTATCTCTATAGTCTCGGATCGAGATAGTCGGTTCGTCAGTCGGTTTTGGAAGAGTTTACAAGAAGCCTTTGGAACCAAGTTAGATTTGAGCACGGCCTTTCATCCTCAGACAGATGGACAATCTGAGAGGACCATCCAAACACTCGAGGACATGCTAAGAGCTTGTGTTTTGAAAGTAGGTGGATCATGGGATGACTACCTACCGGTAGCAGAATTTGCCTACAATAATAGTTATCATGCAAGTATAGGCATGCCGCCGTTTGAAGCGTTGTATGGAAGGAAATGTAGAACGCCGTTGTTTTGGGATGAAGTCGGGAAAGCAGATTATGGGCCGGAAATGGTTGAACAAGCTAAGGAAAGAGTTCAGCTTGGTTAAGAAGAAGAAGCACGCGAGACAGACGAGCGAAAAGTTGGACAGACGTTAGAAAAGACCGCTTGAGTTTGAAGTCGGTGATAGAGTGTATCTGCGAGCTTCGCCGATGAAGGAGTGAAACGCTTTGGACAAAAGGAAAGCTAAGTCCAAGGTATGTTGGCCCGTTTGAGAGATTCGGAAAGGATTGGACCGTTAGCTTACAAGCTTAAGATACCGGAATCGATGTCAAGGGTCCATAGTGTGTTTCACGTTTCAATGTTGAAGAAGTGTCTGACGAGGAATGATGTTGAAACTACCATTGATCCGGAGATTCTACAAGACAATCTTGTTTATGATGAGAGACCGATCAAGATCTTGGACCGGAAGGAAAAGATGATTAAGAGAAGGATGATTCCTTTGGTTTTGGTTCAGTGGAGTAATTATTCACCCGAGGAGGCAACTTGGGAGGTTGAAGGTGATATGATCAGTGAATTTCAAGAGTTCGTGGATCTACCAGGTATGTTCTAGTTTCGAGGACGAAACTCCTTTTTAGGGGAGGAATGTAATACTCCGATTTTCGGGAAAAGTAAGGCAGACGTGTCATTTTGCGGCAAAATATTATTATCTCTTTTCTTTTATGGGAGTTAAGTAATTATTGGAATATATATATATATATTTTTGAGTTATATATATATAATTAAAGGGATAAATCTGATTTTTGGTAATTAAGGGTGATTATGGTAAAAGTGGATTAATTTGGAATATGTATTTAAGGAAAATTAACACACAATAATCCCATAACCAAATTAAATCGAGAAATTTGATCTTCACGTTCTTCTCACGTGCGCAAGTTTTGAGAGGAGAAAAGGGTTAGAAGAGTTTTCACAAATTCTAAAGGAAAGCTTGACCGTTTCGGATCGAGTAGAGGATTGGAACCGTTGTGAGGAGCACATCGTGTGGATATCGAGTTTTGTGGGAAGAGCTGCAGACTTTCAAATTTGTTTGGATCGGTTTTGTGGTTGCAATTAGGTAAGAAACTCTTCCTATGATTTCGGGTTGTAATTCGTAAAGTTTAGATTGTGATTTGGAGACTTGTAGATGTTAGTAAAAGAAGTGTTTTTGTTGATCGAAGGATCATAGATGCTACTGATTGATTAGATATAGTTTTCTACATTTTTACGTGTTTAATTCGATGCCAAATAGGTCGTAAACGGATTGGAAATCGAGTCTTGACGATGTTAGCGTTTTGGGAAAAACCAGCGGACGGGCGTCTGCAATAGCAGACAGCGTCCGGAACCCTAATATCTCGGACGGGCGTTTGAAATAGTCGACGGGCGCCTCGAGGTTCGATTTTTGATACTGAGATGTAATATTTTTTGGTAGACGGGCGTCTGGTTTTCGGGGGCAGGCGTCGAGGTGTTATTTTACATTCAGTTGTTAGTCGTCTTAGGGTGGGACGACGGGCGTCCAGGAGGTTCCAGACGGGCGCCCATGTCTTTAAACGGGCGTTAGGTTGTTGTTCAAACCTTATAAGTACGTTTTATCATTTCTAAACCTTTAAACGTGATATGTTAGCACACGTGTATAACCTTGAACAAGCCTGAATTGAGCTTCGATTCGTTGAGCTTAAAACACCGAATGTACTCTTAAAGGAGTTGAAGTTCGGATCCGTCGGAAGAGCATGATAGACTTGTGCTTTGATGAATTAGCATTCATCAGCATGCGTGTAATTGCTAGGCCTTGTCGGTGTCTCAGTGGTGCAGGAAGAGAGTAGTTAATGTGAGGAGATTAATTGAAAACATTTAGGTGGTTAGTTAATCATCCTAATAAAATACGACTTGACTAGTAAAAGATTAAACAACATGTCTCTCTTGGATAGGCACCCGATCTATATCGCGATGTGTGTGCTACCTCGAAGGTGGAAGAACCCGTGAGTCAAAAGAACCACAAGTTCGGGGACTCACTGAGGTGTGCGTACTATCGGAGCCTACTATTCTAGCCTCCGTGGATATTGGTGTGATCCACTAATATGTTTCAATCGATATCTCTGGTGGATATACATCGGCGTAGTGCTTGAGAATACGGTTGTAACATAGATAAGTTAAGTAGAAGCGGTTAGTCAATTCATGTTGATGGACATGGAATGAACCCTAGATTGAGTCGGTCACACGTAATCAACTAAACTTTTAATTATCTTTACTTTATAAATTATAGTTGTTGTCATAGCTTCTCTTTCTTATTAAGTACGTTGTACTTACCTCAAATGCATGTTTTTCTATGTGTTTGGGGATGAGAAGATTTAAACAGGTAGATAATGTTTACGAGGAGGAGTTCGATGATGACGTTTGAAGATGCCTCGTTGAAGACTTTACTTTTATTATTTTGTTATCCTTCATTAGACAGTATTAGACTTTTTGGTCTTTCGAGACTTGTAGAAATCAATTACATTTCTTTTGGATTTCGTACTTTCCTTGAATGTAATAAATTACATTTCTTTCGTTAGATTTCATTTCTATTCTTGGATGTTGGAATTTTTATACCCGAGTCTTTTGCTTCGTTGGCTTATTTTTGATATTTGACGTAGTAGAGGCGCTACGTATAAAGTGAATTTATTTTTATTTTATACGTGCGAACGTTCCTTTTCTAGGATAAGGACTCGGTGTCTAGGAGAGCAGGCATCTACCCACTATTTATAGGGCTTACAAAGTCGGTTACAAGACAAGTAAAAAATACAATATACAATATACAATCTACAGATCCGTGCCCAACAGTTCAAATAATGCTCTCATGATCTCCGACGACTCCGTTGTCTAAGTATTTGACTGCTATTAGGCTTCGGCTTATCAAACGGGTTGCCATATTTCATATCAAAAGCCATCACCCAAAGCGATTGGTTATCCACTCACCGATTTATCCAGAAGTGCAACATTTATATCAGATTTAATACAATTTATTCCTTCAAAAGAAAAAAAAAAAGACTTATGTTAAATGTAAGCGTAAGCATAACCATTTACTCGAAGAAGTTTAATTAAGTGCAACTAGGCAAAAGGTTTAAGGACATTTACGATAGAATAAGGAGGGTTCTCTTGGCATGCCTATTTTTAGACATTAATTTTTGATTATCTTTTTTATCAAAAAAGATACGTTAGTGTCACAGAGCGATGATATTTAAACACCAGCGTCGGTCTTGGTAAGTAAACACCAACGTCGGTGGAAATTGATGATCGGCATTTTAAGTTGTGACACTTTTATAACGTAAACGTCGGTGTCATTGACTTTCGTTGTTAAACACCAACGTCAATGTCAGTGTCAGTGTCAGTGACGTTGGTTTTCAATAGTAACGTCAGTGTCACTGACGTTCCGTTCATAAAAAATCATCGTGGTGTCGGAGTAATTTTTTGCGATATCGGAAATAATGTGGTGTCAGTAGTAAAAAAATGGTATGCGAATAGACCCCTAGAATAATTGTGACCTAATAAATTGGTTTCTGTGTTAACATCATCTATTTATTTTATTTTCCCTGTTACGGACAAAATGAATTTGAAGGTTTCCATGGGAATATTTCCTTCTCTTGTAATAAGAAAACAATGCAGAGGGTGATGTGGCAGCTATACATGGATTTAAGAGTCTGATGTGTCAACTATACAAGATTTGAGGAAGGCCACGTCAATGAAAATTGGTATTAGAGTATCTCCAGTCATGAACCTTTTAAAAGGTTTATGACTATGTCACATCATCAAATTTATAAATATTTTCTCTATAAATCTTTTTTTACAACCATAAAGCTTTATACATTTCCACATCATTACTTTATAAACATTTTATTTTTTATACATAAATATTTTACAGCTTAATTATAACATTGACGCACTACATAAATATTGTATTATTTCATACTTTTAAAACATATCTTTTTTATTGAAAATCTGTATAATGTCTTTTTCTTTTGTTGCAGTATAATGTCATTAAACATAAAAAAATAAGACAAAATTAAATTTAATGAGTATAAGATAAAATAATATTCACTTCTTTTCTTAATTGTTATTATGATTATTGATTCTAAAATACTTGATTTGAATATAGTAGTCACTTGGTTGGTTCAAAAGTGAGGGGGAAAAGAAAAAATGAAAAGAAAAAAAAAAAAAAAACAAGTGCATGTGCTTGGCAGGATAAGGCAAAAAGGGAAAAGAAAAAATTACAATGACACCGTGTCCATTTTAGACCGGTTCATATGCAACAACCTTTTGCAAGAACCTTTGATGACTCATCTATTCTCCAATAGCAAAAAAACTTTTGCTAAAGCTTTATGAAATAAATAAACCCACCGTTGAAGTCACTCTTACTCTTTGCTTCAAAAGGTAGTTCGGATCTCAAAAAAGCGCTGAATTCGGACGTCAAAATTTGGGACAAGAATCCTTTGCCAACAACGAATCTCATCTCAAATAAAATTAATTGCAGTTTAGTCTTCCACTACCTCCCTGGTTTTGTTGAATTTCGAACTAACAACTAAAAGAATGAAGAACATAATCAATACAACCAAATCGAACTGCAGAAATTACATGAACATTCAAAGATGTTCTTGATAAATTTGAATTGTGATTTTGGCGGAAAAAGTAGAACTTAGGATTTACAGAAAATTCTCATTGGGGAATGATAACTACATGATAAAGCTTGATCATTATGCTCAGTGAGACTTATATAGTTTGGAAAGCCTTAATTCGGTTGTAACCGCCTAACTACCATTTCTAACCAACTTGACACCAAGGTGTTTGATGTGTGCCTCAGTGAACTCCAAGCACTTGTTCTTCTCATCTTTATATCTCAACACCCCCTCAAGCTGAACATGGTGGAATCCAAGTGAAGCTTGCCAAACACTTGTTCTTCTCATCTTTATATCTCAGGGGTTGATGGTGTGTATAAGTCTTTGAAGGGAAAAGCTTGAAGTAGTCTTTCAAGTGTCTGTCTGTCCATAGGTTTAGTGAGGATGTTTGTTGGTTGGTCTTTGGTGTTGATTGGTAGAGGAATCAACACTTTTGCTTGATATTTCTCCCTCACAAAGTGACAATCAATCTCTATGTGCTTTGTTCTTTCATGGAAAACAGGATTTTGGACTATGTCTAATGCACTTTTGCTATCACAGTAAAGAGGGACAGTTTCTTGGCACTGATTGTGGAAATCCTTCAGTAGATAGAGCATCCACTGTATCTCACAAGCAGTTACAGCCATGGCCCTATATTCTGCTTCACTTGAACTTCTTGAAACAGTGGCCTGTTTCTTGGATTTCCAGGAAATTAGGGCATCTCCCAAAAAAACCAGATAACCGGTAGTTGACCTTCTAGTCTTTGTACATCTTGCCCAAACTGAATCACTAAAAGCCCTTAAAGAAATGGAGCCATTACTAGGAAAGAATAGGCCTTTTCCAGGGGCAGACTTCAGAAATCTGCAGTCTGTGTGCTGCTTTTAAGTGAGCTTCATTGGTTTTGGATAAAAACTGACTGAGCTGTTGAACTGGAAAGGCTATATCTGGTCTGGTGTTGCCTAAGTATGATAGCTTTCCAACAAGGCTTCTATATTCAGTGTCTGATTCAAGTGGAGGGGCTTCTACTTCTGTTAAACTCTGGGATGTGTCCATGGGTGTATGAACTGGTTTGCAATCAATGAAGCCAAATTCTCTTAAAAGATCCAAGCAATATTTTCCTGATTGATGACAATGCCACTTTCTGATCTAGCAACCTCAAAACCTAAAAATACTTTAAGATGCCAAGGTCCTTGATTGTGAAAGCAGAATGTAGTAGATCCTTTAGGATTTGTATTTCAGCCATGTTCTTGCTGCCAACCACAATATCATCTACATATACTAGTAGAGCCACAAAGCTATCCCCTTGTCCTTTTGTATAAAGGATATAATCATTGTTGGACTGTTTGTATCCATGATCTAGTAGCTTCTGTGTGAGTTTTGCATTCCATTGTCTACTTGCTTGTCTTAATCCATACAAGGACCTGTTAAGTTTGCATACAAGTCCATTTGCTGTTAATCCTTCAGGAGGCTTCATATAAACCTTTTCTTCTAGGTCTCCATGCAAGAAAGCATTATTGATATCTAGTTGATGTAGATGCCAATTTTCCTGAGCTGCCAATGCCATGAAGAGCCTTATTGTTGTTTGTTTGGCCACAGGGGAAATTGTTTCTAAAAAATCAATTTCTTCAGTTTGTGTGTAGCCTTTTGCTACCAATCTTGCTTTAAATCCTTCAACTGTTCCATCAGCTTTCCTTTTGATTCTATATACCCACTTGCATACTATTGGCTTTACTCCTTTTGGTAGAGGAACCAGAGACCAGGTGTTTGTCTTATGTAGTGCTTGTAACTCCAGGTTCATTGCCTCTTGCCATCTGCAATCTGAGCTTGCCTCTCTGTAGGATGTAGGTTCTTTCTGTGTCAAGACTTCCAATGAAACCCTGATAAGACTGAGACATATTAGCATAAGATATAACATGTTCTAGAGCATGTGGTGATGTCATATTTACTTGATTAGCACAAATGTAATCAGTCAAATAGGATGGAGCTGATCTTTGTCTAGTTGATTTTCTAGGTTGTGGTTCATTGGATGTGTTGACAAGGGATCCTGATGATTGTGATGTAGGATCAGGATCAGTGGAGGGATTTATCACAACCTAATCATGTGGAATATCATGATCATCAATAGGCAGTGGAAGACAAAGATCTATTGAATTGTCATATGTAGATATATTATAGAAAGGAAAGACAGTTTCATGGAAAACTACATTTCTAGAAACAGAAATGTTTCTAGATTGAAGTTCCATGACTCTATAACCTTTGATATTAGGTTCAAAACCTAAGAACACAGATTTTTTGCTTCTGTCTTCAAATTTTCCTCTACCCCGTGAATTAGTAGAAACAAAACAAAGACATCCAAACACTTTCAGCATGTCAAGATTAGGTTCATGTTGATGTAAAATGTGATGTGGTGTATTGTTTTTGAGCAATGGTGTAGGCATTATATTAATCAAGTAAACAACATGTAGAACACAGTAATGCCAATATTCAACAGGAACATTAGATTGAATTCTAATAGCCCTGGCTGCATTCAGGATATGTTGGTGTTTCCTCTTTATTAAGCCATTTTGTTGAGGAGTTCTAACACAATCCATTTGATGCACTATGCCCTTTTGTTTATAAAAGTGTTTCATAGTAAATTCAGCATCTTGGTCTGACCTAATGGTCTTTACACATCTATCAAATTGAGTCTGAACAAGTATACATAACTGTTTCAATAATTCACAAGCTTGATCTTTAGATTCATGAGAAAAATCCATGTATATCTACTGTAATCATCCACAATTGAAAGAAAATAGGCATGTCCATCAACATAAAGTACTCTATTTGGACCCTAAATATCTATATGAATAAGATCAAAGCATTGCAAATTGTAGATACACTAATAGGAAATCTGAGCTTCTTTTGTTTTACTTAAGGACAAACATTACATTGGTTATCGGGAATTCTTATTCTATTGTCAAAAGTTTTCAAAATCTTCAACCTCTAAGTGGAGGGATGTCCTAATCTATAATGCCAAAAATCAGCACTATTTAAAGAACAAGAATTACAAACAACAGGTTGTTTAGAACCAGAAACTGAGCAGGTATCAACTGATAAAGCCTTTGTGTCTAATGCTTCAAGTATACAGAGACCATTGTGAAGATTAGCTGAACCAATCTTCTTCATAGTTGTTGGTTCTTCCATGAGACACATGTTAGCACAAAAACAATGAGATAATTTGCTATCGATGATAGTTTCTAATGAAACTAAGTTATAACCGAAAGAAGGTATACAAAATACATTGTATAATGTGATATCAGTGTTGATCTTAACATCACCAGTGTGTGTAACTTTGGCTGATGATCCATTTGGCAATTTGACAAATAGATTGTTAGCCATTTGTATATTGAACATGCATTTTAAAGAAAAGGTAATGTGGGAAGTAGCCCCTCAATCTATGATCCAGTGGACTAAACTGTTCTTGATACCTTGACCTTGAGCACTACTTCCTGCAGCCATCAACACTGCATTGCACTGACTAGTCTGTGGCTAAAGATTTTGGATTAAAGACAGCAGGTGATCATATTGAGACTTGGTGATTGCATCTCCAGGATTCTGATCTTGATTTGAAGCAACACAAGCACCTGATTCCTCAAGATCTTCATTGTATGCCACATTGTTTGCCATAGATGCCCCTGTGCCTTTCCCAAATCTATCTTGAAGATCTGTCCAGATTTCTCTAGCATTGTCAAAGTACATGACACTCTCTGCCACATTAGGAACCATCGAGTTTATAAGCCAAGAATGAACCAGATCATTAACTTGCATCCAACATGCAAACCCTGCATCTTCAACATCTGGCATTGTTGAAGATCCATCCACAAAACTAAGCTGACCACGAGAGGATAAAACTTTGGTCATCGCTCTGTTCCAATGATTATAATTGTCCACTCCTATAAGCAATGGACGGACAATAACTAGGCTAGGATTCTCAAGATTACTCCCAGTATTGTCAGAAATCGAATGAGCAGCCATTGATGAAACTTCAAGAAGAAAACTCAAAGAATTGATGAAATTATGAGAACTATAAGAAGATTTGACAGCGGAAGATCTATAATTGCTGTACTAACATGTTGAATTTCGAACTAACAACTAAAAGAATGAAGAACATAATCAATACAACCAAATCGAACTGCAGAAATTACATGAACATTCAAAGATGTTCTTGATAAATTTGAATTGTGATTTTGGTGGGAAAAGTAGAACTTAGGATTTACAGAAAATTCGCATTGGGCAATGATAACTAGATGATAAAGCTTGATCAGTATGCTCAGTGATCAAACTTATATAGTGTGGAAAGCCTTAATTCAGTTTTAACCGCCTAACTATCATTTCTAACCAACTTGACACAAAGGTGTTTGATGTGTGCCTCAATGAACTCCAAACACTTATTCTTCTCATCTTTATATCTCAACAGGTTTATCCACTATGCACTCCCATTACCTTTACTCCTATCCACACACGATTCGCTCTCATCCACAGTCCACAGACAATGAAGATTTCTACCACATGCTGTGCTCTATCAAATTTGATACAGAATTGTTCTTATCACCAGGAACTTTTCGATATCAAAGGTTGGTTTGTGCACAAATTCTTTTTCTTGTTCTTTTTGTATTCATAGATTAACAAATTCTTCAGAATCTAATCTTTATGATTGATTAATAGACTGTGCTCTTGATTTTTTCTTAACATGGAATTTTGTTGGATTTCTTTTACTTGTCCAATGGGTTTTTTTTGTTGTACTCATCTTATTATTGATCACAAATCTGAATCTCATTTGTCTTGCCGTGAATTAAAAATGTGTTTCATGTAGAACATACATTTGGAGGTGGATGCCAAATGGGTAAGAAAAGGAGAGAACACTAGAGGATGGTGATGCCTTGTGTTTCTTATCCTTTTTGTGCACAAAGTATACTAAGATGTATTGTGCATTACGAAGGAAACTTGTCTAAAAAATGATTGAAATTTCTCAGACCCAATTACATCCATGATTTGATTTTGACTACGATACCTTGCTCCATGTATGAGCTTTATTTTATAATTATTACTTTTCTTGCACTCATTTGTGTTTGTTCGGTTTCAAGTTTCAGATCTTCACCTGATAAGAGCCATGTAGGTGCTGCATTTTCAATGGTTGGTTTCCGTTTACCAGTATCAAAACTGTAATTCTCTTTCCTAGTTTGTGTGCATTTTTTTTTTTAATTTTGCATATGATTTACTGAATGATGCGATCTGGCTGCCGCGTGCTTAAGAAAATAAACATTTAAGACGACATGAGACAAACGGTTGTGTTTGTTTTTATATATGTTTGATGATCTTATAAATATTGTCCAGTTACTTACGATTGGACATTTTTGTATGTTATTTTTTCAGTTGAAATAAAGTCGGTAAAATTATTTAACAGCTGGAATTTTTCTAATCTGCTCATGGTTTTGGGTCTTGCTTTTGTAGTGGCGGAGGAAAATTTAGTTGCTACTGACCAATAGACATGGTGAGCATAATTCATGCACAAGGAGGAATGGATGTATTATGTGTTGTTTGTATCATAATATGTAGAATATATTATATGCTCATCAACACGTGCAGGGATGTTGGATCATCCTTATGTTTTGTTTAAATTTTATAGTGCAAATAGGTGACTAATTAGGAAACCATCTTATTTTTGTTTACAACTGCTGGTGGCTGGTGCTGTGGTGTTTACCCTCCCTTGCAGGCATTTTTTTCTCTGGTTTTGGGGGAATGATCTGGTTTTCTTTGAAATCTTAAGCAGCCAAGTCTTTCGTTTTTCCTGGTGTTGCTCATGCTGCAGAATATAAGCAGCACATACTTATTAATGGCTGCAGTTTTGTTGGCAAAGGGTAATGTTGAATTGGAAGTTTTAGTTGGGAGCACCAGACTTTGCTTGGCACCATGGATTAGGACAAGCTCCTGCTGAGTCCTTAGGATGTTTAGTTTGGTTTTTAGTGCAGCAGGTCTATTCCCTTTGTTGTCATTGGGAGTTGCATCTCCTTTTTGTTTTTCTTTTTTGGTTTTTGATTCCTTTTCTTTTTGGTTAGAATTTCCAATGTACTTAGAGTCTGAGACTCATATTCATTCTTTAGCATCCGATTTTTCCCACAATGGTTTTTCCGGATTAAGGTTTTAAGGAGATGAGGTAAGTGCAGGGGAGGCTTGAGGGGCCCAAAATCCTTGTACTTCATCATTCTATTAATAAAATTACAAGGTTTTGAATATATATATATATATATATATATATATATATATATATATATATATATATATTAAAAGAAGGACTAATGTTCAGAAAGTCGGATGTTTAACTAAGTTTTATAGGTCGCCTGTATGCATTATAGGATGCAGTCAGTTTTTAACATGATTGTGTAGCATATGCTTGTTTGTTTTCCATTGTATAATGTGTCGAAGAGTGTTGATGTGGTATTTATTATGTTACAATGTAATATTAGTATTCATACCTATGGCGTATGCTGAATTTTGATTGTTAGGCTTTTTTTTTACGAACATTTTTAAGTTTGTGTTATATACATTGCTTATAAACATCATTTGTAACTTTACCATGGGCCGCAGCCGTGTTGGACACGGCTGCCCTATTTTACTAGTATTTCCAATATCAACCTATATCTACCTATAGATTAAAGGGGAGCGGGGATTCCTGGGAAGCTGCCACATCACCCTTTTTGGTTGAAAAATGTGGGTTTACAAGTGATGATCACAGCTGCCATGTGTCCATTTGTGTGCCAACTGTGTAACATTTTTTTTTTACCTATAGATTAAAGGGGAGGGGGGATCTTGGGAAGCTGCCACGCCACCCTTTTTGGCTGAAAAATGTGGGTTTGCAAGTGATGATCACAGCTGCCATGTGTCCATTTGTATGCCAACTGTGCTACATTTTTTTTGAATTAAAATAAAACAAAACAAATATTCAATAATACTATCAAAATATCTCATTCTTATTGTTATTTTCTTGGAAACAAAAAAAAAAAAAAAAAAATTGCTTTACACCTGTTTGCTTTGTTTAATGAATAAGTTGGCTGCGTGCCATTATCCGGCGTTTTGTTTCTTTCATTGGTAAAACATGGGATACCTGCCGGTTTGTAGAGCGTCTTACGTCGTTTCGTGGTCGTTCAAAATCTGTGAAAGAAGCTCTGAACAAAGGAGGCTGAATAACTATTGGTTAGCCCGATTAACCAGATGCCATGTGAGAATAAACAAGAAGGTACCTTTTCCTTTGAGATCTACTTGTGTACAAATAATTCATGCTAAGACCATCTCCAATGGAGAGGTTTAAAAAAACAAAAATAAAGCTTTGGGAAAAGGTTGATACCATTGGAAGGTGATGAGTCACCAAAGGTTTTTAAGAATAGGTTTGTCTGCACAAACCTTTTAGTTCTGACATTTTGTTTGTTTTTCTTTTTTTTCTCAGTTTGTGTGTAGTAGAAAAAAAAAAATTATATATGAATGAGCCCATGCTATAAAGCTTTCAAAAGTTTATGCATTGTGGAGAAAAAATTGTAGAAAAATGTTTATAAAATGATGATATGTGCAATATAATAAAGCTTTACCACCGGAGATACTATAAGAGCAACTCCAATGGATAGTTAGGAAAGTTTTAGAAATCTTTGTAAGCTTTAGCAAAAGCTTTTTACCATTAGAGCAGTGACAATGGCTTTAAATATCACCGCTTGGGAGGCCAAATGTGTAAGAAGTATCAGAGCATTTTGCGAAAATACTCCAATGGCTCAAATTAATACCCAAGTTGAATACAAACGGTGAAGGAAAAGTGGTTCAGCCCCCCTCCACTTCCACCCCTCTGGCACAACATCCCATGTTGAATACATTTTTTTATACTATCTTCGTCCCAAAATATAAGTCTCTTTGGGCTTTTTCACACATATTAAGAAAGTTTGTTAAATATGTTATTTGTCATTAATTTTGATTAAAAAAACTAAAATGACCTTCATTGATATTAATGCAAAGTAATAAAAAGTGGTTGAGTATATAATAAATAAGGGGTAGAGGGAGAAAAATTTAATAAATGCTTTATTGGTTTTTTAAAAGGACTTACATTTTTGGACAAAGCTAAAAAGTTAAATTAAGTTATATTTTAGGACGGATGTAGTATTATTTATATTGTTTTCCTTTTACTTTTTCCTTGACACATTCATTTCTTCTTTTAAAAAATTAGTTTACAGTCTTCTCTCTCCTCTATCTTAGACGGTGGAAAATGTAGCCACAGTGAAAAAAATGTTTAACCAAAGTTTTATAATTAAGAAATTATTAAAAATCTGTCAGCCAACCCTCCAAAACCTAATTGGCTATTGTGGATGCTCTTATAGGTTAGGTGATTGGGCAAAGTTTTTTGCAAAAGCTTGAATTGCACCAACCGGTTGATTCAATGCCACCTAGATCATTTGTTTTTGTTTTTTCCTTTCTTTTAAACAACACTTCTGCAAACGCAGTTTGTAGAGGGTTTTTTTTTTTTCCTTATTATTCATATGCAGGGGCGGCTCCACTCCACGTGAACATGCAGTGCAGTAATGACCCTAAAATATATATTTTTTTCAACAACAATGGATTTTTTTTTAATAAACGATATCTATATAGAATCGTGGCCTTTATTTTTATGCATCGACTTCTATTTTTTATCTCATACTCTATAATTACATGTACAGAGTAAAAATATACAAATATATGTGTGATACGGGAAAAAATTGATAAATTTCCGACCCCCTTGTCAAAATTCCTGCAGCCGCCCCTGTTCATATGTCCTTTTTTTTTCCTTTCTTTCATTAGTTGTTGTGGAAAAAAAAAACAAATATATATGTGGTGCATGGCGGTGGGTTCATATCATAGAAATAAAATGTTTATGTAAATGTTTATTTACTCATGATGTGGTACCGTGAAAAGCTTTATGATCGGAAAGAAAAGGTTTATAAGGTGACAGAAAGATAAAATAATGGGATGTTTTTATTCACACTTTGAAAGAATAGTATTACAAGAGTATATATAGTACAGAGACTACGACACTATAATTAATACAAAATATATAGACATCAATACATGATATTAACAATAACTACATAATATATCTAATATCACCCTTCAAGTTGGACGAGGGACGAGACCTAACTTGCTACGTTGATGATGAAACGCCAAACGAGGAAGCGATTTAGCAAGACAGTCAGCAAGTTGATCTTGGGCATTAACATGAGCAACACACAGGGACCCATGTTGCACTTGGTCACGAATAAAATGATAGTCAATGTCAACGTGCTTCATTCGGGAGTGAAAAACATGATTATGACAAAATTGCGTGGTGCCCAAATTGTCGCAATAAATAACGGAGCTTGACCGGGAGGAAAACCAAGATCGCGAAGAAGAAAAGTAACCTAATTAAGCTCCGTAGTAGTGGAGGCCAGCGATCGATATTCAAAACCGGTGGAAGAACGAGCAATGGTCGATTGTTTCTTGGAACTCCAGGATATGGCATTCGGCCAAGATAAACAATATAAGCACCGGTAGAAGCATAGTCGTCCTTATTACCTCCCAATCGGCATCGAGAAAATGCATGAATAACGGTGGAGAATCACGATAACCGAAGCCCAGGTCCTTTGTCCCAAAGAAGATACATGAATACGCGCTTAGCATGACCCCAATGCACATCCATTGGGAGCATGCATAAAGCGAGAGAGTTTATTGACAAAGAAAGGCAAGATCCGGTCTAGTAAACAACAAATCGTGAGTCGCCAATAACCATACTATATTCCGAGGCATCATCAAGCGGTGTTCCAGACTTAGCGGTGAGTCGAGAAATATCAAGTGAGCGTGGGTAATGTGAGTTTGCCGATCCATATGAAGACGAGCCAATAACTTAGTGGCATACCGCTTTTGAGATAAAATACAACCCATGGGCGTTGTAAATGATCTCAATGCCAAGAAAATACAAAAGGACCCCAAGTCTTTGGTGAGAATCTGCCCAAAAGAGAGATAAAAGTCTCAAGAGCCTTGAGTCATTCCCTGTAATAATCGGATCATCCACATATACCAAGACAAAAATAATTGTGCCACCGAAATATAAATAAATAAGGAGGAATCGGCATCCGCATTCCTAAAATTGCTGGTGAGGAGAAAACCCTTGAGCTCATCATACCAAGCCCGAGGTGCCTGTTTCAAACCATAAATCGCCTTACGCAATTTGCACACGTGAGTAGGATGATCGGAACTCACAAAACCAAAGAGTTGTGCCAAATAAACATCTTCGACAAGTGACCCCAGTGAAACGCATTATTATTGTCAAGATGGCGCGAGACCACCACCCTGCGATAGAGCTAGAGTCGAAGCTATTCGCCTTGTGGTGGGTTTAACCACCGGACTGAAAGTCTCATAATAATCCACACCAGGGCATTGAGCAACCCCCTTAGCCACAAGGCGAGCCTTGTAGCAATCAACAGAACCATCCGGATGATACTTAATACGAAAATCCACTTAGAGCCAATGACATTATAGTGAGGATGAGAGGGAACAAGTTCCCAGGTCTCATTACGGAGGAGAGCGTCATATTCCTCTGACATAGCAGTTCTCCACTTAGGATTTTTGAGTGCTTGAGCAAGCGTGGTAGGTTCGATCTTAAAGCGTAAGTGGGTGTGGAGATTGAGTTTTGTATAGGTTTGTGGATGTTGTTTTGAGATCTAGTGCGCATAGGATGTGTGGGTGAAGGAGGAGGGGGAGGTGGAGGTGGAGGTGGGGAGGGTGGAGGAGAAGGTGGTGGGGAAGAAGAGGGTGAGGAGTTCTTGGGCAACAGGAAAGTGAACAAGAGGTGGAGTAGGAGGCTTGATCGAGAGATAGGGACAGAGGGGAATGAAGAAGGGGTGGCCGGATTGGCAAATGGAAAAACGGACTCCACAAATTTCACGTGGCGAGAAACATAGAGGCGAGATTCAGTAAGGTCATAGCAATAATAGGCATGTTGTTGTAGGGCATAGCCAAAGAAAACATAGGGTTTGGAGCGAGGTGGAGTTTGTGAGAGGTATAGAATGAAGCCGGGGATAACAGAGACAACCAAAACCCGAAGCTTAGAGTAGTTGGGAGCGGTATGAAAGATGGACTCATACGGGAACGCATTTGTAGAGTAGAAGTAGGCATGCGATTAATAAGATATACATCAGTGGAAAAGGCGAAGGGCCAGTAGGAGTCGGGTATAGATGCATGAGTGAGCAGGGAAAGGCCAGTTTCTACAATATGCATGTGTCGGCGTTCGGAAATGCCATTATGTTCTGGGGTGTGAGGAGGAGTAGTGAAAAAAGAGATGCCGGTGGTTGAAAAGTAATCACCCAGGGAGATAAATTCACCTCCATTATCAGAATACATCACTTTAATGGTTTGTTCAAAAAACTTTTCAACAATGGAGCGGAGCGAATAAAGGTGGAATGAACATCGATTGCGGGACAAAGGATAGAACTGCATATACATAGCGTGTGAAATGGTCAACAAAAATCACATAATATTTCAATCCGTCCACAGAAAGAACAGGAGAAGTCCAAAGATCACTAAAAACAATCTCAAGGGGTCGGGAGGAACATAAAGTAGTATTTCCAAAGAGAAGTTTATGGCTTTTGCTTTCTAGGCACGCAGAACAATGTGTAAAAGAGGAGACCGTAGTATGTAAATCATAATTCTTAAGAATAGAAGACAAAATAAGGGGCGGATGGCCTAAACGATGATGCCACTCTAGGGATGTGGCTTTAGTGGATGCAAAGGCAACAAGAGGTGGGTTAGGCCATTCATAAAGACCGTTCTTTAACCGGACCACGAAGTAGGATGTTATGATTCCGTAGATCTTTCACAATAAATTCAGAGGGTAAAAATTCAATAGAAAGATTATTGGCATGACATAACTGATAAATAGAAAGTAAGTTACGAGACATGTCGGTAACACATAGGATATTACGCAAAGAAATGTATTTATCATGGCATAGGGGAAGTGAAGTACTGTCTGTATGAGAAATAGAGAGAGCGTTACCATCACCAACTATAATGTCATCTGTCCTAGTGTATGGAGAGTGAGGTGAGAGGTTCTGAAGATTTGAAGTAACATGATGCGATGCTCCACTGTCAAGAAGCCAGGTCAGAGTGGATGAAGCGAGCGAGCCGAGAGTTACCATGTGGTGATGCTAAATGAGCTTGTGGCCTATCCGAACGAGCTGAGCTTTGGCCAACCGATTGAACCTTAAACTGTGAACAAAAACGAGCCGAGTGTCCCAACACCGAGCACAATTGACATTTACTCAAAAAAGAACGACGTTGATTTCTAGAATTGTTACCGGATTGATTGTGGGACCGAGAGGAGTTTAGGTCCCTTTGTGGCTGCCAGTTTTTATTGGTATTATGGAAGCGTTGTTGACCATTAAAATAATTTGACAGCTGCCCATTGAAAGAGTTTGTTTGCTGCATATGTGAATTTAAACAATAACAATTGTTATTGTTGTTATTTTGCTGTTGAGTGGAGTTGTACCGCCGCTGTTTATTAAACACGCCTGGTTGCGGACCATGTTGCTCCTGATAGGAAAGATAACACTGCTGTTGGGGACCAGACCGGCGCGCATCGTTAGCAGTTACCGGCGAGAAGGACACCGGAGAAGAAGCCGAGGTTGGCTGCGGCGTGTGATGGAGCAGCTGCTGGAGACCATGGTCAGCGGTGGCGGTGCTAATTTCGACCATGGAGGTCGGGTGGAAGCTTGTTGAGGAGGTGGCGGTCATGGCAGCTTGGAGACCGGAGAAGACGACCGGAAAGGGAAAAAAAAATAGGGTTGACAGCCGTGATATTTTCGGCTGGGAGGAGAAAAATTTGGATCTTTTTATCGCTCTGATACCATGACAGAAAGATAAAATAATGGGATGTTTTTATTCACACTTTGAAAGAATAGTATTACAAGAGTATATATAGGTACAAATGACTACGACACTATAATTAATGAGAATATATAGACATCAATACAGGATATTAACAATAACTACATAATATATCTAATATAAGGAAAAGGTTTATAAACCGGATGATGTGGCACAGTCTATAATATTCATTGATCATTCTGCAACATTGTTAGTTTTTGGAGAATAAGGTTGTTAATTTTTGGTTTCGGTGTATGGTGCAGAAATTGATAAACGGTGTTTACAAAAGGAGGTTAGCAATATGTGCTAAAAACGGAAATTATGTGGGTTCATTTGTTAATAGCTATAGAAGTCACAAGTTTGGTGGGAAATTAGGGTTTGTGAGGGAATATGTTGCTGCAGCTGTTGTGAAGAAGGCCCCTATTTCCAAAGCTTCGTATTTTAGGGATTTAGATTATGTGTTTGCTAACTCCAATTTTCGTAGATTGTTTTCCAGTGGAGCTCCGAAGAAAAAGAGTATGCATTTTGCTTAAGTTTGATATTTGAAGTTTTGATTTTAAGGTTTGTTGCAATTATTTTGCCTAAATTTTTATTTGATTCATTTGCATGGGGATTAGTGGATGATTATGAGAATTATTATCCAAAGGGAAAAGAAAGAAACTCCCAAACAAAAGAATAAAGCTGAAGGATCCAAAGGTAAATGTAGATGATTGAGAGAACTTGATTTAGTTTTGTTTTATGATTACAGCCTCAAGAATGGCTTGAATTGTACAACTGGTAGATTTTTCAAGACGGCTCCACCATTTTACTGTCTCTAGGCCTGATACATACTCATTCCAGAATGTTTTTCGGTCCTACAGAGGCTTATAACACTACAAGAAAACTGTTTTAAAGGGACGAACTTTAAAGGGACGACAAAGTCGTCCCTGTCAATACCTTTATTGGGATGACAAAGTCGTACCTTTAAATGAAATAAAAAGTAGTCAAAGTTTTGGGCGGATTTTTGGAGGAAGCTTTAAAGGGGCAATAATGATGCCCCAAGAAATAAAATATTGACCCCACCGTAATGAGAGCTTGGATTTATGCGCGGAAGCTACTTAAAAAAGGCGACAATGTCGTCCCATTAAATCACTTTTCAAAAAATAAAATGTTATAAGGAAAAATATATAAGATTTTTTTGGTTTATAAGACGACAATTGTCGCCCCTTTTAAAGAACATTAATTTTTTTAATAATATTATGTTGTATGAAACTTTTATAAAAAAAAATTTGTTTGTAGGACGACATTTGTAAATCTCTTTAAAGGAAAATAAACATTTTTGAGGAAAATAATATGTTATATGAAACAATTATAAATTTTTTGGGTTTGTAGAGACGACGTACGTGTAGTCGCCCTTTTAAAAAAATTAAATGTTTTTTAATATAAAATGTTGTGTTAATAAATAAGATTCAGTTTTTTTATAAAATTCTCATTTGAAGAGACGATAATGTCGTCCCTTTAACTAAAAACAATTTTTTTTAGGTAAAAAACAATTTTTTTAATATACATATTCTAATAAACATTGCGTTAAAATATAAAATACATTATTTTTATAAAAATTCATTTATCGAACGATAATACGGTGATTCTAATAAGTACTATCTACTATAGATCGTCGAGTTTGTTTTCGGCGATTGATTTGAATTCGGGGTTTGTCACCGGCGATTGAATCGAATCTCAAATCCGTTATCGATTAAGCGATTTCAAATCGATAGCTTTCTTTCTGAATCATTCTTATAGTACTCTACTATAGATCGTCGATTCGTTATCGAAGCGATTGATTTGAATCTCGGGGTTCGTTAACGAGCGATTGATCTCAATCACGAGATCCGATATCGATTAAGCAATTTCAAACCGATATCTTTCTTATGATCATTCTAATAGTACTATCTACTATACATCGTCATGTCGTTATCGGCGATTGATTTGAATCTCGGGGTTCGTTAACGGCGATTGAACTCAATCCCCGAGATCCGTTATCGATTAAGTGATTTCAAATCGATATCTTTCTTTACGTATCATCCTAATAGTACTTCTACTATGATCGCCGATTCGTTATCGAGTGATTGATTTGAATCTCGGGGTCCGTTAACGAGCGATTGATCTCAATCCTGAGATCCGATATCGATTAAGCGATTTCAAACCTATATCTTTCTTTACAGATCATTCTTATAGTACTCTCTACTATAGATCGTCAGTTCGTTATCGAGCGATTGATTTGAATCTCGGGGTTCGTTAACGAGCGATTGATCTCAATCCCGAGATCCGTTATCGATTAAGCAATTTCAAACCGATATCTTTCCTTACAGATCATTCTAATCGTACTATCTACTATACATCGTCATGTCGTTACCGAGCGATTGATTTGAATCTCAGGGTTCGTTAACGAGCGATTGAACTCAATCCCGAGATCCGTTATCGATTAAGTGATTTCAAATCGATATCTTTCTTTACAGATCATCATGATAGTACACTCTACTATAGATCGTCAGTTCGTTATCGAGCGATTGATTTGAATCTCGAGGTTCGTTAACGAGCGATTGATCTCAATCCCGAGATCCGATATCGATTAAGCGATTTCAAACCGATATCATTCTTTATAGATCATTCTAATAGTAATATCTACTATAGATCGTCATGTCGTTATCGGCGATTGATTTGAATCTCGGGGTTCGTTAACGGCGATTGAACTCAATCCGAGATCCGTTATCGATTAAGTGATTTCAAACCTTTTTATATAATTTTATTAATTTATATAATATGTAATTTATATAATTATATTGAGTAGTGATTTCAAACCCGGGGCTCGTTAATTAGTCGATTAATGATTTCAAACCCGAGGATCGTTAGTTATCAAAAAAAAAAATTAATCTTTAATGGGGCGACAATGTCGTCCCAAAAAAGACCTGTCGTCCCATTAAACATTCAACCTAAACAAAATCGGGTAGCCTCTTCTTCTTCTTCATTTCGCCCCCCTCCTACATTTTTCCGAATTTCAGAAAATCCGCTCCCCTCCTTCAACCACCCGCCCCTCTCCTCCTCCGGTCACCACCCCTACCCCCACTCTTCCTCCGGTCACCACTCCTTCAACCACCCGCCTCTCCTTCCCATCCCGCAAGCAAGCCAGCCGCAACAACATCTCCAAACTATGACAACAAGGCTGACTCCGCATACAGCTCGGTAAGCCTTTTTGTTAAATTAGTTGCTTTTAGCTTTATTTTTGTCAAATTAGTTCAATAAAAGTGGTATGTATATGTAATTTAATTTATTTTTGTCAAATTAGTTTAATTTAATTTAATTTATTTATACTTTATTATTATACTATGTTGTATTATGTATATGTAATCAATAAAAGTGATTGGTGAATGGTGTGTAGTGAGTGTGGTGTAGTGATAATTTTGTAGTGTGTGTGTAATGAATGGTGAATGGTGTGTAGTGAGTGTAGTATGAAACTTGTCTACTTAGAGTTATGAAACTATAGCCCACAAGAGTTATGAAACTAATGCTTGCTTTTTTTGGTAGTAGATGTACTATATAGTTGATTTACTTCACAATGTTAGTGTATAAAGCGTGTGATTGAGTAGTATATGTGTGTGATTGACTAGCATTTTTTCATGTATATGTTCATGTTGAGATTGATTGAGGCTTGATGGTGAGATTGATGCTTATGGTGAGATTTATCGGTGTAGAAGGACTTGGTTATAAATTTGGTATTGTTCGATTGTAGTAAACTTTGGTATTGTTGATTTGGTATTGTAGTTTTGAGTAGTTGGAAAAAAATTGTTGGTAGTAATGAAATTGTCCATATTGATGGTTTGATAGTGCATAAAGTCTTTATTTCTACCCAAAATGATATGCGAAAATGGCTCTGTTTGAGACCATTGTTATTGAAATATTTATCACACTTACACTTAGAGTGAAAGTATTTTAAGTGTTAAAGTCTTTGTTTCCTTGTTTGAAACATCTTAGTGTATAAAGCGTGTGATTGACTAGTATATGTGTGTGATTGACTTGAAATTTTGTTTCGTCAAGTAGTAGTGTATTAAGTAGTGTATGAATCTTGGCCATGTATATGTGTTGGAAAAGTGTTGAAGAACATGATGTTATGTCTAGCATGATGATGAAAAACATAAACTAGTTTTGTCTAACATTGAAGAACTATGAGTGGTAAGTGTTAAAGACTTAGTTTTATGAAATAGTATTAGTTTTTAATGAAAAAAAAAAGTATACTATATTAAGCGATTAATAAAAAAAGTACACTTAAGATGAAAAAAGTATACTAATGATAGTAAGTACTAACTTTTTCTTGTGCCTTAAGTGAGATACTAACTTTTCTTGTGCCTTAATGGAAAAAAAGTATACTAATGAAACTAAGTATACTATATTAGTATGAGAACATCCCTTGAAATGGTATTAACTCCTAACACATATGGTACTAACTTTTTCTTGTGCCTTAAGTGAGATACTAACTTTTCTTGTGCCTTAATGAAAAAAAGTATACTAATGAAACTAAGTATACTATATTAGTATGAGAACATCCCTTGAAATGGTATTAACACCTAACACATATGGTACTAACTTTTCTTGTGCCTTAAGTGGGATACTAACTAAAATAATCACGAACAGCGGAAAGACCACTTACGGACTAAAATTGGTCTTTTCCGACGATAATTTTAGTCTGTAAAGTAGTCTTTCCAGCGATAATTTTAGTCCTGTAAGTGGTCTTTCCGGCGTTAGGGACTATTTTTGCAAAAAAGACCACTTACAGGACTAAAATTGTCGCCGGAGAAAAACCAGGACCAAAATAAAAAACGTGTCTAGTTAGAGGACCAAAATTGTAATTTAGCCCCACTCCAGAAACCGGAATTGTCCGTTGCAGCTCTTAAAAGGGTTTTTGTTGAAAGCTTCACACAGGTTCACTACAAGTCCAGGTAATTTTCATTTGTTCTTCTCTTTCCGTGAGAATTTACGCAGTCTTTTTCCTTGGGGTTCTACAATTATGTTTTCGAGTATAGTTAAATCAAGTTGCTTTTGGATTATCAATTAATACATGCTTTTTGGATGGCCGATAGATTATCTACAGGCAGTAATAACTTTTGTTGCTTTGTCGTTGGCTCTTTATTGGTCATTTTCCAACTGTACCTAAATTGCACATTTTCTTTTGGGTTCATGTACACGATCTACAGTTGGTAATAATTGTTGTTGGTTAGTCATTTATGCTTTATTGGATTTTTATACCTACAGCTAACAAAACAACATTTTCTTTGGGTTTTTTATATTTGTATATTTATATGCTTAAATTTATGTGCTTGTTATTGCTTATTGCAGTAGCATTGATATATTGTTCTCTGCTATACATATCCTTTTAGTTTCCAGGAAAAAAAATTCTAGATCAAACTTCTTGAGGTAATACACTCCAGGTAGTGGAAAAAGCTTTTAGGTATAACCTTTGTAGTATTTCTTACATGTAATGCAGCTTTGAGCTGCTAAGTCCTATTCTTTTTGCAGCCAGTCTTAAATGACTTTTATTCCTTTTTAGGATTCAATATTAAATCTGTGAACTCCCAGAGTTCTTGGGTGATAAATGTACTTGTTCAGGCAGAGGTGGTTGTATGCTTTCTGACAATGGTTTGGAAGCTCGACCCAGAGATCGAACATGAAGGTTTGTTGCTTTGAGCTTTGAGTCAACAAGTAGCTGTGAGATTTTGGTTGTGTCTGATTCAAACATTTGCTTTGTATACATAATTATGCTTTAAATCACCTGGAACTAATTTAATATCGAATATTTATGTAATTAGTTGTTTGCTTTTGGAAATCATTGTCGATTTATGCTTTACTGCTTGTATTCTTATAATTGTTTTTAGGAGGCTTTGTTGTTTCGATGCAAAATGAGATGTCAAGTACTCTTTCCGATTACGAGGCATCTTCCAAAAGCCCATCTAAGAAAGAGAGTGAATCAGTTTAAACCATCATTGTAACACGTGAAACAAAACTACAGTTTAGTGAATGTCATTTTGGATAGTTTTTCGATAATTCACCATCGGCTTTACCTCAAATTTTATGTTCAGCTTTTTAATCTCCGCGTGCGTATATCGAGTTATGAACAAGCATATCGGATCCCATATTGAACTCTTAAAACTGTGAAAATTCTGTCTAGGCATGTTTTTAAGGTATCCAGTGTGTGTCCATGTCAGAAACATATAGGATACAAGATTGATTGCTAAATCTTCATTTCTGTCGATTGACATGATGCGATGTTAGTCAAGCACATTCTATGCCTTGATTGTTTTTCTTGCAATAATTTACACGAGAAATTGTCATGATTTTCTGGTTCTCTCATGGGAAGTATATTCATACATATTTTTAGATGCCTAAAGTCGTTATCAAAAATGCATGTTCTTGTTCGGGCAATGATCAGGTGGCAATATGAACATGGAGAGAAATCTGCTCAAATCTTAAATTCAACTGGCATCCGTAACCTTGTTTTCAGGCGATTCGATGAGTCATATTTTCCTTAAAAAATTCAACAACATAGATATTGTTGAGTTTCAGCGAATGACCCCATGTCTTTTAATTGCAAGTTGGGTCATTACCATAGTCCTGAAGAAATAGATGAAGTATTGTGTTGGCTTGTAGTTACATTGGAACTCGATTCGTCTCAGGTTTGAAACATTTCTTGGCTAAAAGACTTAAACACCTTAGGATATTATTGCTTGGAGTGAACTAGAGACAATAGATGCTTTGGTTATGGTATACATGGTTTCAAGTGTTTCCCACCCTATATGTAGCGAAGGCTCGACTTCAAATTCATTATCATATGTTTGAGATTCGAATTTGATCAAGTCTCAAGATTAGGGCTTTTGGTTATGTTTCTCTTAGGAGTTAGTTAGCTAGCTAGCTAGCTAACTTGTATAATCTACATCAACATGTGGCGGTATATATTTAGCTTCTCTGAGATCTTCAATTTGCTTCAATGCAAACCTTCTAGCTTCCCGTACAGCGTCATTTTCAGGATAGTTCATTGTGCGCCTTGTCATATTACAAGGGTCAATGATGATTTTCTAAGAAGAGGAGCGTTCATCACTACATGCATGATCACTTCAACATCACTAACACGACCATAATAACCCTTAAACTCAAACAGTTTAAGGCGTAGGCTGCTAAGTCCTTCAACCATCGCATGTTTCTACTATAGCGCTCAGGACTGATCAATGCAACTGCAAGTTGCAAACACGCGTTATCACCATAACAACTAGAAGAAGAAAAAAAAGCGAGAGAGAGAAGGTGGAAAGAAGAAAGTTTGATTATTAAGCACAGAACAAATGAACATTATATGAAAATACGAGCAACTATAAAACCTAGAAAGAGAAGATGGGGAGCTACATAAATGTGATTATTACACTTGAAGATGTTTGATTCCCCTCCCCCTTTCAGAAGATAAGAAAATAAGGATTTTGGGTTTTATTGATATTTATCTATCATGACTACATTTTTGGATTCAACTTCAACGTCAACCATAAAACTCAAGTGGCCCTAATAGTGTTTAGCATTTAGTCTACATTTCTGCAAGTTTAAAGCATTATCCTCTTACCAAATAAAACAAAACAAAAAAGGCAAATTCAAGTACACAAAAATGCATATCAAGTCAGGAAGGAGACAAGTGAAACACAAAGGCATAAAAGGAATGCCTACCTCCAATACAAATTCCTCGAGATGATTGCAAGATTTAATGACGGATAAGTAACACAAATAGAGGTTCATCGGCCCTAGCCAAATAGTTGACAACCAATCGCTTAAGTTTTGTCAATTGAGCAAGATTAGACAACAGCTCAGTGACCTCACTGTATGGAAAGGTAAAGACACAAGGGTTAGTCTATGGTAAGGACCGGTGCAAGAGGATTCCGCCATTGTGCAAAAGGAGCAAAGATACGGTTTGTCGATTTGTACACATTGTATCAGTCAACTACATCCAATTTATAATACACTTGAAGCATCCTCAATGGTGAGTATCTTTTAACACTCAAACACGTCATTTTCTTCTTCTTTTTTTTTTTGATGACTCCCAACACGTTGTTTTCTGCTTGATTACACCTTTTTAACACTTCAAAAAGAAAAAAATCACCCCAATAAATACACTTTATACAACGCTGTAAACACACCCTCAATCAACAAACTCAACTAGACACAACTACCAATTAAAACATTTCTCTCCCACTCTAACTCTCCATAAGGCACTTGAGTTTGAAGTGTATGTAAAGTGTGTTATTATAGATATCGAATAAAGTATACTCTATATCATTTTGGAATGCAAATGGAGTTACCATTGGAGTTACTCTCGGTCAATTACACCTCTTGATAATACACTCACCAAACAAGGACATTTATCAAGACAATTAAAACTTAAAAGAAAGCGAGTAAACACTTTAATAGCACATGTGCCTCAATTGGGATACACGTAGCTTGAGACTCTGCGGTAGCGGAGGCAAGTTGCATTTTGAGATAAAATCGCCTTAAGTTGTTCGTATACCTACAATGGACAACTCAACAAGCATTGGAAGTCTTCCAAGAATTAAATCTCCAACCGTTGTGTCGGTGAGACCAAGTTAAAGTTAGAGATACTCGAACTTGTAATTTAGGGCGATTGCTTGATTAGTAGATATTTCAACACCAAAGTAGGATGAAATTACTAGATTGACCAAACAATCGCTGCCAACAAGCTCAAGCCGTTCAAGAAATGGACAATTTTGAAGAAAAAAATTGACAGCTTCATCGGTAACAATTACATTTTCAAAGACAAGAATCTAAGGAGGCTTGAGGTTAACTCGGCTCTTGCTGCCATCAAAATTAGCTTTCCCATGACTAAACCAGCAATCATTAAGGACATAATAGCGATCTTCAAACAAACATTCCCCTGAAAACAAAGAATTGAGTTCCAAAATCTCAACTTTTCTTGCTAATGCAAATTCAACCACCTATCAATGTCCTCCCGGTAGTCATATAGAATGTTACAGCAAACTCTAAATTTCTTCAAATAAAGACCCTTATGTTGCTGCAAGACATGGTTGACCCTCTTGACAAAATAATTGCAGATCGTGTTATTACAACCGGCTAAATCAAGATCAAAATCAAGTACAGGAGTGTTGACCCACAAATTCAGCCATCGTCTTGAAAGGATACTTGTCTGTACCATTTCCTTCAATGGTAAGAAGGAAAAAGAATGATCAAAAGAACTTCACCTGGTAAAGAGCTAATACGATCATTTGG